>CM076682.1:107455639-107788139 GCA_038501925.1 Xenopus petersii
CAGTAACCAATCAGAGACTTGAGGGGGGGCCACATGGGTCATATCTGTTGCTTTTGAATCTGAGCTGAATGCTGAGGATCAATTACAAACTCACTGAACAGAAATGTACCATGTGGCCCCCCTTCAAGTCGCTGACTAGCTCAGAGTTATAGAGCTGAAAAGCAGGAAGTTGGATTCTGGCTGTTTTATTAGACATCTATTCACTCCAGCCTTTATATATTACATTTTTGGCTAACTAACTATATTAGAAACATTTTTTATTTTGCACAGCCTATCTATTTACCCAGTTTTTATTTTCACACTGAACTGTTCCTTTAAGGGAGTGAATAAACGAACAAGTAAGAAATATATTAAAACTGGAGTAATGAGCCACAGTATGTCCAAACATGTTAAAGAAGAACTCTCAGGGATTAAAATTTTGGGGTATTGAAATTGTTGGGATAAAGGGGAGATTGGCTTAAACAGATTAGACTTGGCTTCAAGCCAAGGGCGACTTTGGGGCTGCTGCCACCTGAGGCCAAGATGACGTCCCGCTCGGCACTTAGAAAGCAGCGTTGAAGCAGGTCAAAGGGGAGCAGCATCGCTAGTGCATTGAGAACAATAGCTCTCTCTGCACTAGCGGAGACAAATTTATGGGTTAAAACCAGGAAATTTGGCTCTTAAAGTTACAAGAGGCTTGCCTCATGTAAAAGACAAAGCAAAGTGAAAGGAAATCTAAATATGGCATGCATACTTTTATTACCCTAAGTATGAGTATTGATATTAACAGTACAGCTTTTTTATAGACTCTTTTATAACAAGTGTAGGATAAGGATATCGTCACATTTATGTATGTAATTTGCACTTTTTTGAGGGATGTATTTAATAATATATATTCATTGATTGAAAATTAACTTGTGTCTTATAGGCAATTTAGGAAAGCATTCTTGCAGTATAAGTAGCCTTCTAAATATGGCGCCCATATGAACTAAGGGGAAGGATTTATAAGAACATTCTGGGGCAAATTTACTTATGGTCGAATGTCGAGGGTTAATTAACCATCGATATTCGCATGCCGAATGGAAATCCTTAAGGCAATATGAGAAAGCATATAAGGGAAAGGAAATCCGCCGCCAAAGAAGCTGTCCTCAGTGAAATGCGTTAAGCATGACACCACTTCCATTTGCAGAAGTGAGTGAAATACACAAGAAAAAAGAATTACCCTGGCGTTCATTGAAATCAGGAAATTATAAATTACTAATCCCACCAGAGTGCAGAAGTTACACAATGAGTTTAATTTCGAAAAAAGTACCATAGCACTGTGTTTTATTCCATTATATTCACTGAGTAAGCACTACAGCCTTTTGAGCTCACAGAAAAAATCTATGCAAAGACTTTCTATGGTGCTGTACACACAATGAATTGTGTTGCAACACCCTGGTATTGTGTAAACAATATTGCACTAGGTTATGTTACTTGATTTTTTTCATAGCTCTGAACTATATTTTATGTTGATTTGTTGATCCAGTTGAGAAATTCTGAAAAAGATTGGCAAAGGAAAACATTTTAAGGGTTTACTTCCCGTTAATTTGGCAATTGTCTTTTTGCTGTGCAATTTTAACTTTTTTGTATATGATTTCCTTGAGCATAGCCCCCCCAGCAACCTATCAAAAGAACATAACAAGACTATGTATGGAATATTGTTAAAGGGGGTTTTCACCTTTCAAACACGTGTTTCATTTCAACTGTTTTTAGATTGTTCACCAGAAATTAAACTTTTTTCAATTACTTCTTTACAATTACAATCCAAAATCTAAGTTTAATGTTTAAAGGAGAAGGAAAGCCAAAAAACAAAACTACCTTCACTTTGTTCTCCATCCGGCCCCCTCCTGAAACGCTGCAGTAAAAACCCTCAAATCCGTGCTCAATCTGTGCACAAGTGCTTGGAAGTTTAGCCCGTTATATAAGTTTAGCGCCGCCATTTTCAAATTTGAGCTTCTCTTCCGCCCTGCGCTCCGTTGTCAATGCACATGCGCTGCCTTCGTGACCCAACTGACGTCCTTGGCTGTCTAAATCTATATTTTACTTTATGCCTTAGTACAGACCTCAGTCAGACAGACCCGATCCTTGGCTGACTTTTTTTTATCGCTCCCCTCCTCAGCTGCTGCGCTTGCTCACTGACAGATTATAAATTAATATCATAGCGAGCGCAGGAGCTTCAAAGCTTCTCCTGGTTTCCAGGCAACGGGGAAGCTGCCTCAGCTATTGGAGCTTAGATTTATGAGGCGGGGGCAGAGAGGTCACGTGACCACATCGTTATCGCAGCAAGAGGAAGAAAAAATAGTCTTGTGCGCATGCGCAGGCCACGGATTAAAGCTATTGCGCATGCGTGTGCCCTACTTGAACTGATTTGTTACAGAAAGAAAGGTAATCTTTTTCATACTTGTCTTTACTTTTTAAAAAATCGATTGGAGCAAAAATATTGGAGGAAAAAGTAATAGGGGAATGCTTGCTGGAAACTATATGTACCATATATTGGCAATGCTTAGAGCTAAAGTTTTCTTTTGCCTTTCCTTCTCCTTTAATGTCCCTGACATTTTTTGTCTGTACAGTAGTGATGGGCGAATTTGCGGCAAATTTGCGCGATTTGCCGCGGCGAATAAATTTGCGAAACGGCCGCAAGAATTTTTTGGACACCGGTGCAAAAAAACAGCGCAAAATTCGCAAATTTTTCAGTGATGCGAAACCGCGCAAATTCGCCCATCACTACTGTACAGTAATTCGGGTGCAAACTCTAAACTGTTAAAATTTTGCAACATTTAGTTGATACATTTCTCAGCAGCTGCTCTGGAGTATCATCAACTATTGTATCAATTCTAACAGCTGCCTTTAACGAAACTCGGGGATTCTGCTCAGCAGGGACAAATATAAGAAATGCATCAATTTAGGGGCATATTTATCAACGGTTGAATTTCGAATTCAAACTCAAAAAGACCAATCGAAATTAAGTCGAAATCTTTTTTCGATCTAATAGGTCCATATTCGGCCAAATTCGAACTGTATGAATGAAAGTAATAGTGCATTCGATTGCATTCAAATCAAAGTTTTTCCCCAAAAAAACTTAGATTTTTCAGAGTCCACCAATTGACTCCAAATAGGTTGTAGGAGGTCCCCCATAGGCTAAAACAGCAATTCGGCAGGTTTTAGATGGCGAATGGTCGATGTTGAATTTTTAAAGAGACAGCACATGATACATTTCGATATTTGATTTTTTTTCTAATCGAATTTGGACTATTTCTGAGTTGAAGAACACAAAAAATAGCTCAAAAAATTTTTTTGAATTTGAAAATTCACCTTGACTTTTGATAAATCTGCCCCTAAATGTTTCAATTCAGAACAATTTACATGTCAGTGACCCCCCCCCTCCCTGAGCTGCCTTTGAAGGTGGAAAATTGCATTTTATGCTTCAATATTAGAAAAACAGTCACACATAGAAAATAGAAAATAATTGGAAAAAGTGTTTATTTCTGTTGAACTATTTGAAACCAACTGAACTGAAAAAAGTGTTGGAAGGTGAGCAACCCCTTTAAATGACCTACTCCTAGTGATAGTAATAAAAACATATAGCATCATATGCTGAAGCCAATAAAGTTGCTTTAAAGTTATTCAGAAAGTTATACACAAATAGCCTCTGAGTGAACATGAAATAATGTATTGTCAGAATAATAGGTTGTCTACTTACTGTCCATAGATACTATTTAAAGGCAGCACTTAATGATTACACTGTCATCATTGACAGTGGAAATTATCCCAGCTTTTATGTTTAAAACAAACATCTTTTTAAATGCAAATGTATGAATAAAATACATACTATAGTAGAAAATGGATCTTACTCATGCATAACATTAATATAAAGTTATTAATATTATATTCATCTGATCACTGTATTTATAATTTACGCATTGGCTTCCTGGTGCGGTTTTGTTCTTCAAGAGAACACATTTTACTGTAAAAACTGCTAATTTGCTATGCACAAATCAAAAGAAAATGGCATTTTTTAATTGCATTTTAATTTGTAATCCAAATGACTGTACTAACGATAAATAGGAATCTGTTGTGCACTTTTATTTTTAGTTTCCATTTAGTTGGCTTCAGTTGCTGATGAAGAAATAGTTTATAAATTGTTATGTTTGGGTAGTCGAGGATGAGTAGAGTATAACAGTGCTTTATTAGTAGGGATGTAGCGAACGTCGGAAAAAAAGTTCGCGAACATATTCGCGAACTTGCGTCAAAAATGCGAACGGTTCGCGAACGTCGCGAACCCCATAGACTTCAATGGGAAGGCGAATTTTAAAAGCTAAAAAAGACATTTCTGGCAAGAAAAATGATTTTAAAGTTGTTTAAAGGGTGCAACGACCTGGACAGTGGCATGCCAGAGGGGGATCAAGGGCAAAAATGTATCTGAAAAATACATTGTTGACACAGCGCTGCATTTTGTGCTGTAAAGGGCAGAAATCACACTACATTTCTAAACCTGTGTAATAAAATGCTTTAAAACGTCCGGCGTCTACATGCCAATCAAGTCGTGTAAAGGTTACAGCCTGTTCACACGCAAAGACGAAACGCGGCGCTTACTGCAACGCAAAAAAACGCAAAGAGCTTTAATGAATGATACCGTCAAGTGAGCAAATAATAGTTGTTAATTACTAGTTGAGCTTGTCACCTCCAGGATGTTCGTCCTGTTGGTGGCAATATTTCTGTAGTGGTGTGTTTAGCAGTCACCGTGCTTGTGCGCACGTGCACAGTCAGGCAGAGGTAATTCAATGTACAGTGAAGCGAACCAAAAAACACAGATTCGGCAGTGTGGGCCCAGTTTTGGTCTACTTTATTGATCACCTGCGGTGACCATAAAAGATGCGATTTTGCCACTGTTGCAGAACCCTGAAAAATTAGGCATGTGTACTTTCCTGAAAAATTATGTTTTTTTTGTCGCAGCCACTGAAGCACAGAGGCCAGAAACAATATGCCATAATAATGCTGAAAATATTAATTTTTTTTTGTCGCAGCCACTGCAGCACAGAGGCCAGAAAAAATATGCCATATAAATGCTAACAATATAAATTTTTTTTGTCGCAGCCACTGAAGCACAGAGGCCAGAAAAAATATGCCATATAAATGCTAACAATATAAATTTTTTTGGTCACAGCCACTGAAGCACAGAGGCCAGAAAAAATATGTCATATAAATGCTGAAAATATTAATTTTTTTTGTTGCAGCCACTGCAGCACAGAGTCCAGAAAAAATATGCCATATAAATGCTAACAATATAAAAAATTTTTGTCGCAGCCACTGAAGCACAGAGGCCAGAAAAAATATGCCATATAAATGCTGAAAATATTCATTTTTTTTTGTCACAGCCACTGAAGCACAGAGGCCAGAAAACATATGCCATATAAATGTTGAAAATATTCATTTGTTTTTTGTCGCAGCCACTGAAGCACAGAGGCCAGAAACAATATGCCATATAAATGCTGAAAATATTCATTTTTTTTGTCGCAGACACTGAAGCACAGAGGCCAGAAAAAATATGCCATATAAATACTGAAAATATTCATTTTTTTTTGTCGCAGCCACTGCAGCACAGAGGCCAGAAAAAATATGCCATATAAATGCTGAAAATATTCATTTTTTTTTGTCACAGCCACTGAAGCACAGAGGCCAGAAAACATATGCCATATAAATGTTGAAAATATTCATTTGTTTTTTGTCGCAGCCACTGAAGCACAGAGGCCAGAAACAATATGCCATAATAATGCTGAAAATATTATTTTTTTTTTGTCGCAGCCACTGCAGCACAGAGGCCAGAAAAAATATGCCATATAAATGCTAACAATATAAATTTTTTTTGTCGCAGCCACTGAAGCACAGAGGCCAGAAAAAATATGCCATATAAATGCTAACAATATACATTTTTTTGGTCACAGCCACTGAAGCACAGAGGCCAGAAAAAATATGTCATATAAATGTTGAAAATATTCATTTGTTTTTTGTCGCAGCCACTGAAGCACAGAGGCCAGAAAACATATGCCATATAAATGTTGAAAATATTCATTTGTTTTTTGTCGCAGCCACTGAAGCACAGAGGCCAGAAACAATATGCCATAATAATGCTGAAAATATTATTTTTTTTTGTTGCAGCCACTGCAGCACAGAGTCCAGAAAAAATATGCCATATAAATGCTAACAATATAAAAAATTTTTGTCGCAGCCACTGAAGCACAGAGGCCAGAAAAAATATGCCATATAAATGCTGAAAATATTCATTTTTTTTTGTCACAGCCACTGAAGCACAGAGGCCAGAAAACATATGCCATATAAATGTTGAAAATATTCATTTGTTTTTTGTCGCAGCCACTGAAGCACAGAGGCCAGAAACAATATGCCATATAAATGCTGAAAATATACATTTTTTTTTGTCGCAGACACTGAAGCACAGAGGCCAGAAAAAATATGCCATATAAATACTGAAAATATTCATTTTTTTTTGTCGCAGCCACTGCAGCACAGAGGCCAGAAAAAATATGCCATATAAATGCTGAAAATATAAAAAAATTTTGTTGCGGCCACTGAAGCACAGAGGCCAGAAAACATATGCCATATAAATGCTGAAAATATTCATTTCTTTTTTGTCGCAGCCACTGAAGCACAGAGGCCAGAAACAATATGCCATATAAATGCTGAAAATATTCATTTTTTTGTCACAGCCACTGAAGCACAGAGGCCAGAAAAAATATGCCATATAAATGCTGAAAATATTCATTTTTTTTGTCACAGCCACTGAAGCACAGAGGCCAGAAAACATATGCCATATAAATGTTGAAAATATTAATTTGTTTTTTGTCGCAGCCACTGAAGCACAGAGGCCAGAAACAATATGCCATATAAATGCTGAAAATATTCATTTTTTTTGTCACAGCCACTGAAGCACAGAGGCCAGAAAAAATATGCCATATAAATGCTGAAAATATTCATTTTTTTTGGTCACAGCCACTGAAGCACAGAGGCCAGAAAAAATATGCCATATAAATGCTGAAAATATTCATTTTTTTTTTGTCGCATCCACTGAAGCACAGAGGCCAGAAAAACTCAGGATTTACCTGGATTCAAATTAAACCAGTAGGGTTTGCACCCTAGTTTGTAACGGTGGTGGAGGGAGGAGGACGCTAAAGGACAGCTGTGTGTGGAGTCATGAGGCGTGCAGAGAAGGACAGCTGCATGGGGAGTCAGAAACTCAGAACAAGTCTTCCGGCGTGCAGTAACCCACCGAGATCCACCCCTCATTCATTTTAATAAAGGTCAGGTAATCCACACTTTTGTGACCTAGGCGAGTTCTCTTCTCAGGTACAATCCCTCCTGCTGCACTGAAGGTCCTTTCTGAGAGGACACTTGAGGCGGGGCAAGACAAAAGGTTCATGGCAAATTGTGACAGCTCTGGCCACAGATCAAGCCTGCGCACCCAGTAGTCCAGGGGTTCATCGCTCCTCAGAGTATCGATATCTGCAGTTAATGCCAGGTAGTCCGCTACCTGCCGGTCGAGGCGTTCTATGAGGGTGGATCCAGAAGGGTTCTGGCGCTGCCTTGGACTGAAAAACATTTGCATGTCTGACGTTACAGAGTGGCCAAAGTGCTTTGTCCTTGCAGGTGCGCTTGTGGCAGGATTACTGGCACCTCTGCCCCTGGAATGTTGATGAGTTCCTGAAGTGACATCACCCTTAAAAGCATTGTACAACATGTTTTGCAGGCTGGTTTGTAAATGCAGCATCCTTTCGGACTTGTGGTACGTTGGTAACATTTCTGCCACTTTATGCTTGTACCGAGGGTCTAGTAGCGTTGCGACCCATTACAGGTCCTTCTCCTTAAGCCTCTTGATACGGGGGTCCTTCAACAGGCATGACAGCATGAAAGACCCCATTCTCACAAGGTTGGATGCAGAGGTATCCATCTCCGCTTCCTCGTTATCAAGGACTGCATCATCCACGGTCTGCTCCCCCCAGCCACGTACAAGACCAGGGGTCCCCAAAAGGTCACCACTAGCCCCCTGGGAAGCCTGCTCCTGTTGGTCCTCCTCCTCCACAAAGCCACCTTCCTCCTCTGACTCCACTTCTGACACCTCTCCCTGCGTTGCAGCAGGTGCCTGGGTTTCTTCTGGTGATTCCGACCAGAAATTGTGCGCTTCCTGCTCCTCGTCACGCTGGTCTACAGCCTCATCTGTCACTCGTCACACGGCACGCTCCAGGAAGAAAGCAAAGGGTATTAGGTCGCTGATGTCGCTGATACCATATTTGTAACCTCTTCAAAAGGGCGCATGAGCCTGCAGGCATCGCGCATAAGCACCCAGTAACGGGGGAAAAAAATCCCCAGCTCTGCAGATCCAGTCCTACCACCCAGTTCAAACAGGTATTCGTTGACGGCTCTTTGTTGTTGCAGCAGACGTTCCAACATGAGGAGCGTTGAATTCCAGCGAGTCTGGCTGTCGCAAATCAAACGCCTGACTGGCATGTTGTACCGCTGCTGAATGTCAGCAAGGCGTGCCATGGCTGTGTAGGAACGTCTGAAATGGGCCGACACCTTCCTGGACTGCCTGAGAACGTCCTGGAATCCTGGGTACTTCGAGACAAAACGTTGGACTATTAAATTCAGAACATGTGCCATGCAGGGCACATGTGTTAAATTGCCCAGTCTCAGTGCTGCCAACAGATTGCTTCCATTGTCACACACCACTTCTCCGATCTTCAGTTGGTGTGGGGTCAGCCACCGATCGGCCTGTGACTGCAGAGATGACAGGAGTACAGATCCGGTATGGTTTCTGCTTTCCAGGCATGTCATCCCCAAGACAGCATGACAACGGCGTACCTGGCACGTCGAATAGCCTAGGGGGAGCTGGGGGTGCACAGGTGTGGAGGAGGAGGACCCAGCAGCAGAGGAGGAAGAAGAGGAAGAAGATGAGGTAGAGAGCAAAGGAGGAGTAGAGGTGGTGGCAGAACCGCGTGCAATCCGTGGCGGTGACACCAACTCCACTGTCGTTGTTGAGCCACACATTCCCTGCTTCCCAGCCATTACCAAGTTCACCCAGTGGGCAGTGTAGGTGACATACCTGCCCTGACCATGCTTGGAGGACCATGCGTCAGTAGTCATATGGACCTTTGGCCCAACACTAGGTGACAGAGATGCGGTGACTTGGCTCTGCACATGGTGGTAGAGGTGTGGTATTCCCTTTTTTGAAAAAAAATTGCGGCTGGGTACCTTCCACTGCGGTGTCCCGATTGCTACAAATTTGTGGAAGGCCTCAGAGTCCACCAGCTGGTATGGTAAAAGCTGGCGGGCTAAGAGTGCAGACAAGCCAGCTGTCAGACGCCGGGCAAGGGGGTGACTCGCAGACATTGGCTTCTTACGCTCAAACATGGCCCTCACAGAAACTTGGCTGGGGGCAGATGACTGGGAATGGGAACTGGTGGTCAAGGTGGAAGGCGGAGTGGAGGGTGGTTCAGACGGGTCAAGGACAGCAGAGGTAGAGCAGTAAGATGCTGGACCAGAAGAAGGGTGGCTTTTAGTTTGCCTGTTGCCTTTGAGGTGTTGCTCCCAAAGTGCTTTGTGCTTGCCGTTCATGTGCCTTCGCATAGAAGTTGTACCTATGTGGCTGTTGGGCTTCCCAAGACTCAGTTTCTGACTGCACTCATTGCAAATTACAACGCTTTTGTCAGAGGCACACATTAAAAAAATCCCACACTGCTGACCTTTTTGAAGCTGGCAATCTGGCGGTAACAGTAGAAGTTGGCGGCGTTGGCGGCAATGGCGGGTGCGTTGGCCGGCTGACCACAGGTGCGATACATGTTGTTGCCCTACTGTTCCCTGCGAGCTGTCCTCCCTGCTTCTTCTAAGTCTTATTCTCCTCCTGCCTCTCTGACTCTCCGTCTCTCCATCTGAACTATCCTCCTCTTGCTCTCTTCTACTGGGCACCCACAAAACATCAATCTCCTCATCATCATTCTCCTCAGATGCATCAATTTCTTCTGACAGCTCACAGAAGGAAGCAGCAGCGGGGACCTCCTCATCACTCATTATGTCCATCTCTGTTGTGTTCTCTGCCAGAATTAAATCTGGTGTAACGTCCTCATCTCCTTCATCTTCTTCTGCCAATAATGGTTGCGCATCACTCAGTTCAAGAAACTCATGTGAAAATAACTCCTCTGACTCCAGTGAAGAAGGGGCGCCGGTGGTGGAGGAAGTGTTACGTGGGGTGGCCATAGCAGTGGAGGATGAGGATGTTGTGGTATAGTTAGAAACGGTAGAGGATGGGGTGTGCTGTGTAAGCCAGTCAACTACCTCTTCAGCATTTTGGGAGTTCAGGGTCATTGCCTTTTTAAAACTGGGCAATTTCCTAGGGCCACAGGATAGCATAGCAGCACGGCCCCTAGTGCCTCTGCGTGGCGGCCTGCCTTTGCCTGGCATTATATTTAAAACAACAACAACAACTCAGGTGGTGTTTCTGGAGACGGTATTATTATTGATATTTAGACAGAATGTGAACAAGCTCACACAGCTAGGTGGCAGTTGTTTGAAAATGAAGAACACACTGGGCAAACAAATTGAAACAATGCCTGCAAGGTCAACGTATACACTACTACAGCAGTGGATACGGAATATATTATTGCTGCTTGAAAAACGTCACTCGGGTGGTGATTCTGGAGACGGTATTATTATTGATATTTAGACAGAATGTGAACAAGCTCACACAGCTAGGTGGCAGTTGTTTGAAAATGAAGAACACACTGGGCAAACAAATTGAAACAATGCCTGCAAGGTCAACGTATACACTACTACAGCAGTGGATACGGAATATATTATTGCTGCTTGAAAAACGTCACTCGGGTGGTGATTCTGGAGACGGTATTATTATTGATATTTAGACAGAATGTGAAAAAGCTCACACAGCTAGATGGCAGTTGTTTGAAGAACACACTGGGCAAACAATGCCTACAAGGTCAACGTATACACTACTACAGCAGTGGATACGGAATATATTATTGCTGCTTGAAAAACTTCACTCGGGTGGTGATTCTGGAGACGGTATTATTATTGATATTTAGACAGAATGTGAAAAAGCTCACACAGCTAGATGGCAGTTGTTTGAAGAACACACTGGGCAAACAATGCCTACAAGGTCAACGTATACACTACTACAGCAGTGGATACGGAATATATTATTGCTGCTTGAAAAACGTCACTCGGGTGGTGATTCTGGAGACGGTATTATTATTGATATTTAGACAGAATGTGAACAAGCTCACACAGCTAGATGGCAGTTGTTTGAAGAACACACTGGGCAAATAATGCCTGCAAGTGCACTACTATTGGTGCACTACTATGAAGAACAGCAACAGCACTGTACACGTTAAAGAACAGTAAGATAAGTAAAATAAAAAAAAATATATATGTATATTAAAAAAAAAAAATTCTCGGGTTGCTGCTGCTGATGCTGAACTACTAGGAGCAGCACAGTAGCACACCAGTCCCACTCCCCAACACTGCTAGACTAATAGCACTGGGCTGTTATAGTAGCAAAGTAAAACAACAAAAAAGAAAATAAAAGCAGTCCTTACAAGGACTATTGGGTTATTACAGCAGTCAGCAGATGAGATCAGAAGAGATCAGTGCCCACAGCAGGCAGCTACATACAGATCACTGCAGTAGAAGGTAGATTACTAGCCAGCAAAGCTACCTAACCTAAAATGTCCCTCAAATCCCTGCAGACTTCTGTCCCTCCAATACAGAGCAGTATCAAGTAGATTACTAGCCAGCAAACTTACTATCAACTGTCCCTCAAATCAGTGAAATCACTAACAGCTCTCTCCCTATACTAGCTCTTCCAAGCACACACAGGCAGAATGAAAAAACGCTGCAGGGCTTCAGTTTATATATGGAAGGGGAGTGGTCCAGGGGGTGTGGGGGTGGTCCAGGAGGGAGAGCTTCCTGATTGGCTGCCATGTATCTGCTGGTCTGGGGTGAGAGGTCAAAAAAAAGCGGCAGGTAAGGCGAACCCAAAATGGCGAACGTCGCGCGACGTTCGCGAACATTCGGCGGGCGCGAAGAGTCGATGTTCGCGCGAACAAGTTCGCCGCCGAACAGTCCGCGACATCCCTATTTATTAGCAGAGTCATGCAGGTATTACATAACAGTAAGCTTTCACTTTTAAGCAACCAGGAATTATGCACAGTATGTCTGAACACAGTGACATCTACAGGCCATTTGTATAAACACCACATATTCCCCACTATAGTAGGAAAGCATTTGGGCAAATGTAATAAGCAACAACAATGCATCTTAAAGCAATAATATACATTACACAGTCCTGGGTCCATGCAGGTAGTTTTCTGATATCTCCCAGTACGCCTTATCGGTTCACTTTCTTCAGGCCTATTACAGTTGACATCAGGAGTAGGAAAATGTCCTTCATCAAATGGAGCTTCTCCGAAGTCATATCTAACAGGAGCAAGATGACTTGCATTCCAGATGCGTCCATCAGACAGTTCATATGTTTATGGTCCTTGCTGGCATCGCACTTCAAGTGGTGTAGTAAATTTAAATTGTCCCTGTTTCAGTATTCCTGGTTTCTTAATTCTGACTAAAGAACCAGGCTGAAAGTGTACTTATCTTGCACCGTGTTTTCTGTTAGTATAAGCCTTGCATTTGGCTTGTTGACATTTCACAATGTCAGCAGTAGATGATTTTGTAGGCACAGTATTTCGTGGAAGTTTGATGTCTGCAACATGTAACTTAGTACGCATCTGTCTGCCATGTAATAATTCAGCAGGAGATGATTGAGTTGTTGCATGGCACGTTGCTCTGTAATTATGTAGGAACTCTGTTGTAAATACTTTCCAAGATTTTCCAGTATGATTTGCTGTCCGTAGTGCTTCTTTCAGACTTCTGTTGAATCGCTCGATTTCTCCATTTGCTTGTGGGTAATACACTGAAGATTTACTATGCACAATATTCCTCTCTCTCAGAAAGAATTCAAGCTCATATGAGACAAACTGTGGTCCGTTGTCTGATATCAACTCCTTTGGATTACCTTCTCTGCTGAAGACTGTAGACAGAAATGTTATTACTGTAGCTGATGTTACAAAATGCAATTTCAGGCCATTTACTGTAAAAGTCTATCAAGGTTATAGCAAATATGCAGTCTATAGGAGCATCTGCAATAGCAAGTTTTTCCCATGCTGAATAAGGAAATGGTACAGGTTTTACATCTGGTCTCAACTTAACTTTGTGTACAAAGTTCTTTGCACAGCCCAGCGAAGTGAAGTTTTGTGGTGAAATTTTAGACACTGGCTGTGTGGCAGGCATTGGTGCTGTAGTAATGAGACCATCAACTAATTGTAGGTTTAATGCAACAAAGAGATCCCTTCCAAGTATAGCAGTACCCTTATTGTAAAAGTCAGATTTTGCAGTATTTGATTCAAATTGTACAGTCACTGACAAGCAACCAAGCACAGGGATTGGATCCTTTAAGTAACTGACCAGTCTCAGGGCAGGTGCAACAAACGGATCTTTTGCAAAGTATTTCATCTTTAGCAGAACTACGGCAGATCTTAGCAAAATATCCTACTTTTGTGCAGTTGCGGCACTGTTTAGCTTTTGCAGGACATGTAACATGATTAGCAGTGTGTTGTGTTGAACCACAGCGAAAGCAGTATTTTCTATTTGTATTTGCTGTATGGTTTGGTATGTATGGTGAATCCCTTTCCTTAGCACTGTATTTTGCCTGTGACTGGCATTATTAGGCCACAGTGTTGAATTCACAATCTGTACATTCCCAGCAGTTCCCTGACTGAGAGTTTTAGCCTCTGCCGCTGCTGTTTCAATTTGGCTAGCAACTGTAATGGCCTTTGCAAGGGTTAAATCCTGCTCTAATAGAATATACACTGTCCCTCTGCTCCCAGGCAGTGAATAAGTAAAGCATGCTTTCTAGCAGCAGAAATCTCACCTTGGTCAGCAGCAATAATGTAATTTTCAAACATACGCATCCAAGCAGTAAAAGGTATGCTAGCCTCACCAGTATTTGGAAGAAAAGGTGGAGGCTGCTGCAGAGTTAGAAGAGCCATCCTTGTCACCATTTGTTATGTTTGGCTATAACAGTATAACAGTGCTTTATTAGCAGAGTCATGCAGGTATTACAAATCAGTAAGCTTTCACTTTTAAGTTACCAGGAAGTATGCACAGTATGTCTGAACACAGTGACATCTACAGGCCATTTGTATATACACCACATAAATATTCCACGCCATAAAGAATCCATAATGAGTAAATATCAGCAGTTAAAAATTAGAAGGGAGGTCTGTTTTGGAGAGAGCTTAGCAGAAACACCCACATTCTGCTTGTTTGAGCATACTATAGTTTGTAGCTCAGTCTTAAGTGTTAATCCTTAGGGACATATATATTATTGTGTGAGAAGCCAATAATACAATTTTTTTGTGAAAATTACAAAATATTGATATTAATGAGAGTGGAAGACAGCCTACCCAGCTACTGCTCAGTTCTCGTATCCAGCAGTGGAGTTACAAGACTAGACAAGCTGGATGAATATCTGATATTGCCTTCGCTGTTCCTGTAAAATGTCATTTCAGAAACTGTGTCTTCTCTTTTGATAGGCTGTCTTTGATTTTTTCATTATCATTATTTGGTCTTTACACAAAAAACAAATATATTGCAAGAACTAGAATTTACAACAAAATGTCATTCCTATAGTTTCCGCAATAGTTGTTGTGTGATATATTATAATATCAGTGAATGTTTAATAAAAAGCCATCTCTAAGACTCCAGAATTTGTCTTAAAGGAATTCAGTTCAGTTTAAAAGTAAAAACGGAGTAAATGGATAGACTGTGCAAAATAAAACATGTTTCTAATATAGTTAGTTAACCAAAAGTGTAATGTATAAAGGCTGTAGTGGCTTCATGTCTAACATAATAGCCAGAACACTACTTCCTGCCTTTCAGCTCTATTGGTTTCCACTGATTGGTTACCAGGCAATAACCAATCAGTGACTTGAGGGGGGGCACATATATCATAACTGTTGCTTTTGAATCTGAGCTGAATGCTGAGGACCAATTGCAAACTCACTGAACATTTATGTCCCATGTGGCCCCCCTTCAAGTCACTGATTAATTCAGAGTTAGAGAGCTGAAAAGCAGGCAGTAGTCTTCTGGCTATTATGTTAGCTATCCAGTCACTCCAGCCTTTATACATTACACTTTTGGTTAACTAACTATATTAGAAACATGTTTTATTTTGCACAGTCTACTCTGTTTTTGCTTTTAAACTGAACTGAATCTGGTTACTAGGGTCCAAATTACCCTAGCAACCATGCATTTATTTGAATAAGAGACTGGAATATGAATAGAAGAGGCCTGACAAGAAAGATGACATAAAAAACAATACATTTTAGACTTACAGATCCTTTCTTTTTTGATGGGGTCAGTGACCTCCCATTTGAAAGCTGGAAAGAGTCAGAAGAAGGCAAATAATTTAAACAAAGTATAAAAAATAAAAAATAGTTTAAAAGCTGATTTGAATTGGCCATTCTATAGAATACTAAAATTTATTTTTTATCCAATTTACCAGTGGAAACCATAAATGTATTTGCTGAAGAGCATAGCCAGCATCGGCTATAAGGCCTTAAAGATAATTTAACATACACTAATGATATGCAGTCAACCCTAAAATGCTGCCCAAAACCCACTCCCTTCCCAGCCCATGGGTCTGCTCCAATTTATATACCGAGCCCACCCCCATCTCTGACATCTCAGAGGGCAGGCACACATCTATTAATAGACGCCACCAAATATGCACGCATGTTATAGTTAGGTAGCGGATGGAAAGGGCGGAAGTGCGGCTGAAAGAGCACGGCCCAACCTGCTCACTGCCCAAAAATTTTGTGCGTGTGTCAGCCCAAACCAAACTGACCCGCACAACACTAATACACACTAATGTCATCTGGACAAGTTGGTTATCCTAGGGCAGATTTATCAAAATGTGAGTTTGGAGCGCCCCAAAAAAAACCTCTTTATATTCTTTTTATTCGCTGCAGAAAAGCACACTTTTTATTCCTATGTGATTTTTAGAATTGTTTTTTTCAGATGGTGAACGCTCACCCAATGATAAATATGATTCTAAAAATCCCATAGTGGCAGAGAGAATATAATAGTAAGATTCTATTTGCATTGATCAGTTCAAGTTTTAAGAAAGAATGCCATGTTGCTAAATGATTGAGATCGATAGCAATAATAAAAGTCAGAAACTCCCAGGCTACTAATACCTATTCTGTAATAGGGCTCATTTACTAAATGAGTGCAAAAGTAAAAAACAAATCAGTGCCATAGTTTTAACTGCAATGCAACATTTTTTACAGAACATCAGCTTGACTACAGGAGGTGCTGGCAGTATATGGTATGTCTACCTTAACATAAAAAATAATTCCATATGATCTAATACCATGATTAACAGAAATATACTCACATACTATATTCAGGCATAAGCAAGTGTGGAAATGACACTGAATCAGATAATCTTCAAGTTCCTAAAGAAAAGGTGTTCCGGAATAATTCACCGATGCAAACGAATGGGGATTTTTTATGGTTTTTGTGCTAATCTACTAATATTGCTAAAAATAAAGGCATCAGCAACTTTGAAAGTATTACAGCTGTTAAATGTGATGAGTCTGCAAACACTGGCTCAAAGGTTCATTTATAGCTTCCTGTTGAACTACTTTTTCCAGATGTAAAGCACCGATAAATATATCATGTGCCAAAATATGATTAATAAAAAACAAAAATAGTGTCACTCCTTGCCATAGAAGAGAATAATTCATTCCTGATGGGGGCATTTTATTACAACTGCAAATATAATTCTTAATAATCCCTAAGGCATCATGGTATGGTCAAACCAGTAACAAATGGGAGTTATCTTTAAGTTTATAATAAATGATTTGTACCATAAATTCTAGGTAGAACATAGACCAGTCTTCCTTTTAGGGTTATTCTTTCTGACAATTGCATCTCTGGCCGATCCTTCTGAAAGCAGAAAAAAAAGGCTGACACATTTAATCACAAAAAACTTGAAAAGCAAAAGCGAGTTTATATAGAAGTCAGTAGGAACTGTCTCCATATATTTCAAGCAAGATCATTTAACTTATTTGTTTCCCAGTTTATTGAAACAGTAAATATTTTCAGCTTCATTGAAAATAAATGAGCAGGTGATTTTAATGTTCAAGACATTTTTTCGACGACAAAACCTGGCGGTGACTATTCTGTTTGAGTTTTTTCTTAAACTAAAATAAACAAAGAGAATTAAAAAAAATTAATTATTTGTTTTCTCAAGCTCAAAAAATTATAAATCTGCTTCCCTGTTTGCCCAGGTGGAGTAACCAATAAGATCTTTGCTTTTAAACTTGTGACCAGTAAATGCTACTGATTATTTTCTCTAGACTACTGCACATGGACAAACTTTCCTGTGTCTTATAATATAATCCCTTAAATTCCTCTTTACATCTTTTATAATCGATTTGCTCAGGCCGGTGTTACCTAAATATTAACCTTGAGTGTATTGGGAGTTGTGGTCCATTACCACCAGTCACTGATTGTTTAAGCAATTCTTTTCCTAAGGTCCCAAAGTCCAAGAGCCCTATAAGAAATGTAGAGGGATTGTAAGGAACTTACCCTGGTGGTCTAGCGGCAGCGGGGTCCACGCTGCGTCCTCGGCGTGGATGCCCGTTGTGCTGCTTCCTTCTCCTGTGCCGGGTTCCTCTAGGGCGCGCACCGCGCGCACGCTCGTCATTTAAGGGCGCAGTCGCGCTGGCGTCATCACGCCAGCGCGCAATTAGCGAAATTCAAAGGTATATAAAGCCCATTTAGATAACAGGACCTTGCCTGTTGTTAAGTTCAATTAGCTTGTTCCTGGGTGTTTATTGTGATTCCTGACTTTATCTACTGTGTTTGACCCTTGCCTGCCTGCTACTATTCTGACCTCTCCAATCCTGACCTTGCCTGGCTGAAACTACGTTGTTCTCTCCAATCCTGAAACCTTGCCTGTTCTTCGACTATTCTACAATCTCTAATCCTGATTCTGGCCTGTCTGACTATTCTAACTGCTTGTGCTGGCCCGGCCTGCCTGTTCCTGGTGGCTTCCTATCTTCCAGCATTCTTGTAAAACAGTCGTGCCCCATTGCCTTCCAGAACTTATGCCTTGCACCTCTCGTTAAGTCCAGGTGGCATCTGAGTACGCGAGGGCTCCTCCCGAGGCCAAAGGCGGTCACTTAACTGGTGAAGTCGAGCCGAGACCAGGGTGCTTGGCATCTGTTCTGGTGTAGGGTGCCGACCGTGACAGGGATCTTCCCTGTCGATCCTTTTCTTTGTTTCAGCTATTTTTGCTGGAGGCATAAAACAGACTATTTTTTAAATGGTAAACTCTAATGTCACTGCAACTTGCTGGAAGCAATTTAAAAAAATGGAGGCACTTCTGGCATTCACATGGTGTAAAATTACACACACCATAATAAATTCTCCATTTATTTAACAGCTTTTTACACCATTTTTCTGTGAATTTCATTTTACAGGGGAATACTCTTACTCTTACAGGGGAATACAATAAAAGTTCAATTTGAAATAGTTTTCGCAACCCCGGAAACTGTTTAGCGGCCACTTCTACCAGTGGAAGACCGTTTGCAAATATTATAGTTTGCGCACTTCTTAAGAGTGCACTATTAAAATTCGCAATGCGCAATTAGAATTCCCAATGCAACAGTTTAAGGAACAATATTACATTACGAGATGTGGATTTTTATTCTTATTGGTGCAAATTGTTTTTCTCTTTGCAACTTGAATTACATTTCCCCTTAGTGTATTAGATAACAATTGTCACCCTCTTTGTACTCCTAGCAGGGCCACTCTACATGTATACTCCACCTTAAGGGATTCTGCCAAGCCCCTCCTCTCACTACTGCAAAAAAAAAAAATACACATATACTGTATATGCAAAAAATAGCTGGAAAAGTTACTTTGGTGCAGACTGCAAACATGTAATATATAGTTGAATGTCATATATAGCAAGGGTATCAAAGTATGGTGAAAAGAAGTAAAGATCATTTGTTATCCCAATACATAGAATGCATATTCAGAAGTAATGCCACTCATCCCATGAAAAGCAAATTTTGGGTGCACCAGACACAGTTTAAAGGTATACTGTCATGGGAAAAATTTTTTTTTTCAAAATGAATCACTTAATAGTGCTGCTCCAGCAGAATTCTGCACTGAAATCCATTTCTCAAAAGAGCAAACACGTTTTTTTTTATATTCAATTTTGAATCTGACATGGGGCTAGACAATTTGTCAATTTCCCAGCTGCCCCTGGTCATGTGACCATATATTCAAAATTGAATATAAAAAAATCTGTTTGCTCTTTTGAGAAATGGAAAGCAGCACTTTCATTTTGAATTTTTTGTTCCCATGACAGTATCCCTTTAACTATGTCAGCATTCATTTATGCCACTTTATGTCTGAGAAATTTGAAATTGCATATAGTTTAACCATGTCTCATGTACCCACAATTTGCTTTTAAACTATAGGATGAGTGGTATTAATGCTGAATATGTATACTGTTTATAATATATAGAGGTAGTTTATCATTTTAATATTAGCTCTCCCATCACTCCTGTCCCTTTAAAGGAGCAGTAACATCAAAAAATAAAAAAGTGTAATACAAATATAATGCAGTGTTGCCTTGCACTGGTAAAACAGCTGTGCTTGCTTTAGAAACACTACAATTGTTTATATGAAGATACTGCTGTGTAGCAATGGCCCTGGGTGCAACCATTCAAAGGAGAAAGGGCTCCGGTTACACAGCAGATAGCAGATAAGCTCTGAAGAACATAATGTTATCTGTTATCCACTTATTAACCTGTGCCATATAGACTTTTTTCAATTTCCGCCATTGCTACACCGCAGCTTGTTATATGTTTAAAACATTTTAATTTTTTGGTGTTACTGTTCCTTTAAGGGTTGTCCAATAGCTCAGCATTTAGAAGGGGTTAAGCAGCAGATGTGGATACATTGCTTTTAAACAAGCAAGGACACTGCCAAGTCCGTGAGTGCATTTTTGAACAAGAATTGTGTAGATAGATAGATAAATATAGATAGAAAGATATAGGCGATGACAAGCTGATAGCAAAATTAAACTCATTAAGTGCTTTTATAATTTAAATAATATGTTTTGTGCTGTCCTACCTGTTATCAAATAGGATGGAAACACTTTATAGTGCAAGCGCTAGTGATTGTCAGGCCAAACATGTTTAATATTGTCAGGCTTAAAAGTGGCAGTTCTGCGAGAGTGCCAAATCGAGTGATTTGGAAAAAAAGCTCTGAGTGTTTTCACTCGAGTTTATCTAGTTTTTCCCAAATCCGATTAAATTTTCCTTTTTTTAATAATAAATAAGGTCAAATCATGGATTCTAGTTTGGTCGAACTTTTTTTATTTAAATAATCAAACATTTTAGTAAATAACTCTCCCCAATCACATGGCCAGATTCCATGTGTTTTGTCAACTCCAGTTATTTTTAACTTGGCAGGCTGGTGACAAAATCCATGTAATCACTCCCCATTAATTCGAATGGCATTGCTCACATTTAGGGGTGAAATGTTGATCAGATGAGTTGTTAGAAAATGCAGCAGGCAGTATTTCTGTCTTGATTGCCGTCGTGCTGTAAATCACTTAGGTGTCAAAATACCTGAAATTATCCTATGTGCCATTGTCCAAAGTGACATCATATTTCATATTTCCTATTTGTTTGTGATATTATCAGCATGAGAAAGTATATATACTTTAACATCCATTTTATATTATAATTGGTATGAAGTCACCTGGGTCTAGATTCATCCCAGATGGAAATTGATTAATCGTCTCTTTAAGCCCTTTATGGTGAAAAGGAGATATAAAAGCTATAAAAAGATATGTGAGGCTTATCATTTTGCTGGAGGTTATTTTTTTTATCTTTTTGGATTCTGAAAGCTTTAAAGATGCAGAATTTATCCAATCTATTAAACTGTTCATGTACACAAACTCTTATCTGGAATGAAGACATCATGTAATGTATAATGATAAACATATTAATCTCTTAATTATCTCCCAAGCAGTTTTAGAAGTGCAGAGACAGCTAGTTTATTGTCTGCTGTAGCTTCAATTTAACAGCAGTCTTGCATTACAAATCTTAACTCAGGACACCAAAAAGTTTTCAGTCCGACACTGGATATAATTGCACCTAAAGGGGATCTATTTCATTCTACAAGGATGGGATCTGGAAACCTGTTATCCATCTCCCATATACGTTTTTCAATTGGTTTCCATTTTCTATTTCTAATTCTAGTGTTCTAATACGTATGTTTAAAGTTTCGTTTTCCACCTACTTATGGTTTTCTAAAGCAGCTCGGGGGGGGGGGGGGTCAACAACTCTAAATTGATACATTTCTTGTCTTTAGCCCTGCTGAGCAGAATCCCAGACTTTCAAACTTTGAACTTCAATTTTGTAAAAACGGTAAAAAATTGAAAAAAGTCTATATTTCTGGTGAACAATTGTAAAACAATTGAATTAAAAAACCTGTTTGGAAGGTGAACAACCTCTTTAATCATTTGCTTAGAATTGACTCCTATAATTCAGAGCTTTTTGGATAACATGTGATATGGGTTTTTGGAATTATCTTGGTTTTTTTGTAACTGTATTCCCTTTGACATGTAACATCACTGTGTCCTTAAGAACTAAATTTACAGTTCTTAAGTTCTGAAATTGACCTTGTAGATATTAATAAGTTGTTTTTTGTAACCATCCAGTTGGCACGTAGTAAGGGACTTTCTTATATGTGGAATGGAGAAATACATGGGTAGTTTACATATTTTTTTCCCTTTTTGTTGGGTATTATAGAAGATAAAATTCATTGAGATATGAAACTCATCCCCCCTATATCTAAGTAAAAGTGAAATGGTTATAAAAACCCAATGCCTCCCGGGTTAAATCAGAAGTGTATATTCTACATTTCTCCACGTACATGTTATCAATAAACTTCTCTCTTTAAGCAACATCAATGTCTCTTTCTCTAAAAGGGTCTGGTAAAAGCTCCACAACACAGGTTTCTGAATAAGGGATCCCACACCTGTACTTGTGTCTAAAGCCACTTCTTGCACTTCTGCATAGTTGCACTTGAAACTACTGGTTCTGTCTCATTGCATTTTGATGCATTTGATGCCCAGAAATTACATCCTAACACCAAAGAAATAAGCATTGATTAGCTTAAATCACTCAATAAAAAAAAATAGTTTAGAATGAAGTAAACAATAAGAATATAAGCTATAACATTCATTCAGAATAAAAATGCATTTTAAATAAAATGTGTGTGCCTTGCAGTGATCAGATAATCCAACATTAATTCAGCACTCACCGTCTAGTTTGTTATACTGTTTCCTTTCTTATGCCTATACTAGGGGGCACATTTACTTAGCTCGAATGAAGGATTAGAATGAAAAATACTTCGAATTTCGAAGTATTTGTTTGGCTACTTCGACCATCGAATTGGCTACTACGACTTTGAATCAAATGATTCGAACTAAAAATAGTTTGACTATTCGACCATTCGATAGTCGAAGTACTGTCTCTTAACTTCGACCACCTACTTCACCACCTAAAACCTACCGAGCACCAATGTTAGCCTATGGGGAAGGTCCCCATAAGCTTTCTAAGTTTTTTTTTGATTGAAGGAAAATCCTACGATCGATGGATTAAAATCCTTCGAATTGTTCGATTCAAAGGATTTAATTGTTCGCTCAAAGCATTTCGACTTCGATATTCTAAATCGAAGGATTTTACTTTGAGGGTAGAATATCGAGGGTTAATTAACCCTCGATATTTGACCAATAGTAAATATGCCCCCCAGTGTGCACTTCACATTGGTTTACTGTATATGCCAAAGCAGATAATTTATAGTATGTATATTAGATTGCATTTTTATTTAAGCAACAATTTGCCTTTATGTTATTGTTTTGTTTAGAAATGTTATGTTTTTATTTTCAATTTTACATTTATAATTGAAGGCCTGTACATTTTTGTAACATAGTCTCCTTAGCATATTGTTAATCTCTGCAGCAGCAGCATACATATAAACTGTATTGCACAATCTCCAGGTTTAGGCTTGAAACCCTAAGGTCTGCAACGGGAAATTAACAGATGTACAACTCTTTATTACTTGCATATAAATGTGCTAATTGGAACAATAAATTCACATGAGGCAGCAGGTTGTCATAGATGCACAAAATATTCATCAACAGTTAATAGATGACTCTTCAGTGTTTAACTTATGTTCCTGTGCATCTGCATCTATTTTGTAAGAGATAAGCAGTAACATTTTCTTATTTATATTGCAATCAAGCTCAAAGTAATTTAATCACAAGAGGAAATACACAAGGATTCCTGGTAGATGGGTTTACTGACTTTCTCAGAAAGAGCGGTTTGTACTTAATATAGAATAAATCACATTTTTCTTTACATATTTTATACCTACGTATGCCTCATTCTTGAGCTTTTTAGCATGCCTCCAAATTATGCATCCTAAAAATCAACATGCTTCTACAGTCCCACACCAGAACAAGGCTGGCAACAATTTAAATGAACCACAGCAGTTAAATAGTAGCAACTTGTGTGCATACATTAATTAAAATTTACAGAACAGTATGTAGAAAACATATAAAAAGTTACGACTCGTGTTTTGCAACCATATAATTATGTTTACTGAATGGGACCAAACACATAGGGGCACATTTACTAAGGGTCGAATTTCGAAGTGAAAAAAACTTCGAAATTCGACCATCGAATTGCAGTAATACGATTGTCAAAGTTTTTTTTGATCGAATATGGCCATATGCGATTGAAGTAAAAGACAGTACTTAGATTTTCGAATGGTCGAATATTCGAAGTTTTTCCAATTCAAATCTAAGTTGAATTTGGCCTATTCGATGGTCAAAGTACCCTAAAAATTATTTTGAAATTCAACGTTTTTGTATTAGAAAATTCACTTTGAATTCACTTCGACCCTTAGTAAATGGGCCCCATAATGTTTGTTTTTGGCTGAATATCAAATCCTCCAGAAAAGATTCTGCAAATGCTGAACCAGATCCGAAGCCCAATTGCCAAATTGAAATTAGCAACGTATTAGCAAAGTCTAAAGATTTAAAGCCATGTGACTTTACATGTTCTAATACTAACCCTAAGAATTTTTCCAAATTCAAATCTGCAAAAAGCGCTAGGAATGTGTCCAAATCCTGCATTTGGTGCATCTCTATTTTTTTTTACATGTAACCTACATGCAAAACCCATTATTAATGTATTTTTCTATTTGGTTCATGAGTTCTATTACTTATTAGTTTTCATTTATAGTGGCCAGCTTTGCGAGAATATATACCAGCCAAGACTCAATGCGGTAGAGCAGTGGTGTCAGAGATGTTGTGGGGGGGGGGTCACTATCTTGGCGGTTCAGAGGGGAATCTGGAGAGCTTAATGTGGTGGGTGCAAACATCAGGGTGGATCAAAGACTTAAATGGGCAGGTCTGGTGCATAACTGTTCAGGGGATTTGGGAGGGGGTGAACAGGGAATAACAAATTTACAGACAAGTATATTGGCAGTAAATTTGTAGTACTAGGCTAAGCCTTAGCTGTTGATTTACTGGTTAGATGACAAACCAAGAGTGAAAGACATGAAATTCTTAGCAACTTTATAATATACATTCACAGCTATAGTATTTTTTAAAACTATTTGTAAATGGAATTGCAGTTCAAGCAGTCGGCTTTCAACTGTTCACAATAGTTTGAGTTTGAAAACTCTTTTAAGTCCTATCCTGAACCCTGTACCCAAGTGAGCTCTGTGTTTTTAATACTACTGACCCAGTTCTGTTTCAGACCTGCTCTTTTTCATCTCAATTCTTCTATTTCACTTCTAATAAGCCATTGCCTCACTCCTTATTCTTTTAGATTGACCTTCTGCCTTTTGCAGCTGGAAATCTATCCTTACTATGACCAATGACCTGTACTTGTCTACCACCTGATTTTCTTTATTATGCCTTCTACTCCATCTATATTTTCACCCAAACTTCTTTTGAACCTAAAGAATTTTTTTAAAATTTCTGGATGTGAAGTAAATTAAAGTGCCTACAAGTTAGACCCCTTTCCAGGTTCCTGGAACCAGTAAACAGTAACAAAGGGGAATGTTGAGGCCCCCCTAACCAAAACACCTGTTACACTAGATAACGTAAAATGCTATAAGTAATATGTAATGTGAAAAATCTATACCTGGCATCCAAAGGTTCCCAAAGAGAAGACATATATAAAATGTACTGTAAATATAGTTTACTAAAAACGCTAGGAAATACTGCCAAAGCCACAGGAACCATATGTAATGGTCTCAGCACAAAACATCACAAAAATGTAAAGATAAACCAGATGGTATTCATCCCAGAGTATTAATCAAGCCTAATTCTGTGATTGCTTTGCTTTATTTTTCAGGATTCATTGAGGTCTGACATGGTGCAGAGAGACTGGCAAATTGCTACTGCTACTGTTCGAAAAGGGATCCTGTTCTCACCCTCAAAACTATAGTCTGATGTCAGTGGTAGGAAAGCTTTTTGAAGGGGTATTAAGGGATAAGATACTTGACATTGCAAATAATAATATTTTAGTTTGTGTTAGCATGGCTTTATGCATAACATATCTTGCCAGACTAACTTCATTTCTTTTTATGAGAAGGGGAGCAGGGACCTTGACTCATGGATGGCAGTGGATGTGAAGACTTAGACTTTGCTAAAGCATTTGATACAGTATAACACAGAAGGTTACTGGTCAAATTAAGAAATGTTGGACTTTATCATAATATTTATACTTGGATAGATAACTGGCTAAAAGATACAGTAGAGAAGTGGCTAAAAGATAGATTATAAAGTGGTGGTAAATGGAACATTTTCTAATTGGACCAGTGTTGTTAGTGGAGTACCGCAGGTCTCTGTACTAGGTCCTTTGCTTTTCAACTTGTTTATTAATGACCTGGAGGTCTGCATTGCAACTATTGTTTCTATTTTTGCTGATGATATTAAATTGTGCAGATCTATAAGTTCCATGCAGAATGCTGCCAATTTACAGGGGGATTTGACCAAATTGGCAGCAAAATAAGGTTCAATGTTGATTAATGCAAGGTTATGCACTTCGGCAGAAATAAGATAAATGCAAGTTATACACAAAATGGCAGTGTGTTTGGGGTTTCCTTTATTGAGAAGGCTCTAAGGGTTTTTGTAGATAACAAGTTGTCTAATTCCTGGCATGACTAATTCCTGAGCCCATGATTAAGCACCCTGAAGGGTGTGAAACGCGTAGGGTGGACGGAGATGAAGCCATAACTTTTAATTTTTCTACTAATAAATGTATCTTTTAACTGAATATCTCTGCTCTTGTGGATCCGTTTGAGTGCCGGTCAGCCCTGCTTCTTTATCTTCTAATTCCTGGCAGTGTCATTCTGTGGCTACTAAAGAAAATAAAGTACTGATTTGCATTAAAAGGGCATTAACTCAGGGGATGAAAACATAATTTATAATATTATTAAAATGTATTATATATATTTTATTGGTCCCTGGCAAGGCCTCATCTGGCGTATGCAGTGCAGTTTTGGGCTTCAGTCCTTAAGAGGGATATACATGTGCTGGAGAGAGTTTAGAGACGTGCAACTAAACTGGTATGAGGGATGGAAGACTGTACATTCATATGTACAATCACCCAAAACAGCAACTCCTGTTGTTACCAAAGTTCTCCCTCTAAACCCAACTGGTCTTTTTTCAACCTGGTATAAATATGTAAATGACTAGAGGTAATACAAAAAGATTAATATAGCAACTCTGTAGTTAAAAAATACATATGCACAACATGTTCACGCAAGTAAAACCCACCTAACTTAGTTCAGAGTGCTACCTCAAGGATACATAGTATCGTCATACATTTTTACTCTATACGGTATACACTACATACAGTATGAACATATTGGTGAGTTAAAGGAGTTCTCATTGACATAAAAGGAATTACCAGCATACAATGTATACAAACCCCAATACCCTGTATAGGATATAGCTACCAGGTCCCATTCCCAGAGGTGTTTCAGGGACTCCTGCTGCCTGAGGCGGGTCCACGTGGGGCCAAATCACTAGTGCAGTGAGCAATATTGCACTTGCTGCACTAGCAGAGCCGAATTTCTGTTTTAAAAAAACAGAAATTCGGATCTTCAAGTTACCAGAGGCGGCTTTTGCCCTGCTTGGTAACTGGCCGTCCCATGCCGCCTGAGGAAAGGTTCTCACTTTACCTCATGGCAGGAGTGGCCCTGCCCATTCCCTTTGGCAAACAGTTGTAAATCTGATTTACTCTTTTCTCAAACAGCATTTAACATCTTATATTGTCCTGAACTTAAATTGAGTCATAAGTATAAAACATCTAGTCATTTAAAGGAATTTGCCAGTATATAAAAAAAAAACTGGGTAAAAAGGCTGTGCAAAATAAAAATGTTTCTAATATAGTTAGTTAGCCAAAAATGTAATGTACAGTATTAAGGATGGAGTGACTGGATGTCTAACATAATAGCCAGAACACTACTTCCTGCTTTGTAGCCCTATTGGTTTCCACTGATTGGTTACCATGTTTCGGATAGCAAGGGCCCTTTTGCTGAAACATGTCGTGTGGATGCACTATAAATACTAACTAGCAGGTACTCTGCTTTTTTCCTTTGATTCTCATACCTTATATTTGAATGTATTCCAGTGGTTCCAAGTGACGGAGCACCAGAGGGAATCAAAGCTATTCTATAACGCTTGGCTTTTTGCTTGTTACCCTGAGAGTGATATGTTTCACTAATGCCAATGTCGTCATGTGGATCAGCCAGTTCCATTAACCCATTTTACCACTTTGCACCCTGCCCCACCATCTATTAATGAGATTTTATGTTTGCAAAAAATAAAAAACAATGAAAAAATTGTTTGAATTATTTTTTTTTATTAAAAGTTCCTTTATCCAAAGATAACTGTCCCAAGGCTTTTTTCAGTAAAAAAAATTTGCTTTATATAAATTAACATTAAAAATTCTGATACAAACTAACCCCACCAGGCCCACCTTACGCGTTTCGCACCCTCCGGCGCTTAGTCATAGGTGTAACTTTCAACAAACTTGTTCAAACACCTTCACCTGTGCAATCGTGCTCACTCTCCAAACAGCCCACACCAGAAGACCCAAAGACAATTTCAATACATCAGGGTATGGATGGAGCACATCAGACGCAGTCTCTGCCAATAGTCATAGGTGTAGTGGGCCTGGTGGGGTTAGTTTGTATCAGAATTTTTAATGTTAATTTAAATAAAGCAAAATTTTTTTACTGAAAAAAGCTTTGGGACAGTTATCTTTGGATAAAGGAACTTTTTGTATGTTATTGCCTGAGAACTGGGGCGAGTCCCTTTGGGCTTAATTAGATGAAGATCAGATGTGGACTCCCAATTGATGTATAATATATTATTTTTTTATCATGCTTATTCCCCCATTAGTCATTAACTTGCTGTCCTCCCAATCATTCATCCAAGTCTTCATCCTCATTTTTTTCCTACTGTCCCTGGATCTTCATGTTTAGTTCAGTCCAGTTTAAAATCTTCTCCAACTTTTAGCCACCCTTTCCCTAAACAGGCTATACCATCACCACAGAGGATCAGACTTTACTACAAATGATCCTGTAACCGACTGAATCAGCTTATTTCTTAATGACAGATGAAGTTCTTGCTTCTCCCTAACATAGCACTCCTATAAAATACATTAACATCAGCTCAGCCTTTATTTATATATTAAAAAACATAAAATATCATCACAAAAATATATAGGATACAGGTTGTGTCTGAAAGAAGTAACCTCAGCATCATGAGGAGCACCTATAGAAGATCTTCTTTAACCAAAGTCTGAATGTACCCCAGGACTTTAGATTTTGTTCTCTTTGATCTTATATTACTGTGGATTATTTATTGAAGTCTGAACGCCAAAAACTTGTATTATACCCTGAGGCTGCTAAAAGTCAAAATCTGAAAATACTCCATCTCTAAGCTGTTGGGATCCTGTAGAAGTCAATGGCAAAAGTCTCATTTCAAATTTGAAGATATCATGGTCTGCACTGAGTTTTTGAAAATATGTGGGTTTCGAGCGATTTCACAAAAAGTTCTAGAGTATAAATAAAGTGAAATCTAGTTTGGTCTGACTTTTTTTTATTTAAAGAATTGCATTTTGATAAATAACCCCCAAAGACTCTTTCTTGATATAAAGTTGGTTTCCTCATCTGTTATGTTATGCTAAATTACTTAGTTTTACAAGGTTCTTCACATTTAGTTGTGCACTTACAGATTAGATCAGTACCCTTCATGCTTACAGATCATAAAACAGTGTTGCTTCTTTGTATATTTGCACTCTGGCAGTTTTTATTTATGGATCATTCGTCACACTCAATTATCTTTTGCAGCACACTGCATGACAATGAATAAGCATAGACAGAGAGCTCTTAAAGAAGCAATCTATCTTAAATAAAATTTAGGAACCTTGTGAAGAAGAATTTCAGATGCAGCTAAGCAATACAAACTTGCTATGAACCTTATTATAACCTTATTTCGCTATATATAAGAATACTGATGAAAGATCAAGAAGGAAATGGCAATGTAATGGGATAATAAAGGGGTGCGTATACTAACATTTAAATTGAAACTTTGATGCAATTTTGCATTAGAATTTGTTTTACTTGTATTTCAAACATCTATCTCTTTACAGAAAGTCATTTGTAAGGCTCCCCGCTGGACCAGTGTGCTTGCTTACCTCTATGCACATGCGCAAAGTCCGGTTTCGGTTTGATGCTTGCTCGATGATGTCACGGCATGTACGGTTGTGTGTTTTAAATGCTGCGGGTGCCATCTTTGTTTTGGGCTGTGCTTTATTTTGCCCTTTCTTCCTGTTTTTTACTTTTTTGGTGCCTTCTTCCTATGTAAGCCTGCTCAGCCAGTCATTCCTTGCCCTTGCTGGCTTCTGGTCCTGTCAGGTCCTGCTCAAGCTTTTCATGTATTTCTGATCCTGGTTTTTGACTTCTGACCTGCACTTTGACTACAAATCTAGATGCTCGTCCTGACCTCTGCCTGTTTGTGACTCCTCTTCATTTGACCCTTGTCTGTACCTCGTTTTGGAACTTCTGACCTCTGATGTTGGTAGGTAGGAAAGTTCTGGGCCCCAAAAGGGCGTCAGTGAAAACCGGGACTAGTTGGGCTCTCCTACTTTGCTGAAGAGTAAGACTGACACCAGCCTAACTAGTATGTCTTACCTACCTAGTGCCTAATGCCTATTGGTATTTATTTTTTATTATGACAGTAAAAAGTTCATTTTTTACTCTCATTGCATTATCTTGAAGCACTGGTTTGTGAAGACCCCCAACAATTCCAAATAATTATTTTCAAGTATATAATATAATAGTTCACACCAATAGAAAATGTAATCTGCTCATGATAAATAACTCATAAAATCTCTTTCAATTAATGTTGTGGAATCGGTGCACATAAATGTGTACATTTAGGATGTAAATGCATTATATAATACAAAGTTTTCTATATCATGCTGGTGTCGGAAAACATTCAAACCTACAACATTATTTTGTGTTACTGTTATATAGTACAGTACAGCTTTATCATGGGATCCTGGGAAGACTCAAATGGTAGCAAGCATTTACTTGAAAACAAATTCTGGTCTTTTATTGACCCTGAAGCTTTAGTTTTTAGACTTCTTTTGAATCAATAAATTCTACAGAACTGTGGCATAGACATACTGTAGCTGTTGCAATCACATGTATTTCTGAGCATTTCATATACTTCAAAAACGCAAACAGCAGTTTCTCTTACTCTGTCTTCTTTTATCTTGTTGCTCACTTATCACAGTATACAGGGGCTTGCTCATTTTTATCAGAATGCAACTTAATCAGCAGGAGGTTCCTTAGATATTGTGGGAAGAAACTTCTTTTGAATTTATACCACTATGATAGGACACTTGCATTCAAGTTGAAAATAATATAGGATTCTTTGTGTGTCAGAATCTTCTTGAAATCCTTTTTGTAACTAGTCAAAAGAGAACGTATAAAATCTTCTTTGCAGCATAAAATGTGTACAATAGTTATACGTTAACACAAGGAAAGACTCTCTATCTGGCATATACTGTACGGTAAGAATGAATGAATTGTGATATAGCTGGCAGATATGAAGTGAGAATTTAGACTGAGAATTTAGAACCAAGGTTATGAAAAATACAAATTAAGGCAATATAATAATTTGGCAATCATTTTAGTCTATGAGAGCAGTACATGAACATATCTAAATGATCTGCTAGCATGCCTTGGGAAAGAAACATACAAAACGTCATTTCATAGAAGGGAGTTATAGAAGTTATCAGTATTGCTTTACACTGATCCTTTTTGACTTCTCTTTCTTAAGACTTGAGTTCCTTATGCTTTAACTCTTGGGGCACATTTACTTAGGGTCGAATATTGAAGTCGAAGGATTTACCGCATTTCCGTCGTTCGTACGATCAAAGGAAAAATCTATTGAATCGAACGATTAGAAGGATTTTAATCCATCGATCGAACGATTTTCCTTCGATCCCAAATTGGTAGGAAAGCCTATGGGGACCTTCCCCATAGGCTAGCATTGATGCTCGGTAGGTTTTAGGTGGCGAAGTAGGTGGTCGAAGTTTTTTTTAAAGCGACAGTACTTCGACTATCGAATGGTCGAATAGTCGAACGATTTTTAGTTCGATTCGAAGTCCATGTCGTAGTCGAAGTAGACATAAAAAAAAATTTCGAAATTCGAAATTCGAAGTATTTTTTTATTCTATTCCTCAGGAAGTATCGTAGGATATGAAACGCGTTGGGCCTTTTGTGTTGATGAAATAAAAGTTTATTATAGAATAAAACCCCTTCCGAATTACTTATTTAACCTTTGCACGGCACCGGAGGCGAGCTGATTGATTGTGCGAGAAGATACAGCAGTGTTTGAGGACGCGCATTGTGTGAGCGAGGCTGTCTGAACTCAGAGCCTAAACAACGCCTGGGAAACACGCCGGCATCGAGCGGTCCCTTTTGCGAGCCTTCCAACGCTCTCTTCTGACTGCTGTCTGGTAAGTCCTTAGGACCCGCAAGGTCTAAGCCGGATTTCTGACGATTCTTCACCATCTGTAGCGTCTCTTTCTTGTAGAAACATCGCACGCTCCAACACTGCATATACCCTGTTAAAAAGAATATCCTGCACGCCCTTGTTTGATGATCGTGATTGTGAGTAGTTCTAACATCAGAGCTAATTCTATGAGGGGTTGAACGTACTACTCCATGTGTAGTTTCTTTTCTTTTTAGGTGTTTGTGTTTAAGGATTTATAAGGTTAATAGCGCACCTTTCTTGCTGATTCAGATTTAATCTTGTTCCTGTGTTTTCACATGATTAACCTTTTCTCACTGAATTAAATCTGGCCCATTATTTCATTTGTAATAATGGCTTATATAAACTTAAAGGGAATCTGTCATCATTTTAAACTTTTTTTTTTTTTGCATTTTTATAAAAAACACACATCCATAAACACTGTCTGGCAAATAAAATGTTAATCCACAAATCCATGCATAAGTTATTTTAGTTTGTATTTTGTCATGGGGGCTTCCATTTTTGCTCATTACACATTCATCCTGTGCTGCTCTAACAGCAGTCACAGCATTACCTGTGTGCTTGGAGGCAGCCACTCTGTAATGAAAAGCCAGGTCGCACCACGACATGAGAATCTAGCTGTACACTCCCCCTCCCCTCTCTGCCCGTGTGTGATGTTTGGAGGAGAGAGGTCACATGGTTTGCAGGGAAGCAAATACTTTCACTTTCCTACGTCCTGCTCTACAGCTGCACTAGCAGCCCCTCCTCCCACAGACACTATCAAAGCTCCTGCCATTCTGTAAGTTTGTTCTCTGCTTTCCTTTGGAGGGGATAACTTTCTCTCCTTGCTGCCTTCCTAGTTTGTTTTACTGGTGGTAAAGGAGCTGCGAGTTCCCACTTTTATCCACCTCACACAGACCTTGCTCCTTTCCTGCCTGCAATACTTCTTTTTTCATTAACTACTTACTGTCTCCTTTCTTCTGAGCTATTTTAACCCTTTCTAGACTTCCTCCTAAGTTTTCCTGGTTTTGAAGTATGTCCTTATTTTATCCTTTTTTCTATTCCCTGTCATCAGTCCTGGGAGTGTACTCCTGTGTTTCATTTTTGTGTAAACAAATTTAAATAAACTATCTATATAAAATATTTTTTCCAGTGCCCAAAATGAATTGTGTGTGTGTATATATATATATATATATATATATATATATATATATATATATTTATTTTTGAAATGTAAGTGGGGGCAGTGATCACAGGACTATCTTATTTCAATCCTTCTGAAGTGGTGTCAGTGGGAGCTTATCTTGATACCTGCCTATTGTTCAATTGACAGGCTCAGCAGACAAGGCTCTATTTACATTACAGCAGCTTGTAGGAGGGAGGGGTAATGACATCACTCCAACTTGCAGTGCAGCAGTAAAGTGTGACTGAAGTTTATCAGAGCACAAGTCACATGACCTGAGGGCAGCTGGGAAATGTCAAAATGTCTAGCCCCATAGCAAATTTTAAAATTAGATATAAAAAAATCCATTTCTTGTTTTGAAAAACAGATTTCAATGCAGGATTCTGCTGTAGTAGCACTATTAACTGATACATTTTGTAAAAAACATTTTTTCCATGACAGTATCCCTTTAACAGAACATCTTTCTGATAAGTACTAGGTAAAAAAGGCACAACGCCATTATATCTGTTCATTAATGAAATGGTAGATTCAGTTCAGTTTTCATTACTGAATATACAGTAGCTCAAACCAAGGGAAGCCACAGACATGGTTTTATACCCTACTATAAATAGGATATGCTTGATTTTGTTGTTCTTAGTTAAGGAAACTTTCCCAATTAGCTTAATTTTCTTGCCAGACTTTTTTCTTTTTGTAAAATAACATTGAAATTGTTCTTCCCTATCACTCTGCTGAACTGAAGAAGCCGTCGGATGAGTAGTGAAATGTTTTTAAGAAGACTCAGAAAGTTCAGTTGCTTTAGACTTAATTCTACTAGATACTGTAAAGAGTTCTTCCAGTCACGATAAAACTGTCTCATTTGTAATTTTATGGGTTTTTTTAAAAATTCTGTTATAACTTTTATTTAAGACCCTTTGTGTTTAATAGAGGAAATTTTCTTTCTTTCGGGATGAGATGATTTTTTATGGTTCCTCTGTTATGGTGGATCTACCTCGGCCTACATGCTATGAAGATTGTATACTTGTGCATTTTGAATACAGGAATAGGCAGGCTTCCAGGGTCATTTACCATTGCCCCAAACATTGCAAGAGTACTAAGGTTAAAATTTTTTTAATAATTGCAGTCTTATTTTTCCACCATCTCTACCTATGAAAATGAAGAAGGAATTTAAATGATGTTTTCTCGCAGAAGAAAAACTCTAAACTCTGCACTTAGTTCCCAATTTAAAGACTGCAATTGTACATAAGAATGTTTAACTTTTTTAGAGCCATTATATACAACTGTGTGACAAAAAACTGTTATATTTTAAGAATTGTGTTATAAACCCTAAGCTTCTATCTCGTAGAAAAAAATCAAACTCCATGCTGATATATTGAAGCCTTGAAAAAGACTACTGATTAATTAACATAATACAAGTGAGTGGGAATGAATGGAGTTAAATAATTCTTTAGCAACCATGTTGTGATATCACAGAGAGTGAAGTGTTTTTTTACTTCTCAGGAAAAATAGTTCATTAAATGATTACGCAGTCGTGTATTTCTGCACTCAATAGAAAAAAAAAGAACTGCTAAAGTATGCACAATTATTAGATATTATAGTCAAGTTTTTGTCCGTTAAGCTCATTTTTGATGTTTAATATAATAAAAAATATTCATGTATAAATGTTTGCATACAGTGACTTCATTGTGATAAACACAGGGTGTGGGATTTAAGCCAGAGCTTATGTGGCCAGAGCTTATGATCAAATAATTCTTAAAAATAATACACTGGGTCTGTATACAGTAACAGCAAAATGGTGATGCAATCCTTGATAAACACAAGTGTGGGGTACTATTCTAGTAATTTGAAATACCTTAATGTTTGCATGCCCAGATTTGTGGAGAGGACACAAAGGCCCAGGCCTAGGGCCTTACAAGTGGAGGGGCAGCGTGCCTCCCAGCCACTTCTACATATTTTACCAATATTGTAGAATTGAGGACACAAACGAGAGGAGGGGATGGTAACAGAAGTAAGCGAGCTGAGGGGGAGCATGGGGGCAGACAGTCCATCCAAGGGGTATATATAATTTGCCTAACTGCTAGTTGAATCAGGAGAAGACCAAAAAAAACCTTCTGAAACCTTTTAAATTTTGCAAACCTTCCCCAATATTGCAATCAGACGAGTCTCTCGATCAACTTCTACTATGAGTGATCTTCCATAACCCTGTATTCCATGAAAACTGGAGTGTACTTAGGTGTGGAGTATCAACAGCAGTCTCTTACAGAAAGCTTACTTTTGCCAACTAACTTTATATTTATTTATTTCCATCCAGTAGATCAAATTAAAACTATACAACTTGATTTTTTTTTTTTTTTAAATAAAATTTTCAAAACGGCCTTCTCCTGCTCCCATTGTGTTTGAGGCATTCACTAAAACTATGTATTTCAATCTATTATGATGTGATGAATACCCACATTTAGGCTATGTGCTTAACGTTAATGCAGATGGTGGTCCAGCACTTCAGTAGAACATTTTCTAAGCCGGTTCAGATTCTAGAGAAAAAGGGCATTGACCTGAGGAAAAAACTGAATTTAATTTACTAGGGGTGAATAACATAGTGGCAGTCCTTTGTAACTATGGCTTTCCTTATCCAAGAGGACGATTGAAAATGAGCAAATTGCCTCCTTCTTTGTCTCCTAGTGTGCACCCAGACTTGTGGATTTTAATGATGCATTATTAAAACTACATATCAGTAGCATCTTTGGAACATGACTCATACTTTACAATACATTATGGGCAGATTTATGACATCAAACAAGGGTATTAAAAGGGATTTCCAGCACTTCTATTTTTTTTTTCCATTTCTAAACACTTCTCCATTAACAGCAATGACCTGATTTTTTTGACAGGTGTAGATTTGTGCCAAAATTGTGTGTTTCTCCAATGGTAATTTTTTTTTGCAAAACCACAACAAATTGCCTTCAATGCATTTTGTGTGAAATAACAGCAGTGAAAAACACCCATTGACTTCAATGCTTTTTTCAAATTTTCGATGTTTCACAAATTTTACAGCAAAACAAAATGGGAACAGTATAGGAAAAGTAAGCATTCATATGGGGTTATATAATGAGAGACATCTGGGGGCCTATTTATCAAAGGTTGTTTTTTACTGGTTTTAGAGGTTTTTGAAACCACAACAATACTTGCAAACTCTAAAACTATGAAAGTCATGACATTTATTAAAAAATCATAATGTAAAAAGTAGGAACGGAAAATTATCGAATTTCTAATGTTAGTAAATTGTCCCCATAATCTGCCTAGTTTCAGTAATCCATAGCAATCAATCAGCAGGAAGCATTTATTGGTCACCTCTTATTACAGATGGGGGATATAGTTTATGAATTCACAGACATGCACCACTTTGAAATTGCTTATCTGAGGTGCAGTAATCAATTTATTATGAAGATCTAATATGCATTTTATTAGAAAAAATGTACAAATATTTTACCACATAAAACTACATGTGTTATGATTTTGTTTTCTTTTTCAAACAAAAATTCCTTGTTTACATGAAATATTTGCCATTTCTGAGATTTAACGTAGGGAATATACTTAAAAGAAACATCAGATTCATTATTGTTTCTTTTGTTTCCCAACAATGCCTACAGAAATCTAAAATCAGATATTTTAAATCAGGATGAGCATGGGTGTGTTGGCATTTTAATTTAATAAATGTGTGTAGATAATGTGAGTATGTCTTGGAAAATGATGCTGTGTATATACTTGAGCCCTATGCATCTAATATGTTTAAAATGATGTATTTCTAAGCCTGAGCTCCATTCTACTTTTCTATTCATAATGCAAGTTCAGATTACTGATATTTTAAACAAAGATTGAATTCTATAATTTTTGCAGACACCATGATACAGTGCACTTTGCAACTTAAAGTTAAACTACACTTCTGAACAGATCTCTATTAAAATATATATAAACCAAAGGCACACATACTGTACATGCTAGGTTATATTAACCAATGAATGAACAGATCAGAGTGTCACATCTGTACCTATTACAGTTGAAGCTGCATTATTTCCTGCCATGTGGTCTTGGAGGGAGCACACAGACCATTACATAATGGTGGCTTAAGAGGAGATGTGCAATGGCAATATTTTCTGATATGTATATACCAGTTTGGTAAGATTATTTATTAGATCACTTATTATAATCAAAATCTATGCCTTCAGAGTAGTTAAAGGGATTCTGTAATGGGGACACATTTTTTTTTTTTATAAAATACAGTGGAAGTGCAGAAACCTGCATTGAAATCCATTTTTTAAAAAGAGCAAACATATTTTTTTCTATTTAACTTACATTTATCTGATATGGGGCTAGACATATTGCCAGTTTTCCAGGTGTCTCCAGTCATGTGGCACTCAAATTGGAGTGATATCAACCCCCTCCCTTCCCCCTTCCAACAGCTCATCCACAGAACAATGGGAGGGTAACTTGGTAACAACACCTGCATTGCTAAAAATGCTCCCATGTCCCACCTAGTGGTAAATATGAGAACAGCATTCAATAGTAAATATCCAACTCTAGCTCATACAAGTCATTACTCCTTCCCTTACATTGAGTAGCTTAAACTGCTTAACTGAAAGCAATTACAAAGTGAAGTGCTTGTCCTTTCTGAAAGCATGTGACCAGGAAAAATTACCTGAGATGACTGCCTACACATCAATATTACAACTAAAATACATTTATTGGTTCAAGAAGAATTAAATTTAAGTGGCAGAATGCATTTTTTTATATTCAATTTTGAAATCTGACATCTGGCTAGACATATTCATGTGACTTGTGCTCTGATAAACTTCAGTCACTCTTTACTGCTGTACTGCAAGTTGGAGTGATATCACCCCCTTCCTGACAAAATGTCTAGCCCCATGTCAGATCTCCAAATTGAATATTAAAAAATCTGTTTGCTCTTTTTGAAAAATGGATTACAGTGCAGAATTCTGCTGAAGCAGCACTATTAACTGATGCAATTTGAAAAAAACATGTTTTCCCATGTTAGCATCCATTTAAACTAACCGAAAGATAATTTAATTTCTTTCATTTACATTAAAAGTGTGATGTAACAGTATCCTTATCCCTTCCAAAATATTGAGGGCCAGTAATGGCTAATGCTGATATTTCTTTCATTATATGGCTTTTCCAGTGACTTTGACTTATGGCACACAGGTTTATCTCATACTTTCTATGTCAAAATCCGCTCCGTATGTTTGCAGACACACTGATCCTAAGACCTGAGATCATAATCCTGTGCCTGTCAGTGTACACACATACAAGATGCAGAAAGCAGCAACACTGGTGTATATACACAAGCAAAGAATCAACCCATGTGCCATCAGCCTTGAAGTAGAATGTTGCTCATCAACAACCACCTTTTTTTATGCAAAAGTGTTTTCAGCAGTAAGTATGCCCTTAAATAACAATGGGTTTCTAGTTATTAGCATTTATTTAAAATGTAGGAGTAAAAGATACAGCTCTGTCCATTTATTGGATGATGTACTCTAGAATGTACGTGAATTCATGTTTCTTGGTTTGCCTTATACAAGCCAAAGGGAAGACTGAAGTACCTGTTTTTTTTACATGGGATCATTCAGTGGCGCATACTACTAGAAAAGTATCTTTTGTATTAAAATATGGCTTTATTTATATGAAAAAGTGTTTTACATATGGCCTGTTTTATGTGATATATAAAACATAGGTTTTATGTGATATCTTTTTAAATAAACTTGCAATGTTTAGGGGAATAGACTTCATTTTAAAGGATTCTGTAATTAGAATAAATTTATTATCAATTATTCTTTATCTGAAAGGCTCATTTATTACACTGTCAAATATGTTTATTGAAAACATTTTTATTGAAATTTTCAATAATACAGTAAATGCATGCAATTTTAATAATTTTAGCAATTTAAAGATTAGACATATTTGACAGATCTTTAAAAGCATTATAAGAAAATAAGTACTACTGAGAAAATGGGAAGAAAAGGAAGGTAAAATAATGAGAATAAAAGATTTCATAGAAAAAGATGGGATAATTACAATAGGGAATTTGATAGCAAAGTATGGATACCACCCTAGATCTGAATGGGTATTAAATCAGATAAGACATTTTATCTGCTCCTTAAGATTGGAGGATAATATGAGACCCCTAACTTGGTTTGAGAAACATATAGATAGAGGAGATAAAATACAACATAGTCTTTCAAGGACCTATAAGGAGTTAATTAAAATATCCTTAAGTAAACCGTGTTTTTTTAAAAAATGGGAAAAGGAATTAAAAATATATTTATCAGTCCAAGAGTGGAACTGTATCTGTAAAGCTAATATAGAGATTTCAAAGGATACAAAACTGCAAGAATTTAGTTATAAGTTAATATCCAGATGGTACTACACACCAACTAAACTTCATAGTATGTATGGAATGTCAGAGGTATGTTGAAGATGTGGAAAAGAGAAAGGAACATATACCCACCTATGGTTTGAATGCGAAGTGATTAGGCCGTTTTGGGAATATGTTTTATCTGTAATAGAGAAAATGGGAACCTATATATCAGATACAGACATAGCACAAATCGTACTGCTTTATGACTTTAAAAAGAAGAAAATAATTACAGATCCAGTAATCAAATTAATGATAGCTGTAGCAAGGAATATGATACCACATAAGTGGAAAACAAAAACACCAATAAATAAAATAACATGGATTAAGGAAATTGAAGAAATAAGAGGTATAGAAGAAATAATAGCAAAAAAAAGAGGTAAAACTAGTAAACACTATAAATTATGGGAACAATGGTGTAATTTCCTAGAGAATGAAGGACAATTAGGAAGGGGGTGACAGAATCAATTTTTATATATATATATATATATATATATATATATATATATATATATATATATATATATATATATATATATTTTTTTTTTTTTTTCTTTTTGTGTACAGATAAATGTATTTAACGAGTCAAAGATGATTATGTAATAAGAGAACATTTATTGCTGTACTGTTCTGCTAAGTACTTTATTCTTTGTTTTAACAAAAAACTGAATAAATAAATTAAATATAAAAAAAAGAAAATAAGTGACAACATAAGTAAATAAAACAGTAACCAAATATAACAATGCTCAGTAAATATTAGAAGTAGGTGAAAAACATATGTAAACACAGTAGTTAAAGAAAAAAAATAGTGAACAACTGGGTTCAATCATTACAGATTAAATATACCTGTAACATGATCCCAAAAAAGAGGCTAGGCAAGTCTCCAGAAACTCCTGTTTTAAATGATGATGTGCTGATTTAATCCTAATGGATCAAAGATGGTTTAATTGGGATGAAGTATCTTTATGGAGTATGTGTTCTCTGACAACCAAAATAAGAGCAAAGATATTATAGTGGCCGTAGAGAATAAAGAGATTTGGAATGACCCACAACATCAATTAACACTATCAAATATGAAACTATTTAAATTACTTTTGAATCTAACCATGATTTGAGTTTTTTACACTAAAGCTTACAAACTTGAATTATAACTTCAAATTAAGTATTTAATAAGCTAAAAGAACTTGAATGTAAAACTTCAGCATCTAAAAGTTTGCAAAGTCCTGTAGAAGTCAATGGGATTGTCCTGTGAAAAATTATTTATTCTATGAATTTTTTTCTTGTTTTTCTGGCTTGTAAACTACATTTTCAAGTTTTTTCAACAATTTCCATTTGAATTTTTTATATTTGTATTTTTTTAATAAAAAAGTTAACATTCCTGTTTTTCAAATTGTGAGTTTATTTGAAGTAGAAAATAACCCTTATTTAGATTTATTTCTATAACCCTTTTCTTGAACACTCTTGTAGAAAAGGATATACATTCTCTTAAATAGCAGTTAACTATTCGAAATCCAGGGCCTGAATTCTCTTTGCTGAAAGATACTGGGAACTGGGATTTACAATGCAGTGCCTCCACCTAGGGAACACTGAGGAATTCCACCAGGTAAATAAAACACACACGTTTGCAGTAACAAAGATTTTATATAACTTGAAGAAAGGTGAAAATGCAATGACACACAGTATAATCCTGCACAAGTGGTTTTCCCAACTCCTGACACAGTGTCTCTCAGGACATATTCCCCCATGCCACTCCAAGTGGACCTTCTCCAAGAGCTTTTATTATACCTCAAGTGGCGCTACCTGCCCCAAAGTACGTCTCCTTTGGATAAGGTAGTTGTTCCCACTTAGCAGGCATGGAAACACCTGTCTTCATAAAGGGGACCACACACTAGAGCCTTCCAAATTTTTCCCTCAGGTGGATCACTCGCTGGGGACTCATATGGTTAGTAAAGGCATCCACAGTGTCTACACAGAAATTTCTCATTATATGGCCGAGCACAAAGCTTCCAAGCTGAGCACACAAAACCAGGTCTCCTGGCAACTTCATTACTTTCTCTGCTGCCTCTCTGTCTGCCTCTCCCTGGTTGAGCTCCACATGAGTTCACCAAGGGCCTCACCACCCTTGGGACCTTTCCCTTACTGGGGCCTAAGTCTCAGGCTCTGAGCAACATCCACTCCCTCCTGAAGTGAGAGGCAAAAGAGAGAGTGCACATGGTACCTCTCCTTTATAAATATTTACATAATACTGCCACCTCCTGAGAAAATGTGGAACTGCCAGAGGCATACTTCAACCTTAGCTGGGATATCCAGAATATAGGGGAAGTAAACCCTATGGACCCTTACATTTTCTTAGAGAGTCACCTGGAAACATGTGGTGATTAGTTTTCAGGTAATTCCTATAGGTAGCTGTAATGGCTATTTTTGGCATTTTATTGCAGCATTTTTATGACATTTAGTTGGAATTGGTGAAACACAGCTATCAGCTTTAGAAGAGATCTGTGTGTTTTAAAGCTATTTATACCAATATATTCTGTGATTTGTTTTACATATCACACTCCTATCAAATGCCTATATTTAGTTATTACCTCAGCATAAATGTCCTGTCCCTTCTCTTTGATGTACTAGATATTTTGCTTAAAAATTTTATTTTTAACATGCAACATAAGGCCATAAGTAAAGAGCTGATATTTCCTATTATTTAATTTCTTGAATATCTGATTAACATAAATAAATTAAAACTCATATCTTAATATCATCTGTTCTTGTAGTGACCTTTACCTTTTTAATTATGTGCAATAATTAATTCATTATACAAATATGCCGAGCCATTTTCAAATGCCATTGCTGGTAAATAGTATCCCAGGTCACAAAATGCTAAAGCCAAGTTATTTTTAACACACTCATACTGGTGATTGTTACCTAAATGTTATAATAATAATAATAATGCAATGAAGTGACATTTATTTTTATCTTAGATAAGCATGCACTATATTCTAAACACTGGTCAACATAGAAACAATTGGCATTGTTGTATATACAGATGAAGCACCAGCTATCCCACAAGGTGTTTGGTTACAACCAGTGATATCGCAAGATAACTAGGTCACCACTAGATGTCCCTAGCTTAGTCTCTTAATACACATTGTAAAGCCAAGGACAGGAACAACTGTGCTTGTTGGAAAGCCTTTGATCTTCCACAGTGTGACATGGCTTCTATGCTAATGAAGTGTTAGCACTGGGGACTAGAACAGTGCACAGTAATCATAGATGCAGAAGTGTAATGCCCTATTCATTTGGATGCAGCATTTGAACTACAGGCAAAAATTCCAATTATCTAGTTAATAACTGTTGGAGAACCATCAATATCATATTGTGCATATATATATCTATATCTATATATATATATATATATATATATATATATATATATATATATATATATATATATATATTACAATAAAACCCATACCACACGTGTGCTGTCTTAGCTCAGTGAGTAAAAGTATAGGGGCAACGGTAGAGAGGCTGCAATTTCAAACCCTTATCAACGTTTTATAATATTGCCTGTACAGGAGTACACTGCACTACAGTTCCCTGCTCCTTAATAAACACTAATGCCAGACACAATATTTGTGGTTAATCCTTGTACATGCATCAGTTTCTTAAACTTTTTTGACAGTCTTGCTTTGAACTACAACTTCCAGCAACTTTATAATCAGTAATGCCAGGTGAGGCATTATGAATAATATTTCTGATTTCATTCTCTTTCTGTATGTGGATTCTAACCCTTGGCAGGCCCAGACTGGCAATCTGTGGATTCTACCAAATGGCAGATAGGCTGCCATACATACAGTCACTATTTATTGGACCTATGGTGGGTTATTGGGGCCAGGGTCTATTTTGAATCTCAGTCTGGACCTGACCCTTGGGCAGTCATATCTTGATATTAGGGGTTTCCGCTGGCTAGTAAAAATAATGTTTGTGCCCAATTCATAGGAAAGAAAGGTAAACATATATTTGAAGATTTCTACTTTTTTCCAGTAAAGGTGGCAGCCTTATTGTCATGGTGCTTCAATTGTTGCCGCTGTTTGAGGCAACAACCACAATGCCATCCTGCTCACCCTGAGCATTGTGACCATTCATCTGCCAAGTAAAATGGTTTCTTATGTTCCAAACAACTTGTTTTGGTCTTATTTTATTTTAATGTTTCCTAATTGTTCACCATTTTGATCTACTGAGGATGCTGGGACTTGTGTTTGGGAAACAGGAGTTGACAAATTGGATAAAACAGAGAGACCTCCAAACTATAGTTCCTTCTCAACCCCTTTAATTTAACTGCATATCATTGTCTTTTCTATCAGACCTGAGAGACTTTTCTACCTATCCCGATGTGTTGTATATCTATGTATATCTGTGTATAGTCCATCATCATCATTTATTTATGTAGCGCCAGCAAATTAAACAGCACATTACATTAATTTATAACTAACAGGGATCTTACAATAATTTGATGAGCAGGGGTTTACATAAGAATATGATCAGAGGGTCCCTCTCTCAAGAGCTTACAAGGTTAAGGGTATGTCAAACAAAAGGAATATAAAAACAGATTGGTGATTATGGTACATAAGTAAATGTTTGATCAATCCAGATACATTGAACTTGCTTCCAAAAACAGGGGGCTCTTTAGGAAGTGTTTGAAAGTGTGGCATCTTATATCTGGAAACCAGTTATTCAGAAAGCTCTGAATTAGGGGAAGGCTATCTCCCTATAGCTTCTTTTTTAATCAGATAATTCCGATTTTTAAATATAATTAACTTTTTTCTGTAATAATGAAACAGTACTTTATACTTGATCCCACCTAAGATATAATTCCTTCGGGTACAGACAGAAGAAAGCCATTGTGAGCAGAGATAATGGCCAATAAACAGTGTGTAATTAGCATATAGCAGAGAATATTGGTATATTTCCTGTTATCGCTGAGACATCTTAATTACTCTTAGCATTTCCCACATTCCAGAAAAAAAGAACAGAGAGATAAGGCAGGAGAAGCATGGCGTCAAACAAAAGTGGACCCCCTACTGTGCACATTCATGTGACTTTCTAGAGTCTACCTGCTGTCTGAAAACAGAATTACAGTCTCAAGTTGGCCATAGACGTGCAGATATAATCATAGAGATCCTCGATTGGTACGATTTTTGGACCGTGTGTGCCGAGTCCCAATATTTTTTGCATCATGGAGATTTGTCGTTTGGTTGATTGGACAGGTTAAAAGATTTCTGTTGGCTAATGATATCTCTGCTTGTCACTAGAATTTGTTGGACATAACTTTGGTACGATTGCTATAACGGGCAGGACATTGTCCCATTCCCTTTGCTCCTTTTACTACTTTATTTGATCTGAATGGTTAGTGGCAGGTTGGAAAATGACACCGAATGGATCGTTCATCCTATATGAAGGCTGAATCTGCATGTCTATGACCAGCTTAAGAATGCTTTTGAACCCCTAACACTGCAGAGTGCGATGGCTCAAGATAACACATTTTGAAGCTTTTTCAGCACTAATTTTATACTTGAAGATTTGTAACACTCCTTTATGAATATTTTAGCATTTTTATCACCTAAGGGCTCTAGAATGATACTTACATCTTTATTATTCTTTGGTAGGATTGACCTAAAAAAGACTTTAGTAAAAAGTTAAAAACCTTTCCCCCCTTTTATCATAGAGAGGAATCATAGGACCCTTTAGCCAAACTGTAGCAAACACAACATTAACAAGTGTATGGGTCTTCCATGAAACTTATCCAATATGCTCCCAGTCTCTAAGGGACAGATTTATAAAAAAAAATCAGATTCATTTTAGTTTCATACAAAAAAAACGAGGTACTAAAATGTTTTAATTTTTGTCATATCTGCCATCAATGGCAGTCATCTGTGTGATACAAACCTTAAAGACACAATATCATATCTAACAACTTCAGTAATGAAATCAGTTTAAATCAGTGACATCTGTTCAATTTAAAAAGGCTTAGAATAAATGCCCTATGTTTTGCTATGCAAATTACCTAAAATCCAACTTGGGACATATTCATTCCTTAAAGTAGGCAGCTGCGACATTTAGGCCACTTCTACTAATAACAGAAATCTTGCAGATGGAAGACTATGAAATACTTTTTAATTTAGAAATGCAAATCTCTGGTTGTCTGCAATCCTCCCTGAGACAGCTAAAAAGCAAGGTAAACAAAACAAAGTGGAAGGTATTATTAATATTAACAGAAGTGCCCTCATGTTATGCAGTTGATTAGAGGAAAATAATTTTATCTTACATAAAAGAATGAAGCGTTCTTTTTTACTCTTGCACTGCATTACTGGTAACAAGATAGATAGATTAGATAGATATACAACTGCTCTAATCAGTACTTTCAAAAGGTTAATTTATTGTAAAGAAAATGTCACGGCCAGCACCCGATACCAGAACAAATGCCAAGCACCCTGGTCTTGGCTCAGCTTCACCAGTAGTGTGACCACCGTTGGGCTTCGGGAGGAGCCCTCAGCTTACTTGGGTGCCACCTGGACTTAACGAGGGGTGCAAGGCAAGATGTTCTGGCCGGCGAAGGGGCACGGCTGTTAGCAGAGTCTTTAGGCCGAAGGTCACGGTACAAAGGTCAAGGCAAGCGGATGGTCAGACAGGCTGGATCGAGGCAGGCGGATATCAGAATCATCAGGCAGGCAAGGGTCAAAACCGGGTATCAATCAGACAGATGGGAACAGGCAAGAGAGTGGTCAAAGTTCAGGCTGGGTCAATATTCAGAGTTCAGAGTAGTCAGTATACAAGCAGGGTCAAACACGGGTAGTCAAACAAGAATCCAGGTCAGGATCAGCCAGCACAAGCAAAGGAAGCACCAGGATATCAATCCTATCAAGGGCAGTAAAAAAAAGCAGGAAGGTCCCTTTTAAACTTTCAAATTTCGCGCCATTGCACGCTGACGTCATCACACCAGCGCGCATGCGCCTACTAGACCCGGAAGTGCGCCGCCACATGCTCACTAGACAGAACCCGGCGCATGAGAAGAGGGCGGCTTTGCGGGCGTCCCCACCGCACCACTAGACCACTAGTGTTAGTAATATTTCTTACAGAAAACCAACGCAACCTTCCTCAGGTCCTGTTTCTTCCTTGGTGCAGGTCACTTCTGGTAAATTAAAATATTTCTCTCAGTCTTTTTTCTTTTTATCCTCAGCTTTCCCAGCTGCCCTAGCTTCTCCTCACTTTGTTAAACACATTTTTAGCCCCACATCTTTATCATAATTGATTGATGTTTAATTCCAACTTTTTAACTTTATTTAATTCCAGCCTGAGTGAAGACATCCCCCATTATTCATCACAGCTGCTCAGTTTCTTAGAGGACTCCATAACATTCCACTTGGGGTTTTCCCAGTTAGCGTGCCAATTTATTGGATTACTGCAATGTTTCAATTGCTAAATCATGACTTTTTTTTGGTATAAATAATAATTTTTTGGGTAAAAATAAGAGTCTTAATAGTATCATGGCATTTGGATCAGTGACAGCAGCTGCTACTTAGGGTAAATTATCGATAACATTAGAGCAATTTGTTCAAGAACAATTTGTTATACTTTGCTATGAACTATATTTTATAATTTAGCTTGTAAATCTGTGGGACTTAAATAAATTGATAAAAATGTTTTACAGCTTTCAATTCTTTCACCACAGATTCTATAAGAATACAGAAGTTAGACTGTGCTCCTAAGGAATATTAATTCTGAAGAAAATCAGAATGATTTGATTTTAAATGTCTCCCTTTCGAGAAAATAGACCATTATCTAAAGAACACACCATGATGGCATGTTAACTAGCTAAAAACAGCAGTATTATAATTTAATGTTGTCTCCCACCAATCTTTTGCATAACCTTCTATCAGTGCCAGAATTTATGAATATCGAATAAATTATTAAACCAGTTTTGGAGAAAACAGTAGTGTAAAGCAAGAATACAGTCATAAATATCAATACAAAGAAATTATAGTCTTTACATTGTGTTCCCAGATGACTAAAGGACTGCAAAATTTGCAAGATAGAGAATGGTAGCCTGTCCTAGTTGTGAAAAAGCAGTGATCAATCTACCACAAAGGCCAGTTTATTGGCAATGCTAAGTTGAATGTGATATAAGGGAAATGGATTCAACTAGACCTTACTTACATGGGTTGGCATTTTTTTTAAAAAAAAAAAGTCAATTGAGTTTCTATGATATATTTTCAACATGAAGTAACTCAGTTAAAAGTACAGTTAATATGAATTTGAATAATATAAAACAAAAAAAGCCCCAGACCCTTTTATCAATACTTTTCAGAAAAAAAAGTAAATATCTAAAGAATCAGGGACAGCAAACTCGAATCCTGGTCCTAAGAAGCAGAACCAAGCCAAGGATTTCCAGGCAATCCTATTACCCATGTCTTACTCAGCAAAGATTAATGTAAGATTATCTAATCACTGTCCCTCTCAAAAATCAATTTATTGTGCGATTAAGTGATATTATTTTTTACATTACTTAGCATTTTCCTAAATTGAACGAATCCCTGACTGGTTATTAAAACATTCACAATGACAATGATTATTACATCCAAGCATTGCTAACTTACCATTTTTCGTAAATTACAAAGATACAGAAAGTAGGCTAGCACTTTGTAGCTGTGGCTAGTAAGTGGTAAGCCAAGAAGGGACAATTTGGTATTCATTGTTTTAATGGCAGATACACAATAGTATATTATGTGACTGAAATAGACAAGGAGACACCTAAAACAAACCTTTGCTTTGCATTTTTGTGTTTTGGAGTAAACATAAAAATATACATAAATAATGTGACCAATAAAGCAAAAAAAAGAATAATATCCCTCAAATAAAGAGGAGACTTGGTATATGTAAAGTCACAAATACTGGATTATCTTCACTTCTTTTAAGTCAGTGCCACCTTGCAACTTTCTTTTGAACCACCTTCCCGTAAGGAAGCAGGATTTGGGGATGGTACAGTTTATAGATATAGCTTTCTGGAAAAATTATTGGTAAGTCATATTTGCAAACAGAAGTTTTTCTGTTTACTTATTTTGTTTTATTAAATTATGGGCAACAAATATGTGTAAAATAAGTCCAACAATATTCACATATGTCTATGAAGATTCTCATTTATCCAGGTCATGATATACAGTATCTAGTAGAATTAAGCCAAAGGTACACACGCAGATTCAGGGAGATTAGTCACCGGACGACAAATCTCCTCTTCTTTGGGGCAACTAATCTCCCCAAACTGCCTTCCACCGGCTAGAATGTAAATCACGTAGCGGGATGGCACTGGGAGCGCTTTGTCGCCTGAGGTTGCCTCACGAAGAAGAGGTTAAAACCTTAGCGTTTTTTTTCCCTCGAAAACGTTGAACTGAAGAAGCCACTTGGACGAGCGGTGAAACGTTTTCAAGGAAAAAAAACTCTAATGGGGGAATGTAATTAAACTGGGTAACAGAAAAAAATATTTGGAATGCAAAAAGCTATGTCTCTGTGCGAACATTTTTACCTTTGCGCAAATTTAATATAGCTTTTGCATACCCGAAAATGGTTTAGCGACTACTTCAGGCAGTGGAAGAAGGTTTGCGAATTTTATAGTTTGCGCCAGTGCGCAGTGAATGTAATAAAACTTCTTTCTGAAAAGGTTGTTACGTTTGTCCCAAAAGATTATGACACCTTCAAGCACTTCTTAAAAGTGGGCAATGCGCAATGAAAATTCTCAATGTGCAATGAAAGTTTGCAATGCGATAATAGTTTTAAGAAGAATATTACAATGCAAAATGCTAATTTTTATTCTTATTTGTGCAAATTGTTTTGCTCTTTGCGACTTTGATTACATTCCCCCATAAATGTCCAGTTGCCTTTGCCTTAAGGAAGTATTCACACATTTTTGGCATGTGCTGCTCCACATTTTTAATGATTACCCTATCTATAAATTTCCCCCAAACTAATTTTCAACAAATACCCTGTCTAAAGGAGATCATGTGTATGGTGTGCTACAATCATTTTCGGCACCAAGAGCAAACTATTGTTTTAAAGACAAAAATTAATCTGAACTGAAAAAGATGGCCAAATAGTCTTCTTGTTATATTGCATTCATCGATCATGATGCCTCACATATATAATATATTGATTATATAATATATAATAGCTGTATTATGAATTAGCAGGAAATTCTAAGTTACATATGTAGATAAGTGAGGCATGATTATATCTAATTTTACATGGCATTACAATGCTCTGTCGTTGATGACGCAGGTATTCTATATAGTAGCTACACTTCTAAATTGTTTCTTGAAACTCTGTAGGACATAATTTTTCAAATTGTCTGGAAATTCTTGATATTTATCAATGATTCCTGCCTTTCATTTTTGATAAATAATATTTACAATAACAAGTTAATTAAGATGCGGAGAGAGTAGTATATTTTTGAGTATATTTTTAGCGATACTAACAAAAACATTTCAATAACTTTTTAGCACCTTTTATAAACCTCAATTAAGAACATTAATACTTAAAGCTGGGATCATTATAAATGGAATGCAGTGTTGCTGAAGACTGCTACAATTTAGTGCCTTTAGTACATCATACCATATATTTCCTTGCTGCGTAGTTTGATCAATTGGTTCAAGGTGGCATATAGGATCACCCTATGCATACAAAGTATATTAGTGCCACCATGTAGATCAGTAAAAACCACTAGAGTATTTGAGTCCCAAAGAATTTACAAGCTGGTTCAAAGCAGTAGACAGAGTACCTTTATAAGTCAAGACGAGCAACCACCACAATGTTCCTAGTGCCACACTAGGGTCTCTGGCAGTGATTAAAAAACATTGACAAAGCCATCAGCATCTGAAGTACTGTAGATCAACTGATGCAGAAGAGAAGACACCTGTTGTTAAAAACAATATGCAGTTCCTTATTTATTTCTTTAAAAAAATCTTACACAAGAAAAAGATACAAGCATTCATTCATGCTGCTTGTGAAATGGCAAATTATTCTGCAAAATGACCTCTATAAGGCACTAAACATGAATAGATAATCTCTGAGTATGATTCGCCAATTGTTATTCAGTAGAACACATCATATTTAAATGACATGAATAAAACCGCGCATTGCCATCATATTAATCTTAGTTGATTTCTCATATTGTTAATTAAAATGATGATAAAAATAATTTCTAATTTTGCAGCTGCCATTAAAATGACATTTCTGTTGACATCTAATATTTCTTGGTTAATTGTTAAACTTCTGATGTGTATACAATATGCCTATTAAAGTTTTAAATATACAGAGATCAAACAATTTAGTATTGCTGTGAAATTACTTTCATTGTATGTTTAAAAAATAGTTTTTCTATGAAAAAAGACCTTCCAGTATTTCTGCAATACCATTTTTCTTATGTTTAACAGAGCGTGTGCTATTACTGTTAAGTTCAGACAACCATTACTGAAAAAGTACTGAAATCCAGAAAGGATAAAATAGCATGTTGACATGTACATGAATCCAGATCCTTTCACAAGTATTTATATGCATCAGTGAATCATATCAGTAACTCCAAACTACTCAAGTACAGTAGTTTACATTTCTATTTGTTACTCGGGTATTTCATTTTGTTAGCATACTGTACATTTGGGAAAAAATTGCAATCTCTATATTATGACTTATTTTGCTCCTTTATACCTCACTGGCTGTCCAATGTTTCACAGTCACTTTTGTTGGGCCTTATTTATGTACATTAGCATGTATGTGTGGGTAGGTTACCTGATCTCCAACCACCCTCCTAGCGCATTTTGCATCCCTTACACTTAAGTTCCTAGTGGAGGCCATGATTATTTTTGTAATGCAAAATGGTTGATACAATGATCTCACAGCCCTTCAGTAACCCAGGGTGGGCTTTGGAACATGTTTGCTCTGTCTTTGCTGACCATCTTTTTTGGAAATTATCGATGATTATCCCTACTTTCAGTGCATAAATATATAGGAACCTTTACCTGATTTGGCTGACAACTTGATCTGACAAATTTGGATGATCCCAGTTCTTAGAGTCAATTATTATAACGGGTGCATATGGAGACCTGTCAAGATATACCATGTGCAAATATAAACCTTACCTAATTGTATTTGCCAATCTGCCCAAGTTTTGAACATTGGGAAGGCAACATACACGGGCAATTAAGCTGCCAAATCTGTCTGGAGTCTTACCCATGTAGAGTTTTACTCCTGGATATTTTCACTTTATCTTCAACACTGGGGACCTTGAACTTTTATCAATAAATGTATTTTATTTGTCATGCTTCCACATGACACATGACATATATAGATGATGTATAGATGATGTAGAAAAGTAAAAAGATAAAGAATTGTTTTTGACATTGTGCTCTTGGCCATTGCAAAAGAACGCCACCTGGTGTAATAAATTTGAGGTTATTCAAAAGCAAGAGAAATTAAGATTTAGTAATTTTTAAAAAAAGAAATACGAGGCTGTAAACAGTTTGCAAGGTGATCAATCTGGAGTTAAATGCAGAGCTGACAGGGAGGTTGAATTGTAATTCTAAAAAAAGTTATTATGACAAGGAAACTGCAAGCCAATTAAACAATGTCTTACATAACAGAAACTACCCCAGAGTTAATAAAAATTGTATTTTCTGCATTAGAGGAAGGCATTATAACTGATGGACATTATCAATTACTATTACTTTGCAAAGACGCTTAAGTACCACAGATGTACTTTCTAACTAATATTATATATATATATATATATATATTGTAAAGTTCAGGGGGAATATGATCGCCCATGCACTACGGCCAAAACATAGAAGTAGAATAAATGTCCTTTTATTTTTTATTCAAACTTAAACAAGCTGTATCTTCAGCAGATAAACATGATAACTTAAACATAATCTTCAGCATAAAGTAACATCAGCTTTCATGCACAGCAGACTTAGAAAAACCATTGAGGGCTCAGGCTCACATAGCATTACAAAACTTTTGATCCTCAGCGAGGAGAGCAGTTTTCAAAACTTTTCCTTCTGCAGACCTCACATGTGTCTACCCACCCCATTCCTGAACTCCCAGGGCTCTCTTATTTCCTGCACTTCTGCAGTAATTAGCCCTCCTCTACACCTTCCAGGTACCTGAATTAAGGGGAAATATATATATATAATCATCATTATTTATTTATATAACCCCGACAAGATTCACAGTGCTTTTCCTTAGTTATAACAAATAGAGAATAAATTGTGGATAACAAACAAGGGTTTACAGAGTACAATATGATTAGATGGCCCTACAACTTTACAGTTTACAAACTAAAGGTTAGGGTACAATTGAGACATAAGGATTGTAGAAACAATTATATATATATATATATATATATATATATATATATATATATATATATATATATATATATATATATATATATATATATATATATATATATATTGAACCTAGGAGGCCCATAGCCCTACTTGTCCATGAGATAAGGCTGTTGAGCTTGTCCATATGAATTTATGTCATTCACTTTTAACCACACATGCATATTTTGTTGACATTGTTGAAATTCATACTTACAAAAAACATTACTTCCTATTTAAAAATTAATACCATCTACAACCACATGAGCCATAGGTGCCAGTAAGGTAATAAGTTATGAATAAAGTGAATTAAGTTAAGAGTGAACGTTACCTTACCTTAGACTGGAAAGTTTTTGCTTAACTTTTTCTGATGAAAAAGATTTGTTTTGCTTTATATTTTTAAGACAAGAAATCATTTGCTTTTAGAGCCTCTTTACTTATATAGATGCAGCCATATTCTTTTTAGAACATGGCTATAAAGGCATAAGACTTATAATATACAGATGCAGTCACTTGGATTTGTGTGTTAAATGCGTCATGACTCGGGATTAACTGAAGAAACTGTGTTATCTAAAGTCATCTTAACTCATTTAATGCATCAAACCTTTTCATTAGCATACCAAAGCACCATTGTACACAATGGTAAATGCTTTAATTAGATGGGATGCTGTGACACAATTTTCTGTGTTAAATGGGATAAGTCAAACATACAAACCAAAGTGGCTTCATTTGTATATAAGAATAAAAAGAGCTAAAAGGACCTAGAAATGTGAATCCAGTCCAGTCACTCCAGCCTTTATACATTACATTTTTGGCTAACTAACTATATTAGAAACATTTTTTATTTTTCACAGCCTATCTATTTACCCAGTTTTTATTTTTACACTGAACAATTCCTTTAAAGAATGATTTCAGGGATCTAGGCTCTAAGATCAAGGAAAGGTCTTCCAATGTCATCTTTTCTGAAATTTTGCCTGTGCCACGTGCAAGTTTAGGAAAACAGCGGGAGTTTAGGGAGCTAAATGCGTGGCTCAAGTCTTGGTGCAGGAAGGAAGGGTTTGGGTTCCTAGAGCACTGGGCTGATTTTTCGTTGGGGTACAACCTATACAGTTGTGACGGTTTGCACCTCAATGGAAGGGGGTCCGCGGTGCTAGGGGAAAGAATGGCTAAGAGGTTGGAGGAGAGTTTAAACTAGGCAAGAGGGGGGTGGGTGAGATAAAGAATTATGGGGAAGCTAGGGAAGACTGGGCAGTGGGGTTAGTAAGGGGTCATGGGGGAGGAGTGAGGGGGGCATACATTTTACCAGCTAAGGAGGTCCCTCTGCTACAAGGAAAACAGAATAATACTAACTTAACGTATAATTCTTCACTAAGTAATGCAAATTTCAAAAGTAAAAGTAGTAACCTCCGCTGTATGCTGGCAAATGCACGGAGTTTGTCAGGTAAAATGGGAGACCTGGAATTAATTGCATGCTCTAAAAATGATGATATAATTGGTATCACAGAGACCTGGTGGGATGAAACCTGTGACTGGATTGTGAATTTAAATGGTTACACCCTTTTTAGGAGGGACAGAGGGATTAAAAAGGGTGGAGGAGTGTGTTTGTATGTAAAGCCTGAATTAAAACCATGCGCTAAAGAAATAACAATAGCTGGCACTGGTGAGGGTATAGAATCACTCTGGGTAGAGATTTTGACTGGGCAAAAGGTAACAAAAAGAATTATCATTGGTGTATGCTATAAACCACCTCGTATAAGTGTCGAGTATGAAGCCCAGCTACTCTTGCAGATACAAGCGGCTTCACAGCTGGGTCAAGTTGTTGCTATGGGTGACTTCAATTATCCAGACATTGACTGGGGTAATGGGGTTGCTAAGACAGAAAAAGCTAGTAGGTTTGTAAATATGCTGAATGACAACTTTTTATTCCAGCTCGTTCAAGAACCTACTAGGAATAACTCTCTTTTGGACCTTGTAATAACTAACAATACTGAACTCATCTCTAACATTTGTGTGGGTGAGCATTTAGGGAATAGTGATCATAACATGGTCTCCTTTGAGATTCTGTTGCAGAAGCAATTCTATAAGGGAGTAACTAAAACACTAAATTTCAGACGTGCAAACTTTGACAGTATAAGGGCATCTCTGCAACATATTAAGTGGGAAATGCTTTTCTCAGGGTTAAACACAGAACAAAAATGGGAAGTCTTTAAAATGCTGCTTAATAAATATACTTGTCAGTATATTCCACTTGTAAGCAAGGAACGTCGTTGCAAAGCAAAACCTTTTTGGTTCATTAGAAGCGTTGGTGTTGAGGTGGGTAAGAAAAGACGTGCTTTTAAAACTTTCAAGTTAGCTGGTACAGCCGAATCATTTATAAGGTACAAGGAGGCCAATAAATCATGCAAAGAAGCTATAAGGCAAGCTAAAATTGCTATAGAAAAGGATATTGCAGCAAGCAGTAAAAAAAAATCAAAATTATTTTTTAAATATGTTAATAGTAAAAAAATGAAGCAGGAAGGGGTGGGTCCCTTACTATCAGAGGGGGGTCAGCTGGTTGATGAAAACAAATTAAAAGCGCAGATTCTGAATTCATATTTTTCATCTGTCTACACAAATGAGGAATCAGTAAGTGAAGGTTTCCTTCTTAACAGTCCCAATTCTAGTAATACAACTAATGATGCATGGTTCACACATGATGAAATTCAAAAGAGACTAGAACATGTTAAGATTAACAAAGGTCCATGGCCAGATGGTATTCATCCCAGGGTAATTAGCGAACTTAGCTCTGTGATTGCCAAACCTCTTTACTTAATTTTTCAGGATTCATTGAGATCTGGCATAGTGCCGAGAGACTGTGGAATTGCTAATGTGGTGCCTCTATTCAAAAAAGGATCCCATTCTCAGCCTCAAAACTATAGGCCAGTTAGTCTGACCTCAGTGGTAGGAAAGCTTTTCGAAGGGTTAATAAAGGATAAGATACTGGACTTCATAGCAAATCATAATACTATCAGTTTGTACCAGCATGGTTTTATGCGTAATAGATCTTGCCAGACTAACTTAATTTCTTTTTATGAGAATGTAAGTAGAGACCTCGATTCTGGGATGGCAGTGGATGTGATTTACTTAGATTTTGCTAAAGCATTTGATACAGTGCCACACAAAAGGTTACTGGTTAAATTAAGGAATGTTGGCCTGGAACATAGTATTTGTACCTGGATAGAGAACAGGCTAAAAGATAGACTACAAAGAGTGGTGGTAAATGGAACATTTTCTAATTGGACCAGTGTTGTTAGTGGAGTACCGCAGGGCTCTGTACTAAGTCCCTTGCTTTTCAACTTGTTTATTAATGACCTGGAGGTGGGCATTGAAAGTACTGTTTCTATTTTTGCAGATGATACTAAATTGTGCAGAACTATAGGTTCCATGCAGGATGCTGCCACTTTGCAGAGTGATTTGTCTAAACTGGAAAACTGGGCAGAAAACTGGAAAATGAGGTTCAATGTTGATAAATGCAAGGTTATGCACTTTGGCAAAAATAATATAAATGCAAGTTATACACTAAATGGCAGTGTGTTGGGAGTTTCCTTAAATGAGAAGGATCTAGGGGTCTTTGTAGATAACACGTTGTCTAATTCTGGGCAGTGTCATTCTGTGGCTACTAAAGCAAATAAAGTTCTGTCTTGCATAAAAAAGGGCATTAACTCAAGGGATGAAAACATAATTATGCCTCTTTATAGGTCCCTGGTAAGGCCTCATCTGGAGTATGCAGTGCAGTTTTGGACTCCAGTCCTTAAGAGGGATATAAATGAGCTGGAGAGAGTGCAGAGACGTGCAACTAAATTGGTTAGAGGGATGGAAGACTTAAATTATGAGGGTAGACTGTCAAAGTTGGGGTTGTTTTCTCTGGAAAAAAGGCGCTTGCGAGGGGACATGATTACACTTTACAAGTACATTAGAGGACATTATAGACAAATGGCAGGGGACCTTTTTACCCATAAAGTGGATCACCGTACCAGAGGCCACCCCTTTAGACTAGAAGAAAAGAACTTTCATTTGAAGCAACGTAGGGGGTTCTTCACAGTCAGGACAGTGAGGTTGTGGAATGCACTGCCGGGTGATGTTGTGATGGCTGATTCAGTTAATGCCTTTAAGAATGGCTTGGATGATTTTTTGGACAGACATAATATCAAAGGCTATTGTGATACTAAGCTCTATAGTTAGTATGGGTATATAGAATTTAATTAAAAGTAGAGAGGAGTGTATGTATGGATGCTGGGTTTTCATTTGGAGGGGTTGAACTTGATGGACTTTGTCTTTTTTCAACCCAATTTAACTATGTATGTAACTATGTAACTTCTCACCACTATAAAAGTTCTGCATTTTGTAACAGGACCAAGTGGCCATACATCCTGCTGACTCGTCACTTTAGACTCAATCCTGATGTTGGACTGTCTGACAATTCTACTGCTTCTTGTCTGCTTCTCATCGTTGCCTTGCATCTAAGCAAAGGGCTTGGCATGCTCCCACGGGGGATACTGCTAGATGCCTGTGTTAAAAATCATTAATGGGGTGTTTACCTTTAAATTAACATGATGTAGCGAGAGTGATATTCTGAGATAATTTGCATTTGGCTTTCATTTTTTATTATTTTTTTTTGAGTTATTTCGTTTTTTAATCAACAGCTCTCCAGTTTCCAATCTTAGCAATCTGGTTGCCAGGGTCCAAATGACCCTAGCAACCATGCATTTGAATACACAACTGCAATAGGAATAGAAGAGGGCCTGACAAGAAAGATGAGTAATAAAAAGTAGCAATAACAATACATGTGCAGCCTTACAGAGCATTTATATGAGGTCAGTGACCCTCCATTTAAAAAGATGGAAAAGTCAGAAAAAGAAGGCAAATAATTCAGAAACTATAAAAAAAGAAAAAATGAAGGCCAAATGCTTAGAATAAGCCATTCTATGACACACTAAAAGTTAAAGGTGAATATTTATTTTGCGTAACATAGAGAGCAAAATATAGATATATTTAGTTCCATAGTTGTTTGGTGCTTTATATAATTATATTTGACTCATTTCCTCTTGAAACTACAAACAGAGTAGAAATTCTCATCGCAGACATTCCTGCTTGACTGGCCAATTGCTATTTTCAATCCAGGCAAATATGCCATATCCATAATTACAGATACTGTACTGTACAAAATATTATGCAAAGATTCCATGTTGCACAAAACAAAATCAAAACCGAGCTAAAGACATTGGTTGAAATATAGAAGCCATTGGGATGCTTTCAATAATAGTATCTCACAAGTAGTTAAATCCTACATCTATGAGCAAGGAGAACTGAATTTCTATTTCAGGTGGGAAAAAATGTTTTCCTTCTTCTTGATTGATCAGAATCAGATTTGCCGTCAAAAGAATTTCAGTTTTGCCCTTGGCGTGAATGACTTTACAGTCTGGTTGATCTAGCGCTTTCTTTGACACCTTTAGTTCAGTATATCTACTTCTGTATCTTTGCCCAAATCAAACTTTATAATGCAATACTTCGGTTTCTCAATATAAATATTCAAACATTACACAAATATACCTTTGCAAATGTTTTATTTCTTTATTCATTAAAAGCAAAAAAGCCAAACATTTTCTAGGTCTTACATTTTTTTTCCTGCAGTGTTGTGGGTTGCATATACTTTCAAATCACTGCATGTACCATGCTGATTATTCCAGGAATGTAATTAATTAACTAATGATTACACTTGTATATTCAATTATATTCGTTGCGGTTGATTAACTATTGTAATAGATGTTGGCTGGATTTTTTTAAAATCCAGAATAGAAAAAAACACACTTTGCTTGTGCAGTAAAACGAAGATGGATGTCACCCACTGACATGCTTAATAGATGAACAAATTAAAACAGAATTGCAGGGCCCATGTATTTTACTGATGCAGGCATTACATTGGCTACAGGATGGGTTTTTACCATGCTGTGGTTCAGTTTTAATGGATATCGCTCAACTAAAAGCACAGTTAAAGGAAAACTGTCTTCCTAAAATGTTTTCTGCAGCACTTGCACACTGGTGTCTCAAAGTAATTTGGAATGAATTACTATCTTGAGAAATAGTTATCACTGATGCAATCTATAGAACAAGGCTTAATGTATGCATCTTGCATTCTCAGACAATTTAACCCCCTGGAATAGTCTTCCATCCCCATCAGACCATTTTACACATGGTTGAACACAATGAGCTTTTCATTGGAAATGTCTGCTTTCCTTTTGGCTATAATGCCTAGTAACTGTATTTCTCCAAAAGACTGAGTGATGCATTGGAGTACATTTGTGATTTTCTGGAGGCAGTTGAGGTGTCAACCAGGCACTAGAAGAGAAAGAGGGTCGTATAAAATACCCAAGGTGCAGTTGTCAACAAAAACAAAACTGTAGATGTTTTGAAATTAATTTTACAGTTACTTTATTAGGGTTTTTTCAACAAATACGGGTATGGGACCTATTATCCTGGGGTTTTCTGGATTAGGAGTCTTTCTGTAATTTGGATCAATTTAAGTCTACTAAAAATCATATCAACATGAAATAAACATAATAGGGTTGTTTTGCCTTTCAACAAGATTAATTATATCTTAGGATCAAAAACAGTGTAATGTGTTATTGTTACATAGAAAAAGGGAAATAATATTTAAAAAATGGATTCTGTGGCTGATGACTTTCTTGTAATTCCGAGTTTCAGGTTTCCTGTATTTTTTTTTGCATTGTTTTAAGAAAGTTTCCAAAATACATCAAAAGAAAAAGAATGTATTGAAAAGTCAACTTACAAAAATGCTTTCAACAGCAATTATATTTGCAAATAACATTAAAACCACTGAAAAGTTTTAATTATTGTATATCAGAAGATTGCTAAGAATTATATTTCCCTTCATTATGCAGAACCGTTCTGGGTGGAGATTGTCTTTAAGAACAGGTTATTAGTAAGCTCCACAGTTTGGGAACTTATGCTATAAAGTATTGCAATATCTCTGGGATTCATGCGTGAGTAGAACTACAGGTTTTTATCAATTCTGGGCAGTAACCCAAAGGAATCAGTCAGTGTAGCTTTTTTCAGCCACTGCACGGAGAACAATATAAGCAAAAATTTAATTGGTTTTCATGGGTTACCGCCCAACTGCAGATTTTGTTGATAAGAAAGGATAGGTTGATAGAATTACATAACACACTGATACAAAAATCATAAACCATATCCTTGATATACTATAATTAAACGTTTAAGTCCCACCAAATTATAGAATCTATGCATCCCCATAAAAAAGCTATATTGCTGGCACTACGAATGCTTCATCTCTAGTCAGCTGTTTGTTTCCATAGCAGCATGTGGCATTGATCCAAGGAGCATGTTGCAGCAAGCCAAAGGTTAAAAACAGAAAAAAACACAAGTTACTTATCGGTTTACATTTCCTTCACTCACCCTCCATCAACAAAGAGTAAAATGTCTAAGCCGTATTTGCAGTTGTCATTTATAAGAAAATGAAATATGTTATTCTTCATTAGACGTTCTTGTACTTTAGCCAACAATTTAATAGAAAAATGGCCCAACAAAGCATAATGTTGCCTTAAAACTTTTAGAAAGAACATCCACTGGCAAAGCCTCAATTGAAAATAGCAATTAAAAGTTGAAAACTTTTTTAACAGTTTTCATTTCACAATATGCTAATTCTACTTACAACTTCAAATCTATCTAGTGTCTATATATCTTCCTATCTATTATCTATCTATCTATCTATCTATCTGTCTGTCTGTCTGTCTGTCTGTCTGTCTGTCTGTCTGTCTATCTGTCTATCTGTTACAATGTAATTAAAGGAGAAGGAAAGCAACTAAAACTCTGTTTTTTTTAGAACACTATATTTATTCTGTAGAATGCTTTACCATACAGCTACAGAAGCTCTTCTCTGTGTAAGTTACTAGCTGCCATATTAGTTTAGTGTGACATAACTTCCCTGCCTGAGACTCTCCTGACCCCTTGTGTCTCTCTGCTGGCTCCCCTCTCTGCCCAGATTACAGAAAGGAAGGAGGAGAGAGGGAAGCGGAGAAAGGAGCTTAGTTACTTAGTTTTAACTTCCTTCCTTCCTTCTTCTTTAAACATCGGGTAGCGTTGCTTTATGAACCATGATTAATGCTGCTGGACTACAGCCCCAATAAAATGTAACACTTAGGGGCAAATTTACTTACGGTTGAATATCGAGGGTTAATTAACCCTCGATATTCGATTGTCAAAGTGAAATCCTTCGACTTCGAATATTGAAGTCGAAGGATTTAGCGCTATTCGTTTGATTTTAATCCATCAATTGAACGATTTTTGTTCGACCAAAAAAAGGTAGCAAAGCCTATGGGGACCTTCCCCATAGGCTAACATTGCCTTTGGTAGCTTTTAGGTGGCGAAGTTGAGGGGTCGAAGTTTTTTCTTAAAGAAACAGTACTTCGACTATCGAATGGTCGAATAGTCGAAAGATTTTTGGTTTAAATCGTTCGATTTGAAGTCGAAGGTCGAATTAGCCCATTCGATGGTCGAAGTAGCCAAAATTCAAAGTTTTTTCCCTCTATTCCTTCACTCGAGCTAAGTAAATGGGTCCCTTAGATTATAAATTTGCTTGGAGTTATGTTGCAGAAATGTTAGTGTGTAACAACACTGTTATGAAGCATTATGTCTTTGTTGGGATTGGACTTTTTTCAGCAGGATTCAGATTCATCTTAATCCAAGTGCCTGGCTGTATCAAATCCTGGATTTTGCACATCCCTACTTTTCTGGGGTTTCTGGACAAGGGATATTTCTGTAATTTGGATATTCATACCTTAACTACTAGAAAATAATTTAAACATTACATAAACCAATTGGCTGGTTTTGCTTCCAATAAGGATTAATTATATCTTTGTTTGGATCAAGTACAAGGTACTTTTTTATTATTACAAAGAAAAAGTAATTATATTGAAAAATTATTTGTATAAAATTGAGTTGGCCTTTCCGTAATTCAGCTCTTTCTCAATAACGGATACCTTACCTGTAGTATATCTAGATGCATATATTGCAAAGGATTAATTCATTGCAAATATACAGAGAATAAAAGTACATTTAGGGGGTTATTTACTAAACCTCAATTTTTTCTGGTTGAGGTTTTTTGACCTAAAACTCAATTTTTAGAGGGGAAAAAAACATTTTTTAAAACGTATTATACCCTAAAGCTGCTAAAAGTCAGAATCTGAAAATCTGCCATCTCAAACCTGTCGAGGTCATGTATAAGTCAATGGCAGATGTCCTTTTACAATTTAAAGATATTGTGATCTGCACTGGGTTCCATCCGATAATACGAAAAATGCATAGTTTTCAGGCAAAACCCCCAAAAATTGAACTATTCGGGCATCAGATCCAAAAAATGTGTCAGAGTTTTCGCTCTATTTTATCAAGTCTTTTCCAGACTTGACTTTTTCGAGTTTTTTTATTGATATATAAGAAAAAATTGTGGACGGGAGTTTGATCGAGCTTCGTTTAATAAGAAGATGGGATAAATTTGAGTTTTAGTAAATAACCCCCTTAATTAATATAAACAGTGAACAAAAACATATAAGTAACCCTTTCAGTACAATGGAATTACAGGAAGAACTGTAAATAACAGACAAAACAAAATAATAATTGTATAAATTAGATATTGAAACAAATGAGAAATGGTCCAAGCTGTACTGAAGTCCACATTCTAAGCAAATCTACTATGTTAACTTTTATGAAAAAAGAAACTAGCTGTGATTTTCATTATATGCATACAATATAATAGTATTTGATTGTTATGGGGCATTTGAAGTATGGAGATTTAATAATGCTTTTTTTTCTGCCTGTCCGAGTCCGAACTAAATGGACAAGAAGTAATATAGTTTTATTTGGATCTGTAAGGACCTAAATCAGAAAGAGGCACAAACAAGTCCTACTTTTCTAAAAAGTTTTTGACAGGGAAGAAACATGGCTCAAGGCAATTCCCACCACCCATACCCACAGAATGCCCAGTCACCCACACCCATGGGCCCCCACAGCCTGCCACTCCTATAACACCAGTAATCCTTGCAAATGCAGGGAGAGAATTAAGAATGGAATGGAAGTGGGGGGTTCTTACCAGGCCCCTTGTGATCGTGGGGTAGATTACATTAAATACAGTACTTACACCACTACCAGCCTTTATTCTCATCAGCAGGGCAACAGTAACACTGATGAGAATATAAACCCTAAAAATGAATAGACCTAAAAATTACATATTTTATAAACTGAACTTATTGTACCAGCCTAAAGTTTCAGCTTCTCAATAACAGCAATGTTCCAGGACTTCAAACTTGTCCCAGGGGGTCACCATCTTGGAAAGTGTCTGCAACTCTTACATGCTCATTGGGCTCTGAGCAGCTGTTGAGAAGCTAAGCTTAGGGGTTGTTGCAAATTATCAAGCAGAAAATGAGGTTAGATGGGGAGCTACTGGGGCATCTTTGGAGGCACAGATCTTTCCTGCTAAAAGTTTTTGTTTGCCTTCAGCTGTACATGAGCCCAAAACATAATCTACAACATTTCTAGCCTACTTATTTAGATTAACTTTCCTTGTTCTTTGATGAAAGTTTGGAGTGCTTCCCATTTCAGAACACTACCTGCAGAACATATGCCTACAATAATTGTATGTAAGTGATTGTGTGCCCATAAATACTATATAAATGAAGTGCTATACAGTTGTTGAATTGCCCTACAGTTTCCTTTAGAAATGCTCTACTTAGGTACTCGTCCAATTATTGGAAATAAGGTCAGGATAACTCAGTTTACCGTGTAAACTTATTTTCCCCTGCTCATGTGACTTTACTTGATTTTTTTCAACCACTAAAAACATGAAATGAACCTGAATAAGAACGCGAAAACCTTGAAATCCTCATTTACTTCGAATTTAGTATGCATTTGAGTGAAAAAGACTTTGAAATACCTCAAAGTAAATTGATATTTTACAATTTGCTAAGAACAGAACTTCAATTGACTTGACATGACTTTTAGGGATGTAGCGAACCGCCGCCGATGTGTTCGCGAACGCCGTTCGCGAACACCGGCAAAATTTGCGAACAGTTCGCGAACTTCGAACATCCGAAAATCGTTCGATTCGAACGATCGAAGGATTGAAATCGTTCGATCGAAGGATTTTCGTTCGAATCGAACGATCGAAGCCATTCGATCGAATGATTTCATTCGATCGAATGCTTCGATCGTTCGATTCGAACGAAAATCCTTCGATTTTAGCGGTCGAATGGTCGAACGATCGAACGATTTTGACGCGAACGCCTATTGGCGAACGTCGCGCGACGTTCGCGAACTTGCGGCGGACGCGAACAGTCGACGTTTGCGCGAACTAGTTCGCCGGCGAACAGTTCGCTACATCCCTAATGACTTTGATAGCTTTTAGATGGCATATTTTTTGTTTTTTTTTTGTTGTTGTTTTTTTACCCTTATAAATAAATAGTGAAAATTTAGTTTGTAAAAAGTTGGAAAACCATGTTTCACAATTTTTAAAGCTAAAAAGATCAAATTGTGAAAACAAATGAATGTTAATAAATCTGCTCCTGAGAGTTACGGGTAATAATAACCACTACTTGCTACTTGTTTCCTGTATTTCTTATGCTTTAGCAGGTACCTGAATATTCTCTCTTAAAATGTCCCTATTGTTACAAACTAATCAACTACAGGCCAGATATGTTACATTTAAAAGGCATGTTCCTTTCCCTATGTTTCCTGTATGATCAGCAACAACAGATCATCAATCTAATAAGATAACAATAGTATGCAGTTTATAATTATTTGAATGTCTGGTTTAAAAGACTATTTCATATATTTGGTTCAGGCTGTCACCTAGCTATTTTACAAAGGACAAATATATGTTATATGTGCTATATGAACAGATGAGAAGCATATATCCAGAAAACACACACGCATGCACACTCACTGCTGAGCAGATAACCATACAAAAACAGTTGGCAGGCAGACTTACTAAGCAGGAAAATAATATACTCTACCCTGTGATTGATTGACCTATCTCAATAATCATTAAAGCATGTTGATGCCTCTTGTCTAGAGAAGGAATGGGAAAAATGAGTCACAAAAAATATTCAGCACTACTAACTTTTTTTTTTCTACTTTATTTTCTCAGACCCTTTTTGAAAATAAATCCTTGCTCATTGCAAAATAATGAGAGTAAACACGCTTTGAATACATTTTTCATGTTCATCATAAACTGTTCACTTTGCAAACAGTTTAGCTGTGCTAAAAATGAGATTGGCCTGTTTCTTATTATGTAAAAAAGTTGTAAGTGGCATCTCTTTGTTTTCTTTTTACCCTTTATAACTAAATTCTTGTGTTTATTCAGCTTATGCAAGTCAAAATGAATGTTTTGCTATGCCCTGCAGGAGAAACGGAGCCTATAAAAATCAAACAGCATTTTGTTGGTTTAATAAATTATAAACAACACCAGTCCAATAATGTAAAATTGGATGTCACTCGTGTTAGCAATGCTAAAATGTAATATATACACGGCTGAACGGAAACCTGCAGTTTCGTTTTTACAAAGCCATCTTAACTGCTGAGGCAATAATCTAAAAAGTTTACTTTAAAAGTTCTCATAGGATGTGTATTATTCACAAACAATAGTTGTTAAATATTATGGGGGTGATTATTCAAAACATGTAATTATCAGTACACAAGTAGCTTTATTTTCCTTTTAGCCGAATGTATTTTCTTGAGACTCTTCTCTTTAGTCAGGTGAAATAACTACACAGTTTAAAGGACAGGGAAACCTAAATACCTAGAAACCTAATAACTTGTAGGGGCCTTGGACAAATGTGTTTTTTATGACAAAAAAATGTGTTTTTTTAAGAAAAAACACCAATGTTTTTTCTTAAACTTGTAGGGGGTCCTTGGCCATCTTTTTTTTTTTTTAATTTGTAGGAGATTCCAGTTTTTTAATTTGCCATCAGCAGCCCAGATGAAGGTGAACAAAGCTATGTATGATTGTATTTGTTTGTGTGTCATACCTGGATGAATCGAAGACTGGAGGGCTGCATTAATGTGACGAATGGCTGCCATGTGGCAAAGGGTGGTATTGTGGGGCTAAGAAAGAGAGGAAAACAGCAGAAATTGTATTTACATGTATCCTGTTCTAGGTACATGAGGCATCTACAATAGCAAACCTATTAACCTATTACAATAGCAAACCTAACGTGTTACAGACTAATATATTGCCCCTAGTCAGAGTGCTGTGTGGTTTTTTTGTAGTATATGTGTTCCACATACCAGATTATGTTTTTATTGATAGGAGCTTTATCTGGGCTTAGTGAAAGTTCAAGTTTGACTTCTATTGGCATTTCCTTGTCCTTGGATACCTATTAGGGGTGCAATCAGTTGGTCTTTGATGGAGAGTACTATATCCATCAAAGATGTTTAGCAAATATCATCTTTAGCAAACCGCACACTCTCTTGCCCACTGCAAGACAGATACAGTATATCTTGTTTTAATGTGAAAGTGAAAATTATAGGACAAATTAAAAATTATTAAAAAGTCTTAATTTAGATGGTTTTCTAGTCTAGTGACTTCTATGACTTTCTATTGTACCATATGATCTCAAACTTCTTTCCCTGACCCTTACTTGGCTAATGAGATGACAACTTTTTCTGCATTTTCTTGGGTAGTTAATTATTTCATGTACTTTGTAACTGTTAAATCGAACAGCTTCTGAATTCTCTGCTGTGAAGGCCACATGGAGTTTAACTGTCTACATATCTTGTAAAAGATGCTGGCATTTTAGAAGTAAATTTAGTAAGTCAATAACATTTTCCCATCAGGCATTCCACATCTTAGTCTCAATTTACATTTTTTTAAAGAATGATATTGTAAACTTGTAAGATGTAAATAAGGATAAAATCAGACTTTAAAAGAATCGCAAATTTATTAAACCCTGAGGATAGAAAAGTCAGAATCTGAAAATCCGGCATCTCAGACCTTATATGCAACCGATGTTGCATATAAGTTAATGAAGAAGTCCCAATGATTTTTTGATGTGCACTGGGTTTCGTGAAATGCCCCAAAGTTTTTGGGAGAAAATTCTGAAAAAATAATGAAATCCGTGAAAATCGGATGAAAAAATAGTGAAAATCAGATTTTTTTCCCGAAAAGCTAATTTAAGGGAAAATGTAATAATAAATAAGCATAAAAATCCCGAGCAGATTTGATCGGAGATTGTGGCAGAAAATGTTGAGATAAAATCGGACTGATAAATAACCACCATAGTGTTATTCACTAAATCCTAAATATTTTTATATATAAAAATATAATAAATGATTTACCAGTTGTAGTTTGTGACATCAACATTTTCATTGATGAAGTAGTTCCTTTTTTGTCTGTAACACATTATATCCTCTTATCTTATTCTTTTTCTCTTGAATCGGAGGGTAATTGAAACAGAATGTTATATTTGAATGTAGTTGTATTCGCAAAATAATTTATTGATATAATAAATAAATTACCGTATATTGGGTTCTCTGCATGTGCGCTTAACTTACATTATGAAATCACAAAAATAATTTTTCCTTAGAAGTAAAGTAATGAGAATTATCTTTATTACATAATGTAATAAAAGTTGCACTTTTATGTCATTTTATTGAAACCAAAATTAACAATGACACTTTGTGTACTGATGTACTGATGTGGGTTATTCCACCCACACTGATGTTTTTTTTGTAGCAAAGAACACATGACCAATATGCATAAATTTACAGGGCCAATTTTCCAATGTTTTATTATTTGTTGAAGGCCAAATATATTGTACTGAAAACTGAAAAGTCTTGTAGCTTCTTTTGTATTACCTAATGTGCAGAAACTATTCTTTGAAAGGTTCAGCATTTAGATCCGATTTATTTTTATGTAAGTGTAGTTATTTTCTCTACAGCATTGCCAAACCACTTCAAATATTTTAATAATTATGGTTGATATCTAGAGGTTACAGCACATTTGTTTTTATATAGGACAAACAATTGAAAGTTACGTTTCCATGTTGCCTTCAAGCAAAAAAAAAAAAAAAAATCCTATTGAAAATGACCAGCGTAACAGAATGTTCCTGGCTGCAAAGCTCTAAAGACCCCAACAATTTTGAGAACTGGACTAAAATCTAAGATATTCTAGAAAAAAAGCAGGTATTCCCCATCATCTTTCTATTGAAGATAAAAAATAGATAAAAAACTAAAGGAGAAAAAAAAAAGGATGACACTTTCAATTAAATCTATAAAAGAAAAATGTTAGGGTTAAACAGAAAATTAACTATATTGCCATTCACTTGGCAGCATTTACTTTGTGTGCAGATTTGCAGCATAATTAGTTTGGAACAAGTACAAGGTACTGTTTTATTATTACAGGGAAAAAGGTAATCATTTTTAAAAATTTGGATTATTTGAATAAAATGGAGTCTATGGGAGACAGCCTTTCGGAGCTTTCTGGATAACAGTTTCCAGATAACAGATCCCATACCTGTACAAATGTTTATGAGTAACATGAGTAAATCTAGAAATATTTGGTCCTGATTTAATCCTACTTTTTTGATCATGGCATTGATGGAATGGAATTGAGCGAATTGTAGATATTTTTTCTGGGGTTGAGCTCAGTATGTTTTTCATTTAAAGAATATGTTCTCTATTCCTAATGCCTATTTTCTGACATATCTACATAGTTATAAGCTAATCTTCTCCGTTTAGCTTTGTGAACATTTTGTGAAAAATTCCTATTCCTATGAACTACCCGAAATGTAGATTAAGATATTTCTATTTTATTCTATTACTTTACATTAAGATATTACTTTTTTTGCCTAATATATACAAATATCAAGCACATTTATCTAGGCACATATTTCAAAGTAGAGATGGTGGAGCTGAGTGTGCCAGATGCATAATTTAACTCTATGGTATCTGTATTTTACTTTTTTGTTTAAATTATTATCACATTCATTTCTATAAGATTGAGAGAAGAGGATACATTTGTCCAATAATAGTGATTTATTTACCTATCTCTTTGAATATATGAGAAATATCTGATTATCTACAATGATGAACTGAAATAAATAAAGTAAATCTCGGTCTGAAAGCAGGTCACTGTCAATGAAGCCCAGAACATAGTACTTAATACTGTAATGCCAGTACCTACCAATCTCATTGGATGAGCCAAAGCAACTGTTTATGCATTTACTGTAAAACAACTTAGGGCCTAGTATGAAAATAAGTATGCAAAGTTATTTGACACCTCTTCATATTCTGTGGAAAACTATGAGCACCCCTTTTCTTTCTTCTTTGACACAAAACTCAAAGCCGGCTGCATTTACACATGACTTAGTAAATGGATAATTTGTACTGAATCATGGGAGAAAAGGGATCAACCATATACAATGTGGAGCACTGCAGTAATGTTAGAACTGTTAGAAAAAACTTTTCTAATGGACCATGTCATTATTTCAATGTCAGATCTATTTAAATCAAACCTTTTATTTAATGTTTCTATCAGTAAATAGCAATGACTTCTAATTGCTTTGATATAATCTGGAGATATTAATATAGAATAAGCATTACATTTATTGAAAGTAATAAATGGCAAATATATAGTGCCAGTCATTAGGTTTCCTCCAGCAAGATTTACTGTTAATCAAAATCCTGAATAAAACATTTTTCACATGATAAACATATACAGCATTTGATTGTGTTTATAGTCATTCAATCAACATAAAGTTATAGTTCACAAAATACTTATTTGAAATAATGAGTTTTCTCTAAATCAGAATAGATTTTTTTCTTCAAACTGCTCATAGTAAAGATGTCAGATACATATCTCTTGACAAAAACATTTTTTTTGTATTCACCACTATCCTGTACTAGAATCTTTGCTTAAAATAGGAAAAGTTTGTACTGTGTATTGTGATCTAACAAAAAGTGGCTAAAATAATGGAGGTTCCTTGGAGATTATAGATGGGACAGCATAGTGATAGGATGGGGTACAGACAAAATGAATAATGCTGTGGTCTTTACTCATTTTAGGGTAATTACATTTATCAAACCATGCTCTTTTTCAGACAAATATTAAAAACAGCTTGAAATTTCTGGACCACTAATGTAATACTATAACATATACACTATTCACTAACTCCGGTATCTGTATTGTTTTCTTTCTGATTGACTAGGCTCATATGTACTTGTGAAGTAGTGATGTGCAGGTTGACCTGAAACCTGCAGTGATCCATGGGTTGACCACAATTTGGGTGGGTTGGGTTTGGGTTGAAATTTGGCCAAAGTTTGAGTGAGTCAGATTGTGGAAGTAAACTCCTACACTGCTTCAGAACATTCCCTGTCTCGGAATCAGAAGCAAACACATTAAGTGATGACGCAAGTTCTTCTGCACCCATCTCCTCCACTTTATTTATAGGCCCGCATTGCCCCGCCGATCATGTCACAAAAGAGGCGGGTCGAGCACGCGCCTATAAAAATACAAGCAGGAAGCCGGGCCGGTGTCCCGCAAAGGAAGTGCTGAGGTTGGCCTGAAACAATCCTAAAAAGACAATTAGTAATATTTTGAAAACTTTTGTCTGAATTTTTAGTGCTAATTGGTACGATGAACATTCATGTGCAGTTATAGAGGGCCAACAGAAAGACTGCAAGTGGTGAACCATTGTTTTACTGAGGATTGCAGAGGAATGAGGTTAGTACTAATGGACTTTTCAGCCATACCAAGAACTTCACAAGTTTGCAACTATAATAGCAGGGCACTTCATCCTGTTTAAGAATAAGCTGCCTAATGCTTCCTTTCTAACTAGGAGTATTAAATTATTGCATAATATGCGCAAATCTACTGAAACAAGCGTATTGAAATTTCCAGAGAATAACATAAAGCCCAACTACAAACTGGAACCTGGACCTTGATTGAGGGATCACTTTGCCTTCACTCAGTTCTGCAAACAAAGTGCTTTCAGCTAAATATGATGTTACATTCTATGAATATGCATGCACATTTTTTATTTTGAAATAAATGAATCTTTCTGTTTTGCCTCAGGCACTGTCTAATTGTTTGTATACTTAGGGGCCCATTCACTAAGTTCGAGTGAAGGAATAGAGGAAAAATAGAACGAATTTGGAATGGTTTTTTTGGCTACTTCGACCATCGAATTGGCTACTTCGACCTTCGACTACGACCTTCAAATCGAACGATTCGAACTAAAAATCGTTCGACTATTAGATAGTCAAAGTAATGTATCTTCGACCCCCTAGTTCGCCACCTAAAACCTACTGAGGCCAATGTTAGCCTATGGGAAAGGTCCCCATAGGCTTGCTAACAATTTTATGATCGAAGGATAATCCTTCGATCGATGGATAAAAATCCTTTGAATCGTTCGATTCGAAGGAATTAATCGTTCGATCGAACGATTATTCCTTCAATCGTTCGATCGAACGAATTGCGCGAAGGATTTTAATTCGGCAGTCGAATATCGAGGTTTCATTAACCCTCGATATTCGACCCTTGATACATCTGCCCCTTAATGTATTGCTTTGAAAAATGTCTTTTCTATCTAACCTTACTTTACAGTGTGACCATGCTACTGTTATATCAGTAATTGGCCAAGCATCTAGGGATTACTACTACACAAATATAGGTTTCAGTTCTCCAACGCTGCAGCTAGGGGGATGCCAATATATCAACAGTCTCATTTTAGTGGTTTTAGAGGTTTTTTAAACCACAAACATACTCACTTTCTCTAAAACCACAAATTCCATGGAAGTTATTAAAAAGCATGAATGAAAAAAAAAGCTGAACAATCCGAAAAAAATATGAAAACCTCTAAAACCTTTAAAAAATGTAGTGTTTTTCAGACAATTTCAAGTAAAAAAAAAAGCAGAAAACCTCAAAAACCCCGAACAAAGGTTCCAGTAGGATCAGTTAGTAAAAGGCCCCATAATCTAGTATAAACATAACATTTTTTGAGAAAAGTTTTTTGTTTTTTTGGAGAGAAACTTCAATAGTCTGAACCAGTGGTTTTTTAAAAAAAAAATATCCAGGCATCTAGTCCTTACTACTACATAAATCGTTTTGCATCTTTTATGCATTTGTACATGCTATTGATCACAGTGTTTAATAGGGATGTAGCGAACGTCGGAAAAAAAGTTCGCGAACATATTCGCGAACTTGCGCAAAAATGCGAGCGGTTCGCGAACGGTTCGCGAACCCCATAGACTTCAATGGGAAGGCGAACTTTAACATCTAAAAAAGACATTTCTGGCCAGAAAAATGATTTTAAAGTTGTTTAAAGGGTGCAACGACCTGGACAGTGGCATGCCAGAGGGGGATCAAGGGCAAAAATGTATCTGAAAAATCTGCCTGTGTGTGCTTGGAAGAGATAGTGTAGGGGGAGAGCTGTTAGTGATTTCAGGGACAGATGATAGTAAGTTTGCTGGCTAGTAATCTGCTTGATACTGCTCTGTATTGGAACAAAAAAATAAATAAAAGCAGTCCTTACAAGGACTACTGTTATTGCAGCAGTCAGCAGATGAGATCAGAAGCAGGACAGCTGCCCACTGCAGCTACATACAGAGCACTGCAGTAGAAGGTAGATTACTAGCCAGCAAAGCTACCTAAGCTTAAATGTCCCTCAAACCCCTGCAGACTTCTGTCCCTCCAATAACAGAGCAGTATCAAAACGATTACTAGCCAGCAAACTTTCAACTGTCCCTGAAATCACTAACAGGCAGCAGCTCTCTCCCTACACTATCTCTTCAGCACACACAGGCAGAGTGAAAAAACACTGCAGGGCTTCGGTTTTTATAGGGAAGGGGAGTGGTCCAGGGGAGAGCTTCCTGATTGGCTGCCATGTACCTGCTGGTCTGGGGTGAGAGGGCAAAAAAAAGCGCCAACAATGACGAACCCAAAATGGCGAACGTCGCGCGACGTTCGCGAACTTCCGGCGAGCGCGAACACCCGATGTTCGCGCGAACAAGTTCGCCGGCGAACAGTTCGCGCCATCCCTAGTGTTTAATAAACTTTGCTATGTATGTTGATATACTGTACAGTTTCTGTCAGTTTCTATGCCCTTAGTTTCACACCTACCCCTTTGTTAATAAAGCTGAAACATATAAATCTGGTGTCTTTTAATAAATGAAGTAATTTCTACCTGTCAACCTATATCACGTACAGGGTGGGCAGACCACTTTCCGTTTTACATCATAAGACTCCAAAACCGGTGGCTGGCAGCTTGACTGTATACCCATCTCCAAGTTTTTTATATATTTGTTTCTAAAGAACACAAAACATTCCAACTCGTTCCAATAATTAGGCCTCTTACACACAGGTGATCTTACTTGTGTACCAAAAACAGCACCAGCATACTATAGTAATGCTATCATCTCTTTTTTTGTCTCTTATTTCATAGTGTGTGCCCTCTATGCATCACCAGAGAACTTTCCAAATTTTATTTAACTGTATTTACTGTACTTTTTGCACAGCTAGCATTATTTTATAATTCACCTACCTCATAATGTTTTCTGTTTATCCAAATCATATGAGGCCTTTTCCCAGTATAATATAATTCCCCAGTATAATATGAGTACAGGATTATGTATATTTATATTAAATTAAACATCATATACTGTATGCAGTCATGGTGGATAAGGCCTCAAAGATGTCAATATATACATGGTTATATGTAACCATCATTAGTTAGAGGATTTATATATCAAAGGGAAACAGTTAAATATAAAATGAGAAAAATAATTTAGGTTATTTAGAATTGTTTCTATAAAAATATATAAGCCACTATTTCTTAAAACTATCCCTGTAGTTAATATATTTTCTTCTTTTTTCAACTCAGCACTTAAATTAAACATGTAATGTGACCTTTGAAACATTTTATGATGTTTTTAAGACAAATTGTTTAATATTTAAAAACAAATTCTGTGTATTTATTCAGATCTCTGTCTGACTGGAAAAGTAACATTTTCGAAAACCAGCTCTGGAGAAAACTCTCAGAACGGGTAAATCGTTAACTCTCAAAATATGAATGTAAGATTTAGATTTAAATCTATATTTAATGGAGAGCACCAATGATGGGACATTAACCAATGTAGCCTTTAATATTTATAGATTGGACACAGGGCTCTGCATGTTCATATATTTAACTCTGTTCTGCATGAATTTCTTGATTTACTTATCTTTAAGACAGCTGATGGCCTAGGCACAAAGCTATACAGAAAACCTGCGGATCCAAACACTATTCTGCACGCTGATAGCGACCACCCTCCCTCGACCATTAGGGCAATTCTTTACTCACAATTTCTTCGCACAATACATAACAACAGTGATCCTGTAACGGCAGAAATCCAACTAAAGGAAGCATTCAAGAGGTTCCAGGTAAGAGGTTACCGTAAGGATCTTCTGGAACAGCAGCTCAAAAGGGCCATGATGCATTCTCAGGCCGATCTTCTAACGAACAAACAAAAGACTGAACAACCCCAGAATCAACTAATTTTCACTACTAAACATTGTCACATCTCAAGAAAACTAAAACAATGTGTAACAAAGCATTGGCCTATTATCTCCATGGACGCCACTTTGTCATTGCATTAATCCCCATGCCCTATGTTTGGCCATGGGAGAAACCAGAATCTTAGGGACATTCTGGTACAGACTGACTTTAGTAACAAAGAAAGAAATACTAACTGGCTCAGTGAACAAAAGAAACTGGGTTGTTACCGCTGCCCAGACTGTAGTACGTGTCGCTCCATGCTGAGAGGCAAGGACTTTCCTCACCCACATACGGGTAAACGATTTAAGATCCAGCACAGACTTACCTGCACCTCAACCTTCATTGTGTATATCGTTACATGCCCATGCAGACTTTACTATGTGGGAAAAACAACCACCCAACTAAAAGAAAGAATTGCTAACCATAGGTCCGCTATTAGTAAAGCATTGAAAGAGAAAATAGCCAAACAACCAGTAGCAAGACATTTTCTGCAAATGGGCCATGGACTCCCCACATTCTGGTGTATGGACATCGATCATCAACCCCCCCTCTCCAGAAGGGGGGACCGAGATTTGGCCCTTCTTAAGAAGGAATCAAAATGGATATACCGTTTGGACATTGTTACCCCATGAGGGCTTAACAAGACACTCCCACTGGGATGTTTTTTGTAAACCTTGGTGCAGAATAGACACTTTTCACAGTTTGATACTTTATGTGTATATTACTGTTCAATACTGCTGTTTCCACTGAATGTTTTTGATGACAATCTGCCTTTGTAGTTGCTACACTTAGATAAACATGTTACTATCTTTCGTTTCCTGCATTCCTCCTCTTACACTCCTCTGTCCCTCCTACGCTGTTTTTATCCTATTCTAACACTATCCACAGAACATGCCATATACCACCGTGCCTGCGCTGCCCTATAAAAAATTCCTTGTATCCAAAGATAGCTGTCCCAAAGGCTTACTTTTCCATAAAAAATTTCCTTTATTTAAATTATCATTAAAAATTCAGTTACATACAGTCCCCCCAGGCCCACCTTACGCGTTTCGCACCCTCCGGCGCTTAGTCATATGACTAAGCGCCGGAGGGTGCGAAACGCGTAAGGTGGGCCTGGGGGGACTGTATGTAACTGAATTTTTAATGATAATTTAAATAAAGGAAATTTTTTTATGGAAAAGTAAGCCTTTGGGACAGCTATCTTTGGATACAAGGAATTTTTGATATGTATATCGCCTGTGAACTGGGGCGAGTACCTTGGGCTTAACCAAGTTTAAATCAGAGGTGGACTCCCAATCTTTATATACTGCGCTGCCCTATACCCTCTGGTTTTTCAGTTGCGGATTGCTGACACTTCGATTGCCTAGTGTGTGGGTACGGACTGAAGTACACCCGCCAGCCCTGAGTTGGTCCCATACCTTGGGTGCTCCAACCCCAGACGTAACCCATTCCTGATGCGGTGTGTGCCTTGAAATATATGCTACCGGCTGCAAGCTGTCACTGCCTGCTATGAGCGGCTATCGCTATTAGGCACGTTGCTTTGGTCTGAGCGGCGGCTCATGAGACACAGGGAGCTGTGTCTATTGGGTCTGCTTCCAAATATGCTAATTTTGGGTTGCCAGATGATGGGTTCTAGGCAACGGGCGGCTGTACCAATGTTCACAGGGCAAGTGCGCACACCCACCTCCACTAGTTGCTGCAATTGGCGGAAGCAGGCCAGGTAACGGCTCTGATTGGACGCTCCTCTATTGGCCCAGGGGCCCTGACAGCGCTTCTGATTGGTCAAGGTTGGTTCGGCACAACAGTGTGGTTTTTCCTGGCACAGAGATAGTTTTCTTGAATCGAATACTTACCTGCTTTTATGCTTAAATGCACTCTACTTACTTCACTCACTACTGCATCTCGCACTGTTTGTCTCCCCTTTCCTTGTCCCTGCACCTCACGAGCTTAGGGACATTCTGTACAGTAGCTGATTGACAGCTTACACGGTTGCCAGGCAACGATTCTTGCCGCCATTTCTGTGTTTGGGGGTTTAAATTCTGGGGAATTATGGGTTGTCTGAATGTTTGTTTGTATACTCCTGACAAAGATCCCTGTGGGGGATCAAAACGTTGAGCTTTAATAAACAACTTTTTTTGTTTTTCAACTCTTTACAAAACATGTCACTACTTTCGACTTTGTATATATATATATATATATATATATATATATATATATATATATATATATATATATGAAATTAAATTAAAATAAAAAATCTAAAGAGGAAAAATCGAAAAAGAAATAGTGACAGGCATCTGCTCTCTGTTTGGTGACCTACGTACTACTCTTTGATTTGAATGTGACCTGTGTTGAGTGCCACAAAAAGTTAATTCGAATTACATTTTATTTCATGAGCCAAAATATAGAAATATTTATTTTTCTTAGGTGGAGGTCCCCTATAACCATATACTGTAATTTAGATGCCCATAATGTTCTTTTTGCCCTGCTGTCAGGATGCTATTCATAAATGTAAATAGAGTTTATGTTGCTTATACAGATTAGGGAATCAGCCAGGCAAGTGAGTAAAAATTTTTTTGCTCCAATGTTTAGCCACCTAGAAATCAAAAACATCTAATATCCTTAGTTTATATTCCTCTTTTCCCAGAATGCTTCTGGTTCATCATTTTTACTCTGAAAGGACACTCTTTGAGCCTTTAGCAATTGTTGTAGCTGGAAAGTTCAAACACAAGTTTAGAAACATTGTTTTCAAAGAAAAGGTTTTTGTTTGAATTCTAAATAATTCCAATAAATGTACATTCATGAAAAGAAAAGGAAATTGGAAACTGCTAACTCTATTTAAGGGTTTGTAAAGGAAATTCTTATTCTAAGGTATTTTAAAATTATAGCTGTCTTCAATAAGCGTGTGATTCTTTCTACAATGGCTGTGACATTTCTCTCAACCATGACTTTTAGAATTTGCAGCTGAAGATGAACAAAAAAGCTAATATATATAAAAACGAGTGATTCTGTCGAAGGTTAGAAAAAAACAATATCAGTTAGATTTCCTTTTTTTTTTTCTTGCATAACCAAGAGAGCAAATCACTCCACTGGCTACTAGCTGGCATTTACAATTTTTTTTTACTTTACACTTTTTTTTTTTACAAGCTTCCACTATTTTACATTGTGGCATTTTTCCAATTACATTTTCCTTTAAAATATGATTTGCTGTTAATTGATTCATTTTAGGCAATTTAGTCAAATTATGTTAAATGTTCAATTTAGCAGCTCAATAAAAGTATTGAGGGAAACAACTTGGTTTTATTGAATATCTGTGTGCAGATACATTCCCTTTGTGTGTATTAGATTCTGTTTTATTGAAAAGCATTTTATCTGTTTCCTCTGATAAAAACACTGTAGTGTAGCGGAACATGTGGGGATACGTTTCTCAAATCAAACTAAATCTCTTCTTGTGAACCTGAGCAGAACATTTTACTTAAAAAAAATACACACTGCCCACCTATTGTAGACATTAAATCAAGGCCGTCTTATACTCTACAACACTATGGGGCACATTTAATAAGGGTCTAAGTAAAATCCTTCGACTTGGAATATCGAAGTCGAAGGATTTACCGCAAATCCTATGATCGAACGATCACAGGAAAAAACGTTCGATCGAACGATAAAATCCTTTCGAAGGATTTTAATCCATCGATTGAAGGATTTTCCTTCAATCAAAAAAACCTTAGCAAAGTAATGGGGAAGGTCCCCATAGGCTAATATTGTACCTCGGTAGGTTTAAACTACCAAAGTATGTAGTCAAAGTTTTTTTTAAAGAGACAGTACTTTGACTATCGAATGGTTGAATAGTCAAACGATTTTTTCTTCGATCATTCGAATCGAACTCGAAGTCATAGTCGAAGGTCGTAGTAGCCTATTCGATGGTCAAAGTACGCAAAAAATACTTTGAAATTTGAAGTTTTTTTTACTTTGAATCCTTCACTCTAGCTTAGTATATGTGCCCCTATGTGCTGCACTTGTACTAGATGTTAAGGCGCCTTCAGGTGCAGATCACATCAGTGCTGGAGCTGTTATGTACCCCTTAGTGCTCTTACACTTGCAAGAGTAAATTGCAGAATTTAAAGGCTCTATTTCTGACTAAATTAAGCAATGCAGAACAGACTGCACTCTTATAAGAAATAAAGAATAGGAAAATATTAGGATTGTATGATGTCTGGAACATGCTTTGTTCAGCTAGTAATGCAGGCTGAAATTATAATATAATATTGATGATAACATGTAGTTACATGTACATACTGTAGGGCCAGTGTCTTGTTTCCCAGAGATAACACCATCTACTGTTTATATGTACTGCATCGATCTTCTCCTAGTATATGGTACTGTGTTAAACAAATGTAGTGTATAATGTACAGCATATATTGAAATAACTCAAAGGGGGTTATTTACTAAAATTCTAATTTATCTCATCTTTTTATTAAACCAAGCTCGACCAAACTCCCATCCACGATTTTAGCTTATTTATCAAATAATCAGCTTGAAAATTCGGCTCGGGAAAAGCCTTAAGAAAATCAAGTGAAAATCCAAATCACTCAATAGTTTTGTATTTGACGGCAGAATCGCTTGAATTTTTTGAGTCATAGTCCGAAAACCTTGAGTTTTTCGGATTATCAGTCGAAACCCAACGCAAATCACGATATCTTGCACCCTTCCAAGACCTCTAGTTATGGTCATTGCATGGGAAGCGCATGTACCTCTCACCCACCCACAGTAAGCAATGTTTACAAAGTGAGGGACAACAATTTGTTCCTTAGGGGCATGAAAAATTGCATTTTAGAGCATGAGAAGTAGGGCTTAACACAAAGTGCAACAAACATACCACATAGCACTGTTTGTTAAAATGTACATGATGCACTCCCATGTTAAATAATAGGAATGCACCAAAGGATACAGATTTATGCGAATACCAAACTGAATCTGAATCCTTGATCTGCACCAAAAAAGCTGGCACACGGACGGAAAAACCTAATGCGCTCACAGAATGTGCATCTTAACTGGATGCAAGCATGCCAATTTGCAGAATCCTGATAAAAATAGCTTGATTTTGGCCAAATTCCTAATTGAATCAAGGCGTTAGTGCATCCCTAATAAATAATTCCTTGGTTGGAAACTCGTGAAGAGCAATAATTTAATTTAATAATAAAGTTTGTAAGGAGGTAAAATAAATAATTATTTCAAATGTTAATAGCTTGGGAAATATTTTCAGCCAACAGGTGGCCCCAAACTTTAAGGTTGGCCTGGAGAGGAATTTGCCTTTAGGAGGCTATATAAGACAGTGAAGAAGCAGGGAACTGTATCCTAAGAACATCAATGGCAGGACTGAAGATCAATGTGGCCTAACCGGATGGAAGGCTTTATCTTTCCAACCGGTCTAGTAAGTGAGTATGAGTTGGTGTGAGCTTACTCTAGGAGTGAGAGATAGGCTAGCCAGCAATAACTGTCTGTTGTCCCGATGAGGAGTGAGTATTTTGGGGTAGAGCTCTGGGTAATTGTGCTCCAATTAGGGAATCGCAGCATTCAGGTGTGTTTTTGTAAGACTTGCCAGCAGGATCCTGGCCAACAATGTACAGGATCTACTGTTTACGACCTCTGTTTGTTATTACCCTGCTTGAACTATGCCTGAACTGACCTCAGCCTGTCTAATCACTCTGCTTGAACTCCGTTAGAACCAACCTTGGCCAGTCTACTCATTTTGCTTGAACGCTGCCTGCCCCAGACATCGGCTTGTTTTGGTTGTGCTCTTCTGCTTCCCCTCACAGTTGCTCTGTTCCACTTATAGGTGCTGCTGTGCTCGTGGTGTGACACTTGAGACACTCCTCCCATCTTGAGCTCCTCCTACCAGGTAATCATTACATTGTTAGAGGAGACCTACACAAATGTCTGTGGGATATTAGAGCTCAGGAAAAGCTTTTGGCACCATATGTGTACATTGCAGAGAAGCAGTGCATTTCCACATGACAGCAATAAGAGACCCCTTTGTAACCTGCTCCTGCAAGAAGCAGTAAAAGTCTGTACTGGTTCATTGCTTCACTTAGTACATTACCATATGCATTTTACTGTAATGGATGTCTGCCAGCCATGGGTAGGCCCAATACATGTCAATTTAGGGCTGCTACACTCAAGCATTTTAACATGTGGTCCAGGATGACATCAAATGTTATTTGTGTTCTGCATTTACAATCGTTTCCATTGGTACAGTAACTATAAAGAAGACTAATGACACATAACTCCTGCATTCCTGGGTGGAGGAAATAAAAGCCACTATAAAGTCAATAAACAGGAACACAGGTTAAAAGGCAAAGTAGTGAATCTCCTTGACAAAGGACTTGTTGTCCGAAATTTTGGGGTATTCTCTCTCATACCAACTTGTCTGCCTTACAAGCCTGAGTGCTGTTGTTTTTTTGGACACTGTATTTGGTATGTACTAAATGATATGTTTTAATGAATTTGCAGATATATATTGTTGTAATTGTATACTTTATGAAACCATTTATTTGCACACCTTAAGGGGGTTATCCAATAGGGGCAAGTGGCTAGGTAACTGCAGTGTCGGACTGGCCCACCGGGTACCAGGAAAAGTCCCGGTGGGCCCAGGTGTCAGTGGGCCCTCATGCTGTTAAACATTTGACCTATTTCATGGTCATCCCCTATTTCAATCAGAACAAAGTAGCGAAATAGATGGAATTATAGTATGTAAAGAAAAGAGACTAGGAGAATAGAGGTTGAGTGAGAAGAGGAAGAATAATAGCAGTGAGAGTGGGCCCCTGATCTAAAATTACTTGGTGGGCCCCTGAAAAAAAGTTTTTGGGTGGGCCACTGGTGTCCCTGTCCAACACTGGGTAACTGTAATGTTGCTACCCTTACTACACCATCACTTGCTACTATTACACCTTAAAAAGGCAGCTGCTTTTAGTAAGATGCAGACAGTGGTATTTACTAATTGGTCTTAATTTGGGGGGGGGGTGTTGTGGTTCTTGAATACATTATCTTATTCTTCAGTTGCTCACCAGTTTGGAAATTACGCAGCTATCTGGTTGCTAGGTTTCAATTTACACTAGCAATTTAGGGGGAATTTTTAAGTAATTATGCATTGAATTGTGAGTAGACTGGCCAGCCACTTATGAATTGTATTTTAACTTTCTGAAGTAAAAAGTGTTCTTAATTCCACAATTGAACTTTTCAAAAACGCAAATGTTAATTTTTTATTGCTCTAAATATTTTGAGAAACTCTAAAAGAGCTTGTAGACCCATTGATAATGATAAGTAGAATACAAATTTGACTTTTTTTCACTGTTTTATTAGATCAAGTTTTTGAATAAATAAGCTAACATTTGAGTTTGGTAAACATTCAAGTTTAGTCGAATTGAAAAAAAACCTCTAAAATCCTCATTTTAATTTTGATAATTATGCCATTTTGTGTTCATTATGTTTGGTTGGCAGATTATTCCTATAATAGCAGCATCATATAAAATCCACTTGCCACATGAATAATTAGTAATGAAATGCTCCTTTCACAAGTTTAAATGTTGTTAAAGGGATTGTTCACCAATTAAGTTAACTTTTAGTATGACATAGAATGTTATATTCTGAGACAAATTGCAATTGGTTTTCATTTGTCATTTGTGTTTTTTTAATTAGCAGCTCTCCAGTTTGCAATTTCAGCAATCTGGTTGTTATGGTCCAAATACCCAACAAGTATGCATTGATATGAATAAGAGAGTGGGCCTAGAAAGATGAGTAATTAAAATTAGCAATAACAATACATTTGTAGCTTTATAAAACATGTATTTTTACATGGGGTCAGTGACCCCCCATGTGAAAGCTGGAAAGTGTCAGAAGAAGAAGGTGTATAATTAAAAAACTATAAAAAATAAATAATGAAGACCAATTGAAATTAAAAATTTACTTAAAGGTGAACCACCCTTTTAACAAATAAAGCACTTGCATACAATACATAGATATCTAGCAATTTCTATAAGACCATCATTTTAATTTTGTTATTACTATTCTATCCAACCCAACAAGGATCGTAGCCAGGCAAATTGATTACAGGAAACTTTATTTTTAAAAAAACTTGCAAGCAGCTTTTTATTTGTTGTGAAAACCAGTACACTTGGCATTCCTGGCATTTATGTGCCCGGCCACAATCTAAGTGCCAAAAATGCAGACAGAAAACCAACTTTAATTTTTTAAACTAATATACATTAATGTACAATATTTCTCACCCTTTGAAGAAATGTCATACTATTACTGCAGTCAGGAATTGCTTCAGAATAAAAGAACAAAAACATTACTCAGCTTCAAGATCCAATAATGTTCCCTAATCCCTTCCTAAATGTAATCAAATAAAATACATTGACCTTAAATGCATCCTTGTCTGCATCTCAGCAGCAGATGGATATTATAAAAAAAATATGATTAATATATTGGCAAATATATATGCTCAGGATGAGGAGGTACTAAAGTCAGAAAATTAAAAATATGATGATATTAAAGTCCAGGATATACTCTGGTTTGAAAACAATAGCTGTATATTGTAAAAAGCAAAGAAGAATGTGTGCCTATGGCAAGTGTCAGGAGAGCAAAAGTCCCTTAAAGAAACAATGACCTTTATTTCAGCTAGTAGCAGCAGGTGATAAAAACAGACCGTTTTCTACCTAAAACAGAATAGCTTTGAGTAGCAATAACAGTTAACTAGTGATCGGCACTGTTTCGCTGCGCAAAATCCAAAGCGACAAAAAAAAATTGTTACGCACATAAAAATTTACACGCCAAAATTATTTGGATACCCATTGACTAATGCATTTGGACAAAAATAAAATTAAAAAATATAAAAATTGTCAATCACGCGTCAAAATTATTTTGATGCCCATTGATTTTCAGTGGGACAGATTCGCTCATAACTATAGTTAACAACACCATGTCAGCAATATTACAGACTTCTGAACAGGCAATTGTGTGTGTATAAGCATGTACTGTATACTTCCCAAACCTATCTAAATCAGGGAGCCATGAGAAACTGATCAGCTGGGTTTTTAAGGGCTGCTGCTAATCAGATCTGGGTTTTTCAATATCTTGATTTTTTTTGTATAAAAACATGATTTTTTTAGGTCCACATTTCCCGCTGGATACCATATTGTAGGCTTAAATATTCACAGACCCTTTTAATAAATTTGTTTTTTCTCTGTTACCAGATCACGTGAAAATTAACAGACACTTGTTGCAAGGCTGCACTGATTATATGTACAGTAAGTTAAATTGCAACTAGCACTGCCCTACTAGCTGGGTTTTATAGATGTATCCCTGAAGTGATCTAATAAACCTACACTAAAAGTATTCTTGGTCTTCCTTCCAGATATTGCCTTGTCTTCCACAGTCAATCTTAACTGCTATTTCTTGATGACATTACCAACATCAGGAAGTGTTTTCCATTCCTTTTTTCTAGTTTCCCCTTGCTTTATAGGCTTCAATTAGCTTCATTTTCAGATCCTCACTAAGTTGATTAGAAGAGCCCATGGTTGGTTGGTGCCAGCCCAAATTTTGAGCTGTAAATTTCCAATGCATCAATAGGCAGTAGGTGCAACTATATGTAGGAGCAGATTTATCAAAATGTGTGTTAAATAAATAAAAATTCACCCATGTTCTATGGGATTTTTAGAGCGGTATTTATCAAATGGTGAGTCTTAACTTTCACCCATTGACAAATACAATTCTAAAAATCCCATAGGATTCAATAGAATGTGGGTGAGTTTTTATTTATTAACATCTAAACTTGCATTTTGATAAATCCGTCCTTTAATTTGCAGGGCAGGGCAGCAGGGCCAAGTTCAACTATACAGAAGTGTAAGGTCTTCATGATGGAGCAAATCCCTTTATTGAATGGGACTTTTCCACAACTGATTTCGGACAATTTTGCGGACCCACGCTTGAAATTACCCCTTCAGTGTTCAACACTGGAGAAGATCTTGTGCACATGACACAATAACATAGTTTTGTTCCCCTATGTTTTAGGAATGTTTCCATGACAGCAATATTTCTTTAAAAATAAAATGATTGTATCTCTTGCCATATTTTGTCTCATTGTGCTTAAAATAATTACTGAGCTGCCTGTTTATTTGCTCTAGATTGTGACCAGAGAACAATAAAATATTGATTCACACTGCGCAAACCAGGGCAAGATTGAAGCACTGGGAATGAAATGAAACTGTAAATGTCATATTGTTTCTTATTAACCCCTATATTGAAATCTCAGACGATATAAATATTAAAGTATATTAAAAAATGTATCTCGCTAAAAAAGGATAAAATATATTTATTGTATGATCAGTACAAAGAAAAAGTGCATTGAAATAATAATAATAATAATGTACTTGGCATTAAAACGATTTATTTGTTTTGATTTATTTTTCAGAGAATGTTTTGCGTGGGTATGTTAAATGGAAGAAGGGGTAAACATAAACTTTTATTTGTCTATTATACTGAATATACTATAAAATCTGTAATATGTTGAGTTTTGGCAGTGCCCCTCAAGGTGCACCTGTTATATGATAAGCTCCTGTGTAACTCACAGTTTTGTGGACAGATATGAATTTGTATAGGGATCATCAAAACCACTTATAGAATTTTATTCTGACCAACAATGTATTTTTAAGGCACAAAACATGTGAAGCTACCTATTTTGCACATATTCTGTTTTCATTTAGCAGCAAGACAGCAAAGGGATTATCTTTTTTGATTTTGTATCTCTTTTTGCACAACAACAGATATATACATGGCGCAAAGGCTATGTTGCCACCTGTGTAATACATGTTACTAACTTTAATACTGGGAATCTTGTATCCTCTAGACAGTTTTTCTAATTGTTATTGACGTTTCAGTGTGAAGAACCTGCACTGAATAATTGTTGTGTTATCACAAATATAATTCTTGAAGGAGAACAATGTGTAGAATTGTCACAATGGGAGCAGCAATACTGCTCAAGGAATAGCAGTGATTAGTGATGGTCAAATGTATTCGCCAGGCATGGATTCACAGCAAATTTGCGGATTTCGCCAATGGCAAAACTGCTGTGAAAAGTTGCTATTGGAAAATTTGCTGCGACAAAAAAATTGTCACTCAAAATTGTTGCACGCCTGGTTTCCCTAAGCATAAATACATCCTACAATGGGAGAGAGAGCTTTAAGTTACCCTCACCTTAAAACAATGGGAAACTATCCGAGGAGTGTTACCTGTGTGAGACAGAAGGAAAGTGTTTACAAGGCAATATTTTATTGGTATTATACCCCAATAAAGCTTAGTAGAATAAATCCAAAAAATCCAAATACTTCGGCAAATTGCTGGAGGGCATGGGGACATGAGGGCTCTCTCTCACATGTCCAAAGAGAACCACGCGCACACTCAGGCCCTTCGTGAGGTAATGCTGGTGCCCAGGACCAAGGGGAGACGGCACTCCCAAGGGATCAAGGAAAGAGAGAAGGTACTGGCACACAGAGCAGTTTAAACCGGGGTGCAACCCCTGGTATGTTTATTGCATCAACAACGTTTCGGAGGGCGTTCCCCCTTCGTCAGATGTATCACCTGACGAAGGGGGAACGCCCTCCGAAACGTTGTTGATGCAATAAACATACCAGGGGTTGCACCCCGGTTTAAACTGCTCTGTGTGCCAGTACCATCTCTCTTTCCTGGCTCTCTCTCACATATCATGTGGCACTGTCCAAAACTATCAGAATTCTAGAAGGCTATGATCACTAAGATCTTTTTTTGGGAAATGCCCATTCAAGCCTCTAATGCCCTCCTAGGCCTACCCCATGTAGATATTCCTCACCCAGAGCAGAAACTCCTAAATTTTATCTATATGGCAGCCAGACTGTCAATCACCTCTAATTAGAAAGCACCCAACACAGTAGGTGAGACTATTACTCATATCCGAGACATGAAACTAATGGAGGAGATGACAGCTAAACATAAAGGGTCCGTACCTCAACTTGAGAAAATATGGTCAACATACTTTATATCTCAGAACATTCTACCTGGACCGGGTAAACAACCCCAGTTGAGATGACAACCTCCCCCTGTCACATCTTTGATAATTCCATTTTCTAGTTTGCTATGTGATATTAATAATGTTACTATTACCTGTATTAGCTTTTATAATTCCATTACAGGACTACTTTGTAAAACTGCAACCATGATTTTATATACTTGCATTACCCCACTTGCAATTTCCCAGTGTCTGTTAATAGGGATAGTTCATTATTATTCAATTTAAATAATTTGATAATTTTTCAATTATTCAATTTAAATAACAAATGTCTACCAAAGCTCATAACTGCCCAATAAAAAAGTCCAGTTACAATCCTTTGTTGTGCACTGTTCTCTATGTCATTAGCAGTGTTATGCAAGGCTACAGGAAGGCTATTCGGTTGGGTGTTTTTTTTACCTTTAGTCATATTTTTGATATGAGTATGTACAATTATCACCTTTAATTAAAACATAGACTATAATTAATGCAAGGGAATGCCCCTTGAACTGTGTGAAATTTCTTTTCTCTCTCCTCATATGTTTTGTTTTATTTATTAAATCACAAATCAATATGTTCCCTCTATTTTATAAAATGGGAGGGAATTCTTTTAAAGGAAAACTGTCATTATTTTTAGGTTGCACATTCATTTCTAAATTACACTGTTTAGTTTGGAAATAATTCACTCTACCATATAACATTTTATTTCTGAACCAAGTGTATTTTTTTAGTTGTAATATTGGTAGGCAGCCATCTCAGGTCATTTTGCCTGGTTATGTACTTTCAGAAAGAGCCAACACTTCATGGTGGAACTGCTTTCAGGTCGATCTAATTCACCCGAGTTGTAAAAATCCTATTTTTTTAATGAAATATCGGTTGGTCGAATTTTGGATTTATGGGAGTTTAGGAGATTTTTAAAAACACGAATTCGGAATTCGACCTTTGATAAATGTGCCTCTAGGTCATTACAAGTAATGTAAACTAGTAAGTAAACTAGTCAGTGTGGGCAGCTTTGTTAAAGAAAACAATATGTAATTGTAGAAATGTATTTTCTTGCTGTGAACCAAGTGAATTGCATCACCTAAATACAGTATATACAAGAATAATAATATAAATATTAGAATACAACTTTAATTCAGCTTTATGCTCATGTGTTGTACATATCTTTAAAAGACACAACATACATTCTTACTTGGGGTTAGAATTAAAATGTAATGTTTTTATTCTGATCTTCTCTTCTCCCTTAAACTAAACATTAAAAGGAATAGCATTTGCAGCATATATTTTAGAGATATTTTTACAGCCTTACAAATGGATTCTTGGTCAATAGAAAGAGCTTCAAACTGCACAAAATGTTTGGGGAACTATAAATTCATTAAAAAGAAATTAGAAAGATAGAAAAATGACTTGTGAATTTACTGTTACCGAACATATTTCTCCACTACTGAGGAAAATCATTTTAGAAGCTGTCTTCCTTGGTTCATAATTGTTAGAACTGGTCAATAATCCCAGAACCAATACAGTATTTAAGAGAATTAATTGGCATTTCATACTTTTGTGTACATCATTATATCAGTGAATACTATAAGTAGAGGTTGTGCAGTGCTCAATGTCCTGAACAAACTGCTGGAATTCAATTCTGTTGTGAAGCTGTGGTCTTAGTTAATAATGTTAAGCTGATTGGTACCTGTGTTGTAGCCTATTCCAACATGAGTTATTTGTACTCAGAGCTAATTTTTGATTTTCTGCTATAGATTACTGCACTAGTGAAATTTGCTTAGTATTAGTGAATGGTCCAGTATTTTCTTAAAAGTGCCTTTTACAGTAGCCCAGGCCCTATATGTTCAGCTTGTGTCTTTGCAAGAGTGATAGTCTTGGAATTTCTCTGTGTAGCCTATTCTGAAAATGATCAAAATCCTCCTATTTTTGAGACTACAGGCAGGGCCGCCATCAGGGGGGGACAGGGGGGACAAGCGTACCGGGCCCGGGCATGAAGGGGGGCCCGGCAGCGCTGCATTTTGTGAAGATCCGGGCCCCCCTTACGAGCGCCCGAGTCGTACGTCTTGCCTCTGTGCTGCCGAATGCGGAAGTGCCGAAAAGCCGAAGCCGATGCGCCGAAAAGACCCGAAGTCACGGAAAAAGCCGAAGTCACGAAGCGCCAAAAAGACCCGAAGTCACGAAAACAGCCGAAGCCGAAGTCCTGAAGCAGCGCAAAGACCCGAAGGCACGAAAACAGCCGAAGCCGAAGTCCTGAAGCAGTGAAAAGACCCGAAGTCACGAAAGGAGGTGAAGTTGAAGTACTGAAGCCGTGAGTTCAATTCTACTGAACACCAGTTTGTGTATTTTTTTTTTTTTAATCTCCTGGCCACCAATCTATTATTTTAATATTCTATAGGCCCCTGCAACCAATCTTTTTTTTTAAAACATGTTTTTTTGGGGCCCCAATTTTTTTTTTAACTCGTAAGGGGCCCCTGACGCCAATGTTTTTTTTTTTTTTCAAAAAAAATGCCCCTGCAGCCAGTTTTTTTTTTTTTTTTTTCAAAAAATTTTTTTTTTTTTTTCAAATTTTTTTTTGGGGCCCCAATTTGTTTTTAACTTATAAGGGGGCTCCTGCCGCCAATGTTTTTTTTTTTTTCAAAAAAATTTTTTTTTTTTTTAATTTTTTTTTGGGGCCCCAATTTGTTTTTAACTTATAAGGGGGCCCCTGCAGCCAATGTTTTTTTTTTTTTCAAAAAAATTTTTTTTTTTTTTAATTTTTTTTTGGGGCCCCAATTTGTTTTTAACTTATAAGGGGGCCCCTGACGCCAATGTTTTTTTTTTTTTTTTTCAAAAAATTTTTTTTTTTTTTCAAATTTTTTTTTGGGGCCCCAATTTGTTTTTAACTTACAAGGGGGCCCCTGCCGCCAGTTTTTTTTTTTCAAATTTTTTTTTGGGGCCCCAATTTGTTTTTAACTTATAAGGGGGCCCCTGCCACCAATGTTTTTTTAAAAAAAAAAAAAAAATTTTAATTTTTTTTTTTTGGGGCCCCAATTTTTTATAAGGGGGCCCTGACCATCAATAGCTTTTTACAACTTGTGTGGGGGGGGTTACTTTTTTAGCGCTGATGTCTGTGTGGTCTTTTAACTGCGATGTGGAGTGGGCGGGAAATGGGGTGGAGCTTGGTGGTCAGTGTGGGCGGGGCCCAGGGGGCCCCAAAAATTTTGTTGTACGGGGCCCCGTGATTTCTAATGGCGGCCCTGACTACAGGTATGGGAACTCTTATTCAGAATGCTCAGGACCTGGGGTTTTCCAGAAAAGGGGTCTTTGTGTATACAGTATCTTCATATCTTAAGTCTACTTAATAATTGAAACAGTAATTAAACCAAATAGGATTGCTTTACCACCAATAAAGAATAATTCTGTCTTAGTTGGGATCAAGTACAAGGTACTGTTTTATTACTACTAAAAAAAAAAGAAATGTGAATTATTTGATTAAAATGAAGTCTATGGAAGATGGCCTGCTTGTAATTCTGAGCTTTCTGGATAACGGGCTTCCAGATAATGGATCCCGTACCTGTACTACATAAATGAAGCAGTGGTTACCATGTTCAGATCCATACCCCACCCCTTGTTTTAACTTTTATCTGTTGGCTGCAAGCAGAATCCCTATAGAAGAAAAGATAACCCACTAACCCTTAGGTTCAATATATATATATATATATATATATATATATATATATATATATATATATATATATATATATATGTGACCGTTAGGGGCAGATTTATCAAGTGTCAAAGTGAAAATTCGAATTTGAATCTCAAATGTAAAAATTTGAATTTTCGAGTTTATTTTAGTGTAATTTGAAACGCTATTCGAGTTTTTTTAAAAAAAAATGAATTTTGAAATGTATCATGTATTGGCCCTTTAAAAATTCGAATTTGACTATTCGCCACCTTCAACCTGCCGAATTGCTGTTTTTTTTTTTTTTTACTTATAGTTTATTAATAGATTTTTTTCAGATAAAAAGAGTAAGAATACAAACAAAGAAGAAAGAAAATACATCCAAGTACAATTACAAATACAAAACATCACAAAAACAACAACAAAACTCGTTTGATGTCCATTGAAGGGCTACACATATATACTCATATCTGGCCTTATTCTCTTTTTCATTATCCTTAACCACTCCTTTCTCTCATCTATATTTTCTGAAAATTGGTCATATTTTGTCTCCATTTTTGGCGATATTTCTTTATAGGGGGCTTCTCTCTTTTGAAGCTTCTAAGTATATATAGGCTTTTCACCCCTCATTTAAAGCCCACATATTCTACCAGTCATATTAGCAACCCGTTTCATCCGTCCTATCCCCAATTTGTGATTCTTATGTGGAAGATGAAAACAGAGGGAAAAAAAAATATGAATTCCCGAAAAGTGTGTGTCTCTAATTAAGTAAATATATAAATATCAATTGTTTTTACATATGTGTCTAAGTGTATAATTGATAAAAAGTGAATAAATTACACAAGGAGTGAAAGAAATATGTGATAATAAAGTGCATAATGTGCAGTGTATCTGGTTACTTTGCCAAGTGGATACTCTCTTATTTATTGGGGATCCTTTATATTATGTTCCTCTTATGTGTATGTGTCGTCATAGTATTGCTGCTTTAGCCTATGGGGGACTGCGTGGAATCAATTTAGAGTTGTTTGGAGACATCCTGAAAATCTATGTTTTTTTGGTAAAAAAAACTTGAATCAAATTAGATTAGAATTCGATTTGAGTTTGCGGGTCGATCCCAGTCACCCAAATTTGAAAATTTTTAGTTTTTACAGACCCCCATGAACTCAAAATTTGACCCTTGGTTAATCTGCCCCTTAAAGTTTTAAACACCTATGAAATATTTCCGGCACCAAATATGTGAAATGATTTGTACTGAAGCAATGGCATTTATGGAATAACATAATATCCCCCTTATCCCTATTGTTATTATTGCACTAATGTATTGATGGTTGTCTTTTATAGGTATGGGACTGCTTGGCACCTGGGGTCTTCTGGATATAGGATCTTTCCGTAATTTGGATCTCCATACCTTAAATTTTCTAGAATATCATGTAAATATTATACCCAATAGGCTGGTTTTGCTTCCAGTAAGGATTAATTATATATTAGTTTGGATCAAGTACAAGATACTGTTTTATTATTACAGAGAAAATGGAAATAATTTAAATATATTTGGATTATTTAGATAAAATGTAATCTTTTGGAGATGGCCTTTCCTTAATCTGGAGCTTTCTGGATAACAGGTTTGTGAATAACGGATCCCATACCTGTATAAGTTTAAGTGATTATGATCACTTAGGTAATAAAATATCTGCATTATTGTTCTGGACACAGCAGTCAAAATAATATTGTAATGTTGTCACATAATCATGCTATCTGCCTATATTGTCATGGATTAGAATTCAGATTCACTATGTAATTTAGAATCTTTTAGAAATAATGTAAAATAAAGATACACCAAAATATTTCTTTATACTTTACTGAATATATGTTTATACACATTAATGTAATGGGAATTGCTGTAAAAAAAAAAAAAAGTGTAATGTAATAGAAATAAATTGAGCTTAAACGAGTTGACATAATTACACATATTTCTTTCATAAATACAGAGTCTTAACAAGGCCAGTTTTAGACAGAAGGCATGCTTTGGTTTTATAGTTCTTTATGTGTGCAATTACAGTTATGTCTTTGAACTGGATGTGTCACATTGAACAACACAGATCTATGGGGTAAAACGCATGCATTCTATTACAGTCTAATGCAGATGGCTCCTCTCTGTTGTCAGTTTTGTGGATCAATCCAATAAGTATCGTCTTATGTTTGTGTAATGTACTTGTTAAGGCACATTTATCAGAGGTCAAATTTCAAATTCATGTTAGTTTTTAAAAACTAGAAAACGCTAAACTCTAAATTCAAAATTCGACCAATTGAAATCCAAATAAAATTTTTTTTTTTTCAACTCGGATGAATGGAATCGACCCGAAAACTCGAATCGAGTTTTTTCTCTAAAGTGCTGATCTTACTGAACGTTACCTCTTTCGCCAGAGTTGCCTTCACCACCTCAGACCAGGTGAAGTGCATCAAAGTAGCGAGATCTTCCTCAATCCTCTGTCACTTCTGTGAGCCAAAAATGCATCAAATGTCCAAAAAACGCTGGCGTCTTTTCCTTTTTTAAGCCTGCAAAAGACCTGACCTGACTCTTGGGTAACCGGTTTTCCCCATTCATTTGCTAACATTTACAGTGGGCACATGTGTAGGGCATTAGAATAACTCTATTTTCTTTATTAAGGTTCCCTGGACATGTGTTTTTTAAAGTGTAATTTGTAAGTATACGCACCAACAATTAACATAAAGACGTCCATACAACTTTAAATTTCCCGCCCAATGCAAATTGACCTGAGCGCAAGATCCTTATGGAAGTTTTGCTAGGCAGAAATGAATGCTAGCGCATCTTCGCTATCAAATGCTCGCATTGCCCAAGTAACGATATCGAAAAGTTTGGTGCCTATGACAAAACTCCGCATTTCAGTGAATTAGAGTAGTCTGAGCGGCTTTTGCACCGGGCGAAGTTTAGCTGGCGACAATTAGCCCTTTAGTAAATCTGCCCCCATGACTTTCCGGTAGGATATAAAAACAAGTTAACATTTGATCAGCATTTGAATTCAAATAAAGGCAACTTATTTCTATTCCCGTATTTCCATTATCAAGTAGATATTGTTTGTTATTTAACACAGATTTCTGTGCTAGCACCTCTCCTTTAACGTGTGTGATTTCCAATATATATAGTTTGCTGTCTGGTCTCTTTACTGTTATTTTACTCAAAAGAGGCAGATGCTCTTGTGAGATATAAGTAGGAAACTTTCCAGACATATATTTTAACTCTAGATCTTTGGTTATAAAAGCCATGGGAAATCTAACTGTCTTTACAAGAAACAAAGGGTCATCTCTGTCTGTACATGCTTTTTATAGGAAACCTACAACTGTTTCAAAGGAGTCTATTTTTTTGCAAAGTACAACTATTTTTGCAGTAAAATGCCTGATTTTGCAATTTATTATCTTTAGAAAAACAAAAACACTGAACTTCACAATTTTCACAATTAAATTTAGTCTAAAATTAAAGCCGGCATCTCTATAGACACATACAAAGTAAACATTATCCGGAAACCCGTTATCCAGAATGCTCTGAATTACAGGAAGGCCATCTCCCATAGACTCCATTTTAAGCAAATGATTCACATTTTTAAAAACGTTTTTCTTCTCTGTAAAAATAAAACAGTACTTCGTACTTGATCCAAATTAAGATATAATTAATCCTTATTGGAAGCAAAACAATCCTATTGGGTTTATTTGATGTTTAAATTATTTTTTTAGTAGACTTAAGGAAATTAAATGATCAAAAAGCCCCATATCCAGAATACCCCAGATCCGAGCAATATGGATAACAGGTCCCACTCTGACCAAATCTGCACAGGTTTTTTACCTTTATTTATCAATAAATTTTCCTGAGAATTTCCTGTGTGGGAAAAGACCCAAAAAATTCTTCAAAAATTCATATCGTAGGAATTTTTCAGATTTTCCTCACGAAAACTCGGACTTTTCTGAATTTTGCCCAAAAAACACAAAATCTTCGGATTATTGCATGAAACCCAGCGCAGATCAAGATAACTTCGGGACTTCTCCTATTGTTTATACAACCTCGACAGTTCTGGATTTTGACTTTTTCTGTCCTCGTGATATAATAAATCCCTAAAAATTCAGATTTTATAGTAAAAAAAGCACAATTTTTTGGGGTTTTGGCATTCAGACTTTAATAAATAACCCCCTTCATGTTGTGTCCCCTAGTTCTAGCAAAGTTTCACTTCCAGAACATGATACCTTCAGGTATTTAAATCTTTCTATTGCATAATTTCTCTCTCTCTTTACTGCTCCTGGTGTTTCCATTCTGTGTTTGAGGAGCATATCTGGATCGCAAGTGATGAGAAAATACAGTGAAACCTCTATTTTAAGTACCTTGATTTTAAGTTTTCCCGCATTTTACATTTTTTATTTATAATGCATTTCAATGGGTGCATTTCCCTGATTTTAATGTTTTCCTGGATTACAATTTTGTCCTGCATTACACAAAAACTGTTTTTTTTCCTCTATGAATGTTATTACTGTATTTATGAAATAAAGTGGTTTAAAATACTATCAGGGGAATGTAATAAAAGTCGCTAAGAGCAAAACAATTCGCACCAATAAGACTAAAAATCCACATCTCGCAATGTAATATTGTTCCTTAAACTGTTATTGCATTGCGAATTTTAATTGCGCATTGCGACTTTTAATAGCGCATTGCGAATTTTAATTGCGCACTCATGAGAAGTGCTTGAAGGTATCGTAATCTTTTGGAGCAAACATAACGACTTTTTCAGTAAGAAGTTTTATTACATTGACTGCACATTGGCGCAAACTATAAAATTCGCAAACGGTCTTTCACTGTCGGAAGTGGTCGCTAAACAGTTTCCGGGTTCGCAAAAGCTATATTAAATTCGCACAAAGCAAAATTTGTTTGCGCAAAGGCATAACTTTTCGCATTGCAAATAGTTTTTCCGTTAGTGATTTTTATTACATTCCCCTGTAACTGTAACAATAAGTTTTCCTGGTTGCCTAGTGGCTTACCCTGTGAGCAGCGGGGATGCCCGCCATGCCTCTGGCGAGGACGCCCTGCCACGTGCTTCCTGCTCCCTTCGATGCCGGTATCTCTATGCCGCGCGACCGTGCGCTTCCGGGTTTATGCGCCAGCGTGACAATGTCATTGCGCAATGGCGCAAAATTCAATGTATTTAAAGGGGCTCTGAAATAAAACACATTGCCCGTTCTTAGGTTCAATTTAGTTTGCTCCTGGTGCTATTTCTACCTGAATCCTGTTGATCTTCTGGTTATTGACCCTTGCCTTGCCTGATTATTCTGAACTCACATATCTGACCCTTGCCTGTCTGACTACTCTATTAGGGATGTAGCGAACCGCCGCCAATGTGTTCGCGAACGCCGTTCGCGAACACCGGCAAAATTTGTGAACAGTTCGCGAACAGTTCGCGAACTTCGAACATCCGAAAATCGTTCGATTCGAACGATCGAAGGATTTTAATCGTTCGATCGAACGATTTTCATTCGAATCGAACGATCGAAGCCATTGGATCGAATGATTTCATTCAATCCAATGGCTTCGATCGTTCGATTTGAACGAAAATCCTTCGATTTTAGCGATCGAATGGTCGAATGGTCGAACGATTTTGACGCGAACGCCTATTGGCGAACGTCACGCGACGTTCGCGAACTTGCGGCGGACGCGAACAGCCGATGTTCGCGCGAACAAGTTCGCCGGCGAACAGTCCGCGACATCCCTATACTCTATGTTTTCTATCTGTCTGATTCTGGCCTGTCTGACTATTCTACGTTCTCCAATCATGATTCTAGCCTGTCTGACTATTCTGCTTGTGCTGGCCCAGCCTGTCTGCTTCCACACAGTGTTGTCTTCCATACAGTATGCTTGGTGTAATGATCGTGCCCCTTTGCTCATCCAGAACCTTTAGCTTTTCTCCTCTCTTAGTAAGACCTGGCAGCCTCCAGTTAGCTGAGGGCTCCTCCCAAGGTGAAAGGCGGCAGTTAAAGGCAGAAGCAAGAGCCAAGCCCAGGGAGCCTATCATTGGTTCTGAATTAGGGTGCCGAACGTTACACTAACCAAATGTTTATTTTGTCATGGTTCTGCCTGTAAATGGTCAATTCCAATTAGTCTGCCCCTCATACACTTCTGCACCAATAACTTGCAATGCTTAACCCTTGTTAACACAGTAAAAATTGTAAATCAAAGCAGGGTCGGACTGGGGCCCACCGATCCTGTCTCAAAGTAAAACAGACTCCTCTGCTTATATTGTTTCAGTACTTGAAGAAAAAGTTACTTTAACACATTTCCCTGATTTTACATTTTCCCGGATTTTACATAATAATATTTTCCTGGTCCCCTGAAAAATGTAAAATGGGGGTTTTACTGTATGTAATTTCTTACGGCACATGGGGCATTTTCATGGTTTTGATAGTGGTGTGGCAAAAAATGTAGTAGTCTGTGTGTGTGTTTCTTCGTAATTAAGGTAGAAAGCAATGGGGGGTCTAATAGCACTGAAAGCTCCTTGTGAATTCTTTATTCATTATTATCATAATCAAATCTGTTGGTAGATCTGTAGTCACAGATACTGTAAGATGTTGAATCCAAAATAATATGATACTTATTCTGCACACTGTAGCTAAATAATAGATACAGTTGTCACCATGGATTGTGCAAGTTATGTCCAAACAACATCATATATGCATTATTGTTGGGGATTATCCTTTGAATGGCTTTTATTTTGTTGAAGCGCCACTAAATACCAGCAATAAGTATGCATAACATGCATTAAAGTATAACCATGTTTACATGAAATGATAGTCACATCATGTTAAATGTATTTTCCAGCCACATCAATATATCTGTCGTGATCGCCGCCCAGAGCAGGTCCAGGAGCTCCGGGCGGCGCGTCCTCTCCTGCCGTCGCTCCCAAAATGGCGGCGCCCATGGCCGCCACGTGGGTAAGCGGCGCCGGCGCGATGACGTCAGTGCGCCGACGTCGTCGCAAGGACGTCAATGACGTCAATGGCGCCAAATTCAAAATAAAAACACCATCCAGATGCCAGAATGGCGCCCAAGAATAGGAAAACTTTCCCAAAGTATTTCCTGGGTTCCCTGTGCGCTTATATTGCTAATCCTGTTCCTGTTTAATATCCTTGACCCTTGCCTGGACTTTGGACTTTGCTGTTATCTGCCTGCCCCTGAACTCTTGCCTGGATTCTGACTATTCTTTGGATTAACCCTTTGACACTGCGAACTTGCACCCTCAAGAGGGCTTCCTCCTTGATCCCGACTACCTCCCTGGAGGGAGCTCCCGGCTCCCTGACATTATTCTTGGGCCATGGATCCTACTGAGGAAGCTACGCCTGATGTCGGACGAGCGCTCCGCGGACTGGCATCCCGCATGGAGGATTACGAAGCCCAGCAGTACCGCATTGGGCAGGCACTTGATACCCTCCTCTCTCGGATGCCGCCAGCGCCCCCTGCTCCCCAAGCTGCGGTAAATCCTTCCTTGGCGGCCGCTTCGTCCACCGCAGGTTCCTCGTCAAGTGAGCCTCGCATTCCGCCTCCCCCTCGCTTCAGTGGGGACCCACAAGCCTGCAGAGGTTTCGCTACACAGTGCCAGATCCAGTTCGAGTTCCAACCCTCGCACTTCCACAATGAACGTTCCAAGGTGGGGTATGTGATGTCTCGTTTAGTGGGCAAACCGCTTGAGTGGGCAACATCTCTTTGGGAGAAGAATTCCCTGCTGACTTTTGATGCCAAGACTTTTCTTCAAGCATTTCGTACTGTGTTTGATGCCCCGGGTCGGGTCACTAATGCCCCTTCTCGTCTTCTGCAACTCCGGCAGGGAAACCGCAGTGTCAGTGACTATGCTATTGACTTTAGAACTTTGATGGCTGAGACTTCCTGGAATGACGATGCCTATAAGGCCGTATTATACCAAGGTCTGTCTATTCGCATTAAGGATGATCTTGTCTCCAGGGAGTTCCCTGACCTGCTGGAGGATCTGATCGCACTTTCTATTAAGGTGGACACGCGGCTCAGAGAGCATCAAGTAGAGAGGGAGCGCTGTAAAAGATTTCAACCCTTGCTGGCACCTCGCTTCCAGAGACCTCTCCTGCATACTCCTGCTACTCAAGCCTCTCCTTCTCCTCCGGAGGAACCAATGCAAGTTGGTATTGTGGCGGACAGTCTCATTTTGCGAACTCTTGTCCGGTGAAGCCCACGAGTTCTGTTCCCCGAGGTATTTCTAGGGTAACTCATGTAGGGGGCACTACTCCGAAGTCTCAAGAGAACACTCACAGGTTTCTCCTTCCATTACAGATTCGCCTAGCCACTAAGACTATTGTTGGCTCTGCTTTCATTGACTCTGGAGCTGCTGGGAATTTCATGGACGCTCAATTCGCCAAACACATGGAAGTTCCCTTATTCCCATTGTCTTCTCCTCTCCGTGTCACTGCCATTGACGACAGACCCCTGGAGGCTGAATTTATCTCCATGACGACTGGGGAATTGCCTGTGCAGGTTGGGACGCTGCATAAAGAAAGACTTTCGTTCCTAATTATTTCCTGCCCATCCGTTCCAGTTGTCTTGGGTCTCCCTTGGCTGCGCCTGCATAATCCTTCCATTGATTGGTCTGCAGGACAGATTTCCCGTTGGAGCCCATTTTGCCAGCAGCACTGTCTTCCTGCTGTACCCCTCCAGAGGGTGAATATCTCTTTGTCAGATCTGAAGACTCTACCCCCCTTTTACAAGGAATTCGCTGATGTATTCTTTAAGAAGTCTACAGAATTCCTTCCTCCACATCGACAATACGATTGTCCTGTCGATCTCCTGCCTGGAACCATGCCCCCTAGAGGTCGTACTTATCCTCTCTCTCCAGCGGAGACCACTGCCATGAAGCAGTATATCCAAGAAAATCTCCAGCGGGGGTTTATTCGCCCTTCTACTTCTCCTGCCGGGGCTGGATTCTTCTTCGTGGAAAAGAAGGATGGAGGCCTATGTCCTTGCATCGACTACCGGGGTCTTAATAAAATTACGGTTAAGAACCGGTATCCCTTGCCCTTGATTGCCGAACTCTTTGACCAACTGAAGAGGGCTAAAATCTTCACTAAGTTGGATCTCCGTGGGGCGTATAACCTTATCCGCATCCGGGAAGGTGACGAATGGAAGACAGCATTCAACACTCGGGATGGGCACTATGAATACCTCGTAATGCCCTTTGGTCTCTGCAATGCCCCCGCTGTCTTTCAAGAATTCGTGAACGACATTTTCCGGGATCTCTTGGGAAAGTTTGTGGTCGTGTACCTTGACGACATCCTGATTTTCTCCAAGGACCTTTCAAGCCATCGTTCCCAGGTGAAGGAAGTACTCTCTCGTTTGAGGAAGAACTCTCTTTTTGCCAAACTGGAGAAATGTGTGTTTGAAGTGTCCAAGATCCCTTTTCTGGGTTATATCATCTCCCCAGAGGGTTTCGAGATGGATCCTGTGAAAGTGTCTGCAATCCAAGAGTGGCCCCTACCGCTGAGCACTAAGGCAATCCAGAGATTCATTGGTTTTGCCAATTACTACTGGCAATTCATTAAGGGATTCTCTTCTCGTATTGCTCCTATCCTGGCCCTCATCCGAAAAGGGGGTAAACCCAGCTCATGGCCTCCGACTGCTATTGAAGCCTTTCAATCCTTGAAGGATGCCTTCACTTCTGCTTCGGTTCTCCGCCATCCTGATCCAGAGTTACCTTTCTTCATCGAGGTAGATGCTTCTGAAGTTGGAGCTGGAGCTATCCTGTCCCAAAGACATCCCTCTGATGGGAAGCTGCACCCATGTGCGTATTTCTCTAAGAAGTTTTCACCTGCAGAACAAAATTATGATGTAGGAAATCGAGAACTCCTGGCTGTTAAGCTTGCCTTAGAAGAGTGGCGTCACCTCCTTGAAGGTTCGTTGATCCCAGTCACGATCTACACGGATCATAAGAATCTAGAGTTCATTCAATCTCTCAAGAGGCTGAATCCCAGACAAGCAAGGTGGTCTCTCTTCTTCTCTCGATTCAATTTTGTCTTGACTTTTCGCCCTGGCTCCAAGAATCGGAAGGCCGATGCTCTGTCTTGAAGTTTCACTCCGGTGGATCGTACTCCTGAAAGACTTGAGCCTATTATTCCTCCTGTCAAGATCATCGCCTCTTTGTACCCTCAATTTGCTGATCAAATCCTGGCTAGTCAATCCTCTGCCCCTCCTGAAACTCCCATTGGTATGGCATTCGTACCTCCTGAACTTCGTCTGCCTATCCTGCAACAGACTCATAGCTCCAAACAGGCGGGACATCCTGGTCCTGCTAGGACTCTTGAACTTTTACGACGTCTAGTCTGGTGGCCGACTATTTGTAAAGATGTCAAAGACTTTGTTGCTGCTTGTACCGTTTGTGCCACTTCCAAGTCTAGCCATTCTCGCCCTAGCGGGTTACTACAGCCGTTGCCTGTTCCCTCTCGTCCTTGGACGCATTTGGCAATGGACTTCATTGTTGAACTTCCTCCCTCCAGTGGGTACACCGTGATCTGGGTTGTCATTGACCGCTTCAGCAAGATGGCCCACTTCATCCCTCTACGGAAGCTTCCATCTGCAGTGGAGTTGTCACAGTTGTTCATCCAGTTCATTTTTCGCCTGCATGGCTTCCCGGCCGAGATAGTTTCTGACAGAGGGTCCCAATTCACTGCAAAGTTCTGGCGTTCCCTGTGCAAAGATCTGGGTATTAATCTTCAGTTCTCCTCAGCTTATCATCCCCAGACGAATGGAGCGGCTGAGCGAGTGAACCAAGCCTTGGAGCAGTTCTTGAGAAACCACGTTTCCCTTTGTCAAGATGATTGGTCTGATCTCCTCCCGTGGGCGGAATTTGCTCATAACAATGCCTGCCACACTTCCACTGGAAGGTCCCCATTTATGTTGGTGTATGGTCAACATCCTCAAGCCTTCCCACAGGACTTTGTGTTGTCCGATGATCCGGCCGCTGATGACCATGCAGCCCACATGTCTGCTATTTGGGCTGCAACCAAGTCCAACCTGGAGAAGAGTGCTCTGGTTTATAAGACGTTTGCAGATCGTAGACGTAGACCTTCTCCTCCCTACAAGGTCGGTGATAAAGTCTGGTTGTCTTCCAGGAACATTCGGTTGAAGGTACCATCTCCTAAGTTGGGTCCGAGGTTCGTAGGTCCTTTTTCCATCCTGGAGGTGATTAATCCTGTGGCTGTCAGACTTCAGCTTCCCCCTGAGATGCGAATTCCCAACGTGTTTCATGTCTCCTTGGTGAAACCCGCTACCTCCAACCGCTTTTCTGTTGTCCAGCCTCCTCCTCCTCCTATCTCTGTGGATGGTCAACAAGAATATGAAGTGGAGAAGATCCTTGACTCCAGAATCTCCAGGGGATCGCTTCAGTACCTCATCAAGTGGAAAGGCTTTGGCCCTGAAGAATGTTCCTGGGAAGGACGCTCTGATGTCCATGCTCCTCGTCTGGTGAGGGAGTTCCACTCAAAATTTCCCCAGAAGCCAAGTCCTGGTGGTCCGGAGGCCCCCCGTGAGGGGGGGGGTACTGTCGCGATCGCCGCCCGGAGCAGGTCCAGGAGCTCCGGGCGGCGTGTCCTCTCCTGCCGGTGTCGCTCCCAAAATGGCGGCGCTCATGGCCGCCACGTGGGTAAGCGGCGCCGGCGCAATGACGTCAGTGCGCCGACGTCGGCGCAAGGACGTCAATGACGTCAATGGCGCCAAATTCAAAATAAAAACACCATCCAGATGCCAGAATGGCGCTCAAGAATAGGAAACCTTTCCCAAAGTATTTCCTGGGTTCCCTGTGCGCTTATATTGCTAATCCTGTTCCTGTTTAATATCGTTGACCCTTGCCTGGACTTTGGACTTTGCTGTTATCTGCCTGCCCCTGAACTCTTGCCTGGATTCTGACTATTCTTTGGATTAACCCTTGGACACCGCGAACTTGCACCCTCAAGAGGGCTTCCTCCTTGATCCCGACTACCTCCCTGGAGGGAGCTCCCGGCTCCCTGACAATATCCCACCAAGTCACAAACAAACAAAAGAGAGGGGGGTTTGATTAATACACATTTCATGATTCCTTGTTTATTGAGTAATCCAGTACATATGCAAATGCATTAAATTACAAAAACAGGGGTTTTTAGTTACCAAGTTATTATAATAAAAATGAAAAGCCACCATCCCACGTCAAAGTAAACCCCATATGGTAGTCCCTAACTGTTAACCTCTTGTAATTTTTTTTATAGGCTGGCACCTCCCTGCTTAGTAGCATTTCTTGGGATAAGTGTCTCCCTCCACCCATTTTTAATGGCATAAGACCAGCATTAAAAGGACAGGTGTGGGGTTGCTACAACCACATAGATGTTTGGCCATTATTCCTGCAGAGCAACTCAGTACAACAAAGTATAAAAATACACAAAATAGGGGGTTGTGGGAGCACTCTGAGAAGTAAAATACATAAGTAAAGTGGAAGTGCGACAAGAGAGAGGGGATTGATCAATGCACATTACCTGGTCCCCTGTTTCACTAGTTATTTAGTATCTATGCAAGTGCATGTATTTACAAAAACAAGGGTTTATATATATATATATATATATACATATATATATATATATATATATATATATATATATATATATATATATATATATATATATATGAAATATATAAAAATGCTATGATATATTGCATGTCCAAGCAGAGGTTTGTATTTTATATCAGTATGTATTTAAGTTTTCTAGAAATTTTTTCATAGATAACTACATAACGAAGATATCTCTACCAGCAGTGCAATTTGATCTGCTATGTATCTTGTGAGAAATGAAGCAGAGTCGATATACTCACCCATGCAAATACTAAAAGCCTTTTGAATTTCCCAGAAGGAAAGTAAATATATTTTTTTCCCAGCAGTACATTATACAATATTAACAATGCATAATACATGGAAACATATTTTGATGACAGTATTCCTTTAAAAGCAGAACTGTGTTACAGAAAGTGAATATTTAAAACAATGAAAGATTTAAAAACAATATTTTAAGGACAGTGATAAAGGTTGCTGAGTTACAAACACATCCCATCGTTGGATAAAGAAATCTATATACAGACATCAGTATAGCTAAACCATGCATATACATACAGTATAAATATACAGAGAGTACAGTCTGCGTACAACATGTTACACGTCATTGATCCACTGTAAAAAAAAAAATTCCATTGTAAATTGTTTCCATGTACCTTGGTTTGTTGTAGCCTAATTGAATTATGCATTCTGCCATTGTTAAGAAAAAAATGCAGCAATGAAAAATCAGTATATGGTAAATATAAAGGCATATAAGTATCAAGGTCAATACTAATGTTAAGTACTGTATGTATGTTAAATTATGATGTGCAAAGAAAGGATGAAAGAAATTTTGAAGGACCAAATTAAAATGCAAACTGTCCAGAGTAGGCCTCTATACAGTGGTTCGTGGCCAACATAATAAAGCATATCTAGGATGACCTGGAGACCATGGATGGGGTAATTTTCAATGACATCTGATGCTAATACTGGAGCACTAAAGGGCTAAAATTGTTTCCCTTAGTGAGCATTCAAGAAGCCCTTGCTTTCAAGGCTTTGCTGCAATCCCACTTGAGGTACAGTGCACAGGGATGGCAGGTGCAGTCCTTACTTAAGTACACAGAGGGTTCCTTTGTGCTCTACTCTCACTGGTGTGTCCCAAGCTACATGTTTTAACCTAGGTTTTAAGACATACACGTTAGGTAATTGGAGGGGGACGCATATGTGCTTCCCCTATCCACCCTTCATGAATATAGCACTACCTAAAGCAGATAGCACTGTACTGATGGGGGACACAGGCCCATGTGCTCCAGCCCTGCAACAGAAGGACTGCGGTGGGGCAGTGGATTTGTGTCTCTTTTTGGCCCTTTGCACCCTGCCCCATCAATAAATGAGCCCTCAATGCATTTAACCATTCATTTCACCAAAACCTTTATTTTAGCAGCAGGAATATTTTCCGGTAACCCTAGCAAGCAAGAACAGAACACACCATTTTTTTCCTGAACACAGCTTACATTATATGAAATTGAAGTCAGATATGCAAGGTGACATTTTTGTTCCATGGGACCATCATCTGGTTAAAGGACAAGGAAAGTCTAACAATAAATACTGTATATCTTCTTTGAGCGTACTAGAATAGAGATTCCCATCATGCAAAGGTCCTGCATGAAGACTAAGATGAGTCTTTGCACTTGAAGAACACGTAGGTGGTGCATGCGCATCAAATAAAGTTCGTGAGCGTGCTTTCATTAGCCCACCAATCAGCGTTCCACCTCCCACAACTAACACACGCAGGGAATGATCAAGTTTAAAATGGTGGACATGATCTACTAATGGAAGGAATGAGAACACAATAACATTATGGACTTTACAGAGGGTATTTAAATAAATCAAATTAGCGATCTGGGAGAGGGGAATATAACAATGCAAATGATGTTCTTAGTAAAATGGGTTTCCTTGTCCTTTAAGAGAAAGAAAATTGGGAGTGGGTGCAAATTTTTAGTCTCATTGAGTGCATAATAGCTTTGTCAGAGGCACAACTTTATTACAGACATTACTGAATTATACGTTATGAGCTATATTTAAAATGACTTGACCCTTTAACTATGGGGAAAACACATACTTCATAAAAAAAGACTTACTTTGGGTTCCTCTTTTTAAAATAATTAATTGCCTTTATGTCAGACCTCCCCAGCAGTCCAACTTTTCTGCCTTTGTTTATTGGGGTTGTAATAATGATGATAATAATAATGGGTTTTACTTTTCTTGCGTTATGTACTTTGCAGCATGTGATTCTATTCACAGTCACAATTATCAATAACTGAGAAAAATATCACCTCTGAAATGCTCTTTAGTTCTTATATTTGTCAACAGAGCCAATTCAGGCTTGTTATCAAATTGTCTGATAAAGGTCTCTACACTTTATAATCTGTCATTATAAAATAACAGATTGAAGAACTTTTACACTTTGTTACCGCTGCCTTAGCCTGTGAAAAACAAGGAATAAATAATAACTGCAAAGTATCCTATTGATATTGGAAATATAGGAGAATGCTTTGCTGAACAAAAGCAATAGAAACCCATGTTTATAAAGTCATTTTATTTTGCCATAAGTATTTCAGGATGATTACAAAAAATGCTACCTTACATGAATTGTGTGCTTCACCCATGAGACCCTTAATTAAACATATATGGGCATATATATTAACACTGGAGACAAACATCATCAGTGATGCTGCGAATAACAACAAATCATCCATTAGATTTGAACGGTCACATATAAGTTTGAAAACAATAGCAAAGGTCTAATTGGTTTCTGTGGGTAGCATCAATGGTGATGTTTGTCTTCAATTATTAATAAATATGCCCCATACTGTGAAGATGGCATGACACCGAATGAGATGTCATTTATGAACTAAATTTTTACTACTACTTAATTCCCAAAGAAACACTGTGGTAACTCGTAATAAATTGAATGAACAGGGGAGGACAACTCTCTCCCTGGGGCCATACAATTAACACTTTACTGTCATCAGTGCAGGGGTGGAATATATCCTACTCTCTTTACCATATCATGTGCCTAGTTTCATCCATGAAGGTGAGGGTGTTTTCTGACCCCAGATCATTAACACTTACTTATAATGGGTGGTCAGTCTACTGGGACAAAATGCTGGAGGTCAAGTCAATGCATAGATCTGCCACTGAAAAAATGCTTAGTTTTTTATTTGTTCCAAAGTGAACATAAAAAGTCTATGTTCATGAATGCTCGTAACATAGCAAACAAAAAAAAACAAATAAAAAGTTAATCACTTTCACACTTGGGACACTTGGCACATCGGGGATCCAAATGTATAACATACAAATAAACATGTATGGGACCTGTTATCCAGAATGCTCAGGACCTGGAATTTTCTGGATAAGGTTTTTTCCCCATAATTTGGATCACCATATTCTTGGGGTCCTATTTATGAACAGACTCATTTTTTTGTGGCTTTAGTGGGTTTTGAAACAATGACTAAACTCACAAACTCTAAGGGGCCTATTTATTAAACCTCTATTTTTTTGTGGTTCCGTTTTTAGAGGAAAAAAACTTAATTTTTAGGGATTATGTGGCCCATTTATTAAACCTCGTTTTTTTTCCTGGTTAAAATTGAATTTATTACACCACAAAGCTGCTAAAAATCATGTAAAAGTCAATGTCAGATGTCCCTGAAGTTGTTTATTGACATTGTGATCTGCACTGGATAATCCGATAAAGTTTTCGCATCGACAATTCGATAAAATTGAGATTATGTAGGGGCACATATACTTAGCTCAAGTGAAGGATTAGAATAAAAAATACTTTGAATTTCGAAGTATTTTTTTGCCTATTTCGACTACCGAATTGGCTACTTCGACCTTCGACTACGACTTCGACTATGAATCGAACGATTCGAACTAAAAATCGTTCGACTATTCTACCGTTCAATAGTCGAAGTACTGTCTCTTTAAAAAAAACTTTGACCACCTACTTCGCCACCTAAAACCTACCGAGGTGCAATGTTAGCCTATGGGGAAGGTCCCCATAGGCTTTCTAGCCAATTTGGGATCGAAGGAAAAGCTTTCCATCGATGGATTAAAATTCTTCGAATTGTTCGAAGGTTCAATTGAACGAATTGCGCTAAATCCATCGAATTCGATATTTGAAGTCGAATGATTTAACTTCGAGGGTCGAATATCGAGGGTTAATTCGACCAATAGTAAATGTGCCCCTTAGTGTCAATCAGACAATGTGAATTGAAACTCGATTTTTTCACAGCATTTTTCAGCTCTGACTTTTTCGAGAAAAATGATTGATAAAGGAGTTCAATTAAGGGATAGAAGGGAGTTCAATAGAAGGGAGTTTTGTCGACTTTATTTTCAGATGATAATCCAGTCGGGTGACAACTCAAAAAAATCATACGATTTTTTGATAAATTAGTTCAATTTCGTGGATGGGGGTTAGGTCAACTTTGTTTTAATAAAATACCCCCCCCCTTGATTACAAAATCCAAATAAAAAAAGTACGAATGGAAAATTTTGCTGAACTCTGCACTAAAAAATACAAATACCTTGAAAACCTCTAAAAATTGTAGTGGAAAAAAACATGAAAACCTCTAAAAGTCCAAATTGATTTAGAGCGGTCCAAAAAAATCAGAACAGCTCCCAATGACTTGTATAGGACCTCAACAACTTTTACCCAGCAAAGTTTTGTATTAGCATTTTTTTTTGCGGTTTTTACACAAAATAAATGTAAATTTTTTTACAGCTTTTTAAATAAATGAAAAAGCCATACATTTTTAGAGATCCTTGGAAAAATTCCAAATTTGAGTAAATGACCGTCTAGTTCCACTAAAACATAATTTATTATGTTTAATTTATTACTCAATAGAATTGTTTTTCCTCCAGTATCAATCAAGTATATCTTAGTTGAAATCATTCAACTGAGAAAAAGGTCATTTTTGGATAAAATTGAGTTTATGGGACATGGCCTTCCCATAATTTGGAGCATTCTGGATAACTGGTTTCTGGATAACAGATCCCATACCTGTATTCGGTTAAGTGATAATGAGCACTTGAATAAAATACCTGCATTATTGTGCTGAACACATAAACATGATATTTATTTTGGTGAAATAATGGGCATAGACGTAGTGTCTACGATTTGGGATGCACCATAACATATAGAAGAGTCTTGCTAAAATTTACATTGGGTTAAAATATAATGGTCAAACCATATTATGTTTGACAGGAAGTGACCATAATGCACTATGTAAAAGGGGAGCATATAGAACCAGATGTGATTTTTATACCCAAATACAAATTCAACATTTGTGATTTCCTGAAATTATCCCTCTTATCATAAATACATAGTAACATAGTAAGTTAGGTTAAAAAAAGACACATGTTCATCAAGTTCAACCTTTTAAGTCTATATATAACCTAACTGCCTCTCCAATTTGCCTCAGAGTAGGAAAAAAATCCTTCCTGACTCCAAGATGGCAATCGGACTAGTCCCTGGATCAACTTGTACTATATGGTATCCTCTGTAACCTTGTAAATACTCAGGAACAGAGTATTATGGAAAATTAGTAGCAATTACTTCTGACATGATATTCACTAGATTTAAATAGCAAGTTTTTTAGTATGAGCAAAGAATTTTTTAAAAAAAAACATGTGTGGCTTGAGATTTAAATTAACATTTAGTATGATGTAGATCAATTTGCTATTGATTTTCGTGTTTTATTATTTGTGGCTTTTGTGTTATTTACCTTTTTTTTCAGCAGATCTCCACTTTGCAGTTTCAGCAATCTGGTTCTTTGTGTTCATATGAACCTAGCAACCATGCACTGATTTGAATAAGAGACTGGCATATGAATAGGAGAGGGCCTGGAAAGAAAGTTGAGTAATAAAAAGTAGCAGTTACAATGCATTTGTAGCCTTACAGAGCATTGTTTTTTTTAGATGTGACCAGTGGCTCCCTTTTGAAAGCCATTAATTTAAAAACGGATAGAAGGATAGGAAAAAATGAAGACCAATTGGAAAGTTGCTTAGAACAAGCCAGTCCTTAAAATGCTAAAAGTTATCTTAAAAGTGAACCACCCCTTTATGCACTGAACACACAATTATTTGACTTTTTTCACCCTACATTTTACTTTGCTAAACTGACAATGTGTCACAGACAAGCTGGCCATGAGTTTACTCAAAGAGCATGTGAACCCCAAAATAACAAAAATGCTTAATAAAAGAAAACATAATTTTAAGCAACTTTCCAATATAACTGTGTTTTAAAGTTACTGTATTTGTAAATACAATTGCTATTGAAAGCAGCATTTGCTTAACTTGTGGTTGTTACTTTATAAAAAATGTTGCAAAAGTTTTAGTTCCCCAGCAAAGACATGTCTGTTAATCAGCAGTCTGATCCACTAGGTAAGAGAATAGAAAGGGACAAACACAACACATATGCAAATAACTTAAAAACCATAAAAAATGTGTAAAGAATTTAATTTGCAAAGATTCTTCGCATAATGTCTTCTTTTACTAGACAAAAATTTTTTTTTTTTTGGCTTGACATTCCATTTAATTACACCTATTCTATTGAATTATGATCCCAAAGCAGACATCCAAAATTGGTATGTGCTATGCTGGCAATCATATCTAGCAAATACATTTATATGGGGCTAAACCCTCCCATTAGAATGCTGCTGACCAAAAATGTAATAACAGATGCAAGATAATTCAGCAATGAGAACTTTGTAAGACAACTGCTGTCATTACAAATACATAAATCATTGTAGAATTTCAGCTTCATTATATTACTCTGTAATTAAACATCAGAATCAATCTGTGATCAAGTGGGATTTTTATTGGAGGGTAAATGGCACTACTGACCTTGAAGAGTTAGGCGAAAGTTTCATCTTTTTAAATTTTGCTTTAACAATGCAACCCTGATGTTGATGATATACAGCTCTCAGCATGCTTTAACCCTTGATAGTACAGTAAAATATAGTGGGATTTGTAGTCCGGCAACAACTGAGTGAAGTATGGCTGAGCAAATAGTGTTGGCTCCCCTTCAAAAACAAAGCATTAACTTTGAGGAAGGTAAACCTTATGGGAATATGTTACAATATAATACAGAGTATAATAATTAGGGATGCACCGAATCCACTTTTTTGGATTCGGCCGAACCCCCGAATCCTTCACGAAGGATTCGGCCGAATACCGAACCGAATCCGAACCCTAATTTGCATATGAAAATTAGGGGTGGGAAGGGGAAAACATTTTTTACTTCCTTGTTTTCTGACAAAAAGTCACGCAATTTCCCTCCCCGCCCCTAATTTGCATATGCAAATTAGGATTCAGATTCGGTTCGGCTGGGCAGAAGGATTCGGCCGAATCCGAATCTTGCTGAAAAAGGCCGAATCCTGGCCGAATCCCGAACCGAATCCTGGATTCGGTGCATCCCTAATAATAATAATAAAACAGTTGTAATAATAATAAACTTTATAGCGATGACATTTTGTGTCTTGAATAATTATTAACCCTTATGGTCACAGGAAAGTCACAATTTTTGCATTTAGCAATTGAAGATACAGTAGCCGAATATGCTTTCTTCAGCAAATCTCAAAAAGTAAATATGACTGAATTAAAACATTATATCATGTTTGATCATTTGTATTGTTCATATGAACCTGAGTAAGTAATTAGGAATCGCTGTCTGAATCTAATGCAGAATAAGAGTTTCCCTTTCTGTTCAAAATAAATACAGAATGTTTCAAACTCTTCTACTAAGACATCACACATGTGCCACCTAGTGGTGTCTGTTGTTTTTGCATTCTCTAAAAAAAGCAGACTGAATCATTCATGTTGAATATAAGCCCCACATGCAATTTAAATCTGTTAAGAGAATAGAGGGAAATTCACATATTTACTTGTAACACCTTAGATGGTATTTTTTGATGAAGATGTGTTTCGATGCCTTTTATTTTTTGAATGGGATATTTCTGCTGAACAGACATGTAGGATGCAGTCTTAAAACAAAGATATAAATATTTTTTTAAAAACATTCCTTATGCACCATATTGAACATATTCACAGCATAGTCTGTCTTTTTATCTGTAACGTTCAAAAAATGACATGCAGATTTGGAGATTAAAAGATAAACTAAGTGTCAGGAAAGTAGATACTGTAGATAAAGTTCATTAGCCAGAGATGAAGATATAGTGTGGTTTCTTTTTAAATTGCTGCTAAGACCTCCCCTTAAAACAGCTTAGAGAAGGGCAAGTAAACCTAATAAGGGGCATGAGAACTTATAAAATAATGGCATGCTAATATTCGCTGGACAAAAACTCCCTTTGACTACTGGTAGAGTAGGCTTTACACGGGACTCTTGCAGGTGGGCCCTTGCTGCATTGGTGGGGGAAAGGTTAACCATACAAAATTACTCAAACACACAGTTCCCACGGGGTTAAGGATGGCCCGCACATTACTACTGGCCAAATAATATCCTTGGAGAGAAAAGCAGACTGTGCTTATCAGTATAGCACATATATATATATATACTTACCTCACAACTCCTCCTATCAGGAGAAAACTGTACCGGTCCGGGGGCTTTTCTAGCAAGCACCACTGAGCAATCGGCTTCCTTCTTCTTCTTTCTTCAAATTTCCTTGGGCAGACACATGTTCAGTAGAACTAAATAGCCAACTTCTTCATTAAAGTTCAACTTCTCGCTCTACTGCGCACCCACTCAAAGAAAGAAGAAGCTGGAAGCCGAACGCTCCGTGATGCTCGCTGGAAGAACCCCTGGCCAGTGCAGTTTTCTGCTGATAGGAGCATTGGCCCGGGGTGTGAGGTAAGTATATACAATCACTCAGGGTGCCTAACTTTTTGCACCCCCAAGTAAATAGCACCTTACCTTCTCCTTTAAGTCAAGTAGTTTGAGGCCAATATAAAGTTAAAGGTACAATTCCACTGATTGTGTGCTCCACCATATCTTTCCCATGAAAATGTTAGTAATCAGATGTCTGGAGAATGTAGCATCTCACCGTCAGGTGCTCTCCTCACTCTTGTTAGGAAAGCAATCTTTGGAAAAGCAAGTCAACTCAGATAAGGTCATGTTATTCTTTAATAACATGAATAAAAGCACACATATAAAAGCACTTTTACTATGCTCCACGATATGACTGTAAATGATTTGCTTCAGTATGACTGTAACCTTAGTGGGGTGGGCACTTCTTTTCTTGTTTGACCCTAGGGACTTAATCTTTCATTTAAGAGTTGGATTCTTATATTGCTTGTACAGTTTTACTTTCACTTTTCAACCTTTTCTGTATTGTGAGAAAGGGTCAGAGCAGTTCTTGAAATTAACAACAGGGGCTGTAATAATAGGAATTTTATCAATGATGGCTCATGGCAATACTTTGATACAAATATTAGACTTTGATAGAACTATAACACAAAGCACTTTTATTTCATTAGAACTGTTATTTCATTGTAATACTTTAACAAAGAACTGTTTTACCATTGAATCCAATTTGAACCTAATATAGTATACAAGACATTTTTGTGGAAGGGGAAATTAATCAACTGGATGACCTAATACTATAATAAATATAATAAAATTGTTCTTTATTCTTAACATGTTTATGACTTTTGGAAATTCTCTGGATAGTCTCATATGTATTATCTTATTTCTGAAGCCCTCATGAGACTTTCCTTTATTGTAGATAGAGGCTACTAGTTAGCTAGATAACATCTCTCCTTCGAATGTGCTTGTTGGGAGTCTGGCCAGATCCTGATGAACACATGGAAAGCAGGATCTGTTATTAACCAGGTGGTTTAATATTTGAGCTCATTGTTTTTGAGCCTTTATAAACTGGGGGTCTCCATTTGGTCTAGGGATGCACCGAATCCAGGATTCGGTTCGGGATTCGGGCAGGATTCGGCCTTTTTCAGCAGGATTCAGATTCGGCCGAATCCTTCTGCCCAGCCGAACCGAATCCGAATCCTAATTTGCATATGCAAATTAGGGGCGGGAGGGAAATTGCATGACTTTTTGGCAGAAAACAAGGAAGTAAAAAATGTTTTCCCCTTCCCACCCCTAATTTGCATATGCAAATTAGGGTTCGGATTCGGTTCGGTATTCGGCCGAATCTTTCACGAAGGATTCGGGGTTCGCCGAATCCAAAAAAGTGGATTCGGTGCATCCCTAATTTGGTCAGTTGAGATTTCACCTGTGGAGTTTATGCGTTCAGCCATAGGACTTCTGGGACTGTTTGATGGACTTCCATCTGCGGACTGTATTGGGATCGACCAGTCTGGTTTGCAGAGAGGAGGGCTTTGCTCATTTTACTCATTCGGTAATGTATTTCTTTTTCATTTTATGTATGTAATAAAAACCTTTGCTTATATGTAGCTAGTGTATTTTGATTATTTCTGAGAGACTCATAGAACCTCTAGTAAAACGGGTCTCTTTACTAACAATTGAATTTCGATTTTTTTCCACAAATCTATAAAAATGTTTACCGTGTAAAAGCCGAGTTTTTCAGCATCCAAAATGTGCTGAAAAAAATCTACCTCGGCTTATACGCGGGTCAGCGGTTCCCGACCCGAGTAGCTGAGATTGCAGTCACTTTTAATCATTCCTATACCAACAGTTCACTTGGGGAGAGACTGCAATATCCCACAATGCCCTCTGTTGGTTATATGAAAGAATAACAGTGACTGCAATATCACACAGCGCCATCTGTTGGTTGTATGAAAGAATAACAGGGACTGCAATATCATACAGCGCCATCTGTTGGTTGTATGAAAGAATAACAGAGACTGCAATATCACACAGCGCCATCTGTTGGTTGTATGAAAGAATAACAGAGACTGCAATATCACACAGCGCCATCTGTTGGTTGAATGAAAGAATAACAGGGACTGCAATATCACACAGCGCCATCTGTTGGTTGTATAAAAGAATAACCGGGACTGCAATATCACACAGCGCCCTCTGTTGGTTATATGAAAGATTAACAGTGACTGCAATATCACACAGCACCATCTGTTGGTTGAATGAAAGAATAACAGGGACTGCAATATCACACAGCGCCATCTGTTGGTTGTATAAAAGAATAACCGGGACTGCAATATCACACAGCGCCCTCTGTTGGTTATATGAAAGATTAACAGTGACTGCAATATCACACAGCGCCATCTGTTGGTTGTATGAAAGAATAACAGTGACTGCAATATCACACAGCGCCCTCTGTTGGTTGTATGAAAGATTAACAGTGACTGCAATATCACACAGCACCATCTGTTGTTTGTATGAAAGATTAACAGTGACTGCAATATCACACAGCGCCCTCTGTTGGTTGTATGAAAGATTAACAGTGACTGCAATATCACACAGTGCCATCTGTTGGTTGTATGAAAGAATAACAGTGACTGCAATATCACACAGCGCCCTCTGTTGGTTGTATGAAAGATTAACAGTGACTGCAATATCACACAGTGCCCTCTGTTGGTTATACAAAAGATTAACAGTGATGGCAATATCAAACAGCACCCTCTGCACATGGTAGTGGGACAGTGGGACAATGCACACAGTAATCCGTTTGGCAATTCTCTGTCACCATCAGCTTTGCAAAGAAGTCCGGTTGATCGCTGGGGGGGTCGCTTTGGCAGAATGTGCGCTGCTGGGAGACAGGGCTGTAGTTGTGTCTAGGCTTATACGCGAGTCAATAAGTTTTCCCAGTTTTTGTAGGTAAAATTAGGTACAGATGCAGCCACTTTGGTTTGTCTGTTTGACACAGAATAACTAAACACAGATATCCCATTTATTTCATTTAACACAGAAAACTGTGTCACAACATCCCATCTAATTAAAGCATTCACCATTGTGAACAATGGAGCTTTGGTATGCTAATGAAAAGGTTAAATGCATTAAATGAGTTAAGATGACTTAAGATAACACAGTTTCTTCAATTACCCCTGAGTCATGACGCATTTAACTCACAAATCCAAGTGGCTTCATCTGTACCTCGGCTTATACACGGGTCGGCTTATACACGAGTATATACGGTAGTTTTCTCAATTTTTCAAAAAGCTTTAACTCAAGAGTTTTAAAACCATGCAACTATCTAATACAAAACTTTGCCAGGTAAAAGTCAATAGGAACTATGCTTATCCTATTGTACCGCTGTAAATCAATTGGGACTTTTAGAGGTTTCAGATTTTTTTCCTAGGAATCATCTGAAAAATTAGAATTTTTAGAGGTTTTCGAATTTTTAGCACATCATTCAGCGTATTTGAATTTTTAAATCTCATACTATTTATTATTATTTTTAAGTCTAAGTACATTTTTACTTCTGCCAGAAGCAATGTAAAATCTGGCAAATCTGGCATTTGTAAAGCATAAAATTATACAGGTATGGGACCTGTTATGCAGAATGCTTGGGACCTGGGGCATTCCAGATAACGGATCTTTCCGTAATTTGGATCTTTATACATGAAACATAATAGAAAATCATATAAACATTAAATACACCCAATAGGCTGGTTTTGCTTCCAGTAAGGATTAATTATATCAGTACAATGTACGGTTTTATTACTACAGAGAAAAAGGTGATCATTTTTAAAAATGTTGATTATTTGGATACAATGGAATCTATTGAAGATGGCCCTTCGGTAATTTGGAGCTTTCTGGATGAGGGCTTTCCGGATAATGGATCCCATACCTGTACACACCTTGATACATTTGCCATTTATTTTACACCGTTTATTCTGCCAATTTTGTTTTACGCAACATAATAATTATGCCTCTTAGAGTTTGTGAGTTTAGTCATTGTTTCAAAAAACTCTTAAAACCACTAAAATCCGACCTTTAATAAATAGGACCCTATTTATGTTGTGAGTAAAAATGCATGTATACTGTACATTTAAATGAGGAAAACAGTTTTGAATTCCCTTAACCAAGAAATATGCCAAATGCAACTTCCCAAATCATGCTTAAAAATACCACCTCTGTTGAAGTGAAGATAACACTGTCAATCAATATTTATATGTTACATATAGGGGCCGATTCACGAAGGGTCGAATATCGAGGGTTAATTAACCCTCAATATTCGACTGGGAACTAAAATCGTTCGACTTCGAATATCGAAGTCGAAAGATTTTGCGCAAATCCTGCGATCGATCGAAGGAATCGAACAATTCGAAGGATTTTAATCCAACGATCAAAGGAAAATCCTTCGATCAAAAAATCACAGGCAAGCCTATGGGGACCTTCCCCATAGGCTAACATTGACTTGTCCTCATCTATATGAACAAGCATAGGACTCCAGAAATCCATTTTTATAGTGTTTAATACAAAACAAATCTCAGTCTCATATACAGTAATATGAAAAAGTTTGGGAACCCCTCTCATGCATAATAATTTGCTCCACTTTCAACAAAAAAAAAATAACAGTGGTATATCTTTCATTTCCCAGGAACATCTGAGTACTGGGGTGTTTCTGAACAAAGATTTTTAGTGAAGCAGTATTCAGTTGTATGGATTTAAATCAAATGTGAAAAAGTGCCTGTGCAAAAATGTGGGTACCTTGGTAATTTTGCTAATTTGAATGCATGTAACTGATCGATACTGATGAATGGCAACACCAAATTGGTTGGATTAGCTTGTTAAGCCTTGAACTTCATAGGCAGGTGTGTCCAATCATGAGAAAAGTTATTTAAGGTGAAGATTGATAGCATGGGATCCTCAAAGCAACTCTCAAAAGATCTGAAAACAAAGATTGTTCAGTATCATGGTTTAGGGAAAGGCTACAAAAAGCTATCTCAGAGTTTTAAACTGTCAGTTTTAACTGTAAGGAATGTAATCAGGAAATGGAAGGCCACAGGCACAGTTGCTGTAAAACCCAGGTCTGGCAGGCCAAGAAAAATACAGGAGCAGCATATGCAAAGGATTGTTAGAATGGTTATAGACAACCCAAAGATCACCTCCAAAGACCTGCAAGAACATCTTGCTGCAGATGGTGTATCTGTACATCGTACAATTCAGCGCAATTTGCACAAAGAACCTCTATATGGCAGGGTGATGAGAAAGAAGTCCTTTCTGCACTCATGCCATAAACAGAGCTCAGCCCACAGCATGATGGAACCTCCACCAAATTAAAGCGTGTTTTTTTTGGAATGCGGTGTTCATTTCTGCAACGCAAATCGTTTTACATTTTTCTCTCATCAGTCCAAAGCACTTTGTTCCAAAATGACTGTGGCTATTCTAAATTATTGCATACAACAAGAACAAGAACAGCACCCAGAGACAGATTCCTTCATCTATGTCAAGGTGAGAGATGTTCATGTTTCTCAATCCCGTATCAATTGGATATCCAAAAGCTGCTTATTGGCACTTTAACAACAGTTTATTAGAAGATGAGGGGTTTTCTTGCATTTTACCCCATTATATGTCCCACATTTCATAATGTGTCAGCATAAAGCATCCCAAATAGAAACACCATGGATCTACTGAACATTTTGATGCCCAATATGCATAGATTTACCAAACTATCTGGTGTACAGAGGCACCCAAATAAAAATAGTGCATATGAATTTTCACGGTTGACACTCTGGCTGCTGTAATATATGCACCCGGTGTGTATATTACTGTATGTGCCATAACAGTAACAGTATGGAGACCCCATAACAGTATGGAGACCATAGAAACCCATATATTTTTAGAAAATACACATTCAGCAAAATCTAAAATGGGTAAATGTCTTTCTACTGTAAAGCTATGGTGAACGTAGAGGTTATAATGAAATTTCTGAAAATCATCACACAGCATGCATTTTACCCCATTATATGCCCAACATTTTGTAATGTATCAACATAAAACATCCTAAATATGGATTCTAGGGGTCTACTGTACAGTTTGATGCCCAATATGCATAGATATACCGAACTATGTGGCATACAAATGGATATATAGAAGACAACATTTCCATGGGCAAAACAAAGTAACAAAGAATGATGTGAGATGCCATAAAATCACCAGTGGCGTAACTAGATTTTACTGGGCCTCACAACAAATAATTTTTCAGGCCCCAAAAATGTCTAGGGGTTGACTTGTTTTACCAATATTTATTGAAATGGTATATGAATTAGGGTATTATGGGACCCCTTGCATCTCTTGAAAATTACAAAAATCCAATAAAACCACAAAAATAAATGCTTTTGTTCTTTCACCTAGTGTAATTAGCAGTCAGAATCACAGTTTGAATATTTTAGCTTGGCCAAATAGGTTTTATGGAGAGAAACAAGTAAACAACACCTACACAGAGCTGAAATGCAGTAAAATACAATCACAGTAATAACAAAATGTATTGTAGTGTTAGCAAATACGCTATTCGCAATGGCAATAAAACAGTTTTTTCATGAAAAAAAGACAGTGATAAAAAGGCACAAACTTGTGTGTGCCTATACTGTATGGGGCAAATTGACTAAGATTCGTAGTTGCGCCAGGCGTAACTTTGCCGCACTTGGCAGCATTTCTCCACACTTCGCCAGGCGTAGTTTCGCAAGCGCTCCGAAAATTCACTAAAATCCAAAGTTGCGCTCAGGGGTAACGTAAGTTTGCGAAGTTGCGCTAGCGTTGATTTGCTAAGCGAACCGAAGTTACGCTAGTGATGGTTAATTTGCATATGGCACCAAATTCAAATTTCAATGGAGGAATACGTACAATCACTACAAATGCCTGGGAAACCTTCAAAACATCATATAAAACATTTTTTTGCCCTACACATGTGCCCACTGTATAGTTAAGTTGCCATGACTTAGGAAATGTAGGGGGGAAGGAGGGGAGCCCCAAAATTTTTTTCGATCTAGCAACCTATGATAAACCCATAATATAGAAAAAACGCCAGCATTTTTTGGGACTTAGAAAAAATTTGAACTTTTTTTGAAGCAATCCCTATCTACTCTATTGCACTTCGCCTGGTCTAAGGTGGCGAAGGAAGTCTAGCGTAAAAGGTAGCGTTAAGTAAAATGCGCGCATTAGTGAATTAGCGTAGTTACGTCCGTTGCGAAAATTCGCCAGGCGTAAGGGTGTGAAGTAACACTAGCGAATTTATGCCAGCGTTCGTTAGTGAATTTGCTTCGCCAATGAGGCGAGTTGAGGCTGTTGCTTCAGGTGGCAGCGCCCCAGCCATGTACCAGGGGCGGCAAAAATGCTGCTCCTGGTTATTTAAGAGCCGAATTTCCGGTTTTCAAACCGGAAATTTGGCTCAAACCGGAAATTTGGCTCAAACCAGAAATTTGGCTCATCTAGCACGGAGAGCACAGTTAGGCAAGCATACTGTTCCTCTCTGCACCCTCGTGGACCCCCATGGACCCCCTCAGGCGCAAAAAGGTAAGCGCACGGGGGGGCGGCAGCAACTGCTGCTGCCTCAGGCGGCGGAAGGGCCAGGATCACCCCTTATAGCAATTAGGATTGGGTGATTTCAGTATTGTAACATTTGTTTCCAGAATAGACCAAAATATATCAGGGAAAATACAAGACACCACTACATTTGCATTTGTCCTTAAAAAGGAAATGGTACCCAAGCACAATGCGAATTATATACTCAAATATTCCAATGCAGTATGTATAACTAGAGGTCACTTTTTGGAAAAATTCCAATTATATTGCAATTGCACTTTAGTCTTGGCCCCACTATGCTACTTGATTTACAGCAGCTTAACACATATAGACTTAAACAATGAGAGACAAACTATATTACAGTATATACAGTAAAAAAAGGACTAAACACACCAGAAAGCCAAGAGCTAAGTCTGTTCTTGCTGAATATTTAGTCCATGCCGGTAGACCTTATTATCGTTATATTTGTAAGAGACTTCCCAAATGGTTATAAGAGACATTGGGTTATATATAAGAGCACATATAGGTGCTTTATCTCTTGAATATTCAGTAATCAAATGGACTGGACCATCCTGGAGGACACTATTAGGAATGTACACAAGAGACGCAGGTGAACACATTTTTACAGTATACAATTTAATTTATTAGAATGATGAATTAATCATTAGTGAAACATGAACAGGACAGCTTTGCATCTTGTTGCTTAGTTCTGAGAATGTTCTAAGGATCAAAATAGAAAATGTACCAGTTGTCTCCATCGTGATGTCATCTTGAAACAACTCCAAAACCTTGAAATTAGTCAAGTCACTCAGTCTTTACACTCGATAAGTATCAATCAAAACATTTGACTGCGAATTAAACAAGAACATAAAGACACATTTGCAATACTGAAATATCTTTCAGAAGTTGAAAATGAAATAATGAGATTTATTAAAAACCATAAATCTACACGGTTTTCAATCAGCTTTTACAGTAACGGGTTGACTGTCAGGTAAGGATTTATGCTTCATAACATTTGCTATAAATGGAAACGTCTGTCTGACTGCAATCAGCAGTTTCATTGGTGTTCACATGGAGAGATGCATAGATGGTAAAATCCAACTTCTCCTGTGTATTACAAAAGCCTGCTGTCAGAGTTTGGCCATATGGTGGCTTACAACAAACAGTATCCAAAAAAGCCTGCTCACACCAAAAAAAACAGATGCTTTGATTATGCAAAGAAGGCTGTTTTGCCCTTTATAATTTAAGATCAAATTACACTTAAATGCAAGGTAGAGAAAATTAAAAAAAGTTATGGCCCATAACATATTATAAGAATTTCCTGATTTGTTATTGAAAACATTGTTAAATTATATAAACTTTCCAGTTGAACACTACACTTCAATCGTTGATTCTCAGGCATAATTAATCAAAACAAATGAGTTCTCTTAGGATCACTTCTGACCCTGGTGCAACATCTCTGAGTTTGGTGGTTGTGCAAAGACATTTCTCCTTTTTGAATAGTAAACATAAATATTTCGATGCTGTCAGAATCTGCCCTAGCATGAGGGATACATCCACAGAGGAGAGGCAATGAGATTTTTGTATTAGTTGAGAGGCAAAATGGGAATTTATGTAAAGGCAAACAGTAATTAAGAGGTAACATTGTATATTTATCCATGAATATTTCACCAAAAAAATTACACATTTTTCTGAATAGGGTAATATACCAGAAAAGGTTTTATTATATCTGCAAAAGCAATACTAATTTAGTAAGCCCCATGTATCTTGCATGTGCCAATACCATAATCGTTTTATGGAGATTCCTTATCATTTAAAGATCTACAGCGTTGTTATACTGAATCTTTAAATCCCCTACTAGAAATAATAATAACAATACTGAGATGAATTATAAAATGAAACATGCCTCTAACACTAATGGGTAGATTTATCAAAATGTGAGATTAGAGCTCACCACAGAAAAACTCACCCACTTTCAATGGGTGAACGTCGTTAGAGTTATAGTATAGAGTATATATAGAAAGAGAGAGAGAGAGAGAGTATTGTTGGGGGTGGCACTGGGGACTGAATAATGAAAATAACACTGTTTTGTACAATCAAAACGATCACCTGTAAAATTCTTGCGGTTTGTGTTGTTTGTGTTGTTGTTGACAGACTTGTTAGAGACCTATATTAATTACTTGTTCAAGCGCTGTTTAATATAGTAGTACACACATTGCTTAAAATAGAATAAAATACTCTTAGAAAAACTATTGAAGCAAAACTACCACTTGTTTTAAGTTGACGGTGAGTAGTGTCACATTCATTGATGCAATGGGAAAAGATTCTAATTATCAGTATAACAAAAAGATCTATTGCTGCACAAGGTAGCTTCCCATTGGGTATATGGGGAGAGAATAGTGCTGTGGTGTGTTCATGAACTGGAACAATAGCATAACTATTCACTTCCCTATGAGAACAATACTCATTAATCATAAAAGATATGGCTTCCACTTTTGTGTGCGTTTTATTGTGTTGCTAGAAATCAGAAAGGAGCACAATAATTCAGGCCTGGGCATAACTCTTCCACAACAGAGCCTGAAAATTCAAGGCTACATTGCACATTTCAACATGTTATATTGGACAAAATAATACAGGAGGGGCAGAGGAACAAGATTATAATCTTTTTCACAATACAGATGTACAGTTACACATAACAGTTACTCATTTAGAATGGTGTTTCATATGCTAAGCTGAATGCTGAATAGCATGCAATCTTTTAATATCACAAATGCCATTTCAAATGAAATGAGTACCACTGAACATTATGTAAGAAGATTATCTATGGATTAAAATCTTAGTAAACATATGCATGAAATGTAGTTAATTATATGCCTATTCAGTCTGGAAAAAGTACAATTTTGATCTCATGCAGTTCAAACACAGAAAACAACAATTATAAATATACACAGAGATTATTTACATTGTTGAATACTGGATATGTGACAAATTTAAGGCATGCTGAAGCCCATTTTTTTCAAGTTTCTGATTTTATTTGTAGGAATATTTGGATATGTATAATGACATTCATGCAGCAAAAATCTAACCTTTGCAGATTTTACCTGTCCCTACATACACTTTTGGTAAGCAAGGGGCAAATAACTAGTTTATCATAATTGCTAGCATAATCTTCACCAGATAAACTGAAACTGGAAAAATTCGCCGCCGGCAAAGTGTCGCAGACGCCCATTAAAGTCTATGGGTGTCAAAAAAAATTGTCGCGCGGCGAAATTATTTTGTTGCGCGTGTTTTTTTTTTGACGCACATCTCCATACAAGTCTATGGGCGTCATTTTTTCGGTGGAGCGAGGCAAAAAAATTCGCCCATCCCTAGAAATGACACTTATGAATTGCTAACTTGTTGTTAGGATACTGGTGGTCCATTTGTGCAGCAGGGACTCCCGCTGCTCTGTGTCGTAGGGACGCCTGCAATCTTCTTGTGTGTGCATCCGTCGTGCTCGCACTTTTATGTGCTCTGCGCAATGACATCCCAGTGTAATGACGTCATTGCACAAGGTGCGAAATTTGAAAAATTTAAGAGGTCGGCACCCAACGTAGGTTCTGTTTGCTGTTAGTTTCTGGGTGTGATACTATTCTGATTCTTGTGTGTGACCCCTCCCCTGTTTCTGATATTGATATTTGCTGCCTTTCCTGACCTCCTTGCCTGTCCCTGACTATGATTTGGCTTCTGATTTGGTACTGCGCTGCCCTCACGATCTTGACCCTAGCCTATCCCCTGACTTCATACTGCTTGTTCCCCATCCATCTGTGGTACACTCTGGTTCCCTTGCCTACCAAGAATTTGAGCCTTGGCTCTCTCACTATAAGACCTGCCGGCATTTGAGTAGCGGAGGGCTCCTCCCGAAGCAAAAGGCGGCTGTTAGAGGCAGAAGAGTGAGCCATGGCCAGAGTCTTGGCTCTTATTCTGGGTTTTGGGAGTCCAGGCATGACACTTGTACTATTTTGATAATTCTGCCCCCCTGGATATACAATTAGATTTTATGAGTGAGTCCCCAAAACACCAGATTTTCCAATATAAAGAAAAGTAAGTGGAGATCTAGGATTCAGTTTGACTGTGGATATGAAGGAATTCCAATGGAATGGATAATTAGCATTAAAAGGAAATAATGGATACTATAAACTGCAGAGGATAAAGCCAGAAGAATGAGGATAGAGAGGTGTCCCTTGGCTGAGAAATTCTGACGATAACTTACCAATTTACATAAGGATGTGTCAGTAAATTATGTTGGTCAAAAAACAGATTTCAAGCAACCTATATGTGAAAGAAGTTTAAGAGAAGACGAAGAGAAGATGGTCTAGGGGTTCCAGATGCTAGCAGGAAAGGGGAGATAGGGGAACGGGGTTGTTTTGTTATTCATATTAGTGTTAAGAAGACACTTTTTAAATTTACATAATGAAATATATCCCACCACCTTCCAACTGTAACTTTTGTATAGCAGAAGATTAGGTGTAAATAATCACAGGTGCATATCTCATTTACAAATACTGTAAAACCTGGTAAAAAAAAGAAATAGGTCTGTTGGCCACATTACACCCATATCTAAGGCTGGAAATCCTATTAAATAAGGACTTCATCAGTGACCATTAGTGTAGTCCTTGCAGAAAGGTCTACATGGCCATATGATTGGATTAAGGGACAATTGTATCAGCACAATGCAAAGATCCATGCATTTGGCTTATATACAGTATATATATACAGTATATATATATAACAAACAAGGGAAAGTTGCGCTCACCACTATTTTTTAAAACCATTAGGCGGGGGTGCAATGAGGGTGTGACCACAAAATACATATAGTCAAATACAAGAGGTCCTCTGCACTCAACCCATTATCAATATATTTAAGACAGCGACATTTTGTGCATACTGCTACTATAAAATGCCTTACCCTTTAAACAACACAGGGATTGTTTGTCCATATATTGCAATATATTTAAGCTGGCCAACTACGTCAAAGTCATCCCATATCTGGCCAGTCCTACGCTTAATTTTCATCTGATTCATTAAGAATTCAATTACTTAATTATACATTTTACAAAGGGACTAAGTTATTTTAATGATAATACAGAAATAAAATTATTGATAAATGAGTTGAATTCGTGGAAATGAGTTTGGTCAACTTTGTTTTAAGAAAAAAATTTGATTAATTTGAGTTTTAGTAAATAGGCCCCCAACATTACACTTGTATACTGTTATAGCGACCCATAGGGTTTAATTTACCCATTGTCTTTAATTTTGTACAGTTCTTTGTTGGGGAAAATGCCCATTGTATCTAGTTATACTTATTTACATATATTTTCCATTGGCCAATAATTTAATCACCATTTCCTGCCACACTTTTATAGAGAAGGTGGGGAATATAGACCCCACAAAAGAGGTCTAACTAGTGTACAGGATAGGAACTGTTATAGCACTCTCTAGGAGAGTGAGACAATCAGCTTTAGCTAGTAGGTGCAGCCTTGTTCTCTACCAAGGAGGATAGAAGGGTGTAGCAGCTCTTCCCTAGGCTCTGCTTGTCTAAGTGAAGGAACCACATTACTGACAAGTGAATCAGGCTATATTCAATCCCTGTGCCATGTTATAACAAACTTATTTAAGCCGAAACCTATGTTTAGGTTGCTGGTGTAGATCTGACTTTTCAGTACAGCAGGAGAGCCCAGCTAGTCCGAGTTTTCACTGATGCCCTTTTGGGGCCATGGAACTTTCTGCTGCGGTTCTAGCTAAGAACCGACCAACTTTTAAGTGTGGAAATACCAAAAGTGAGGTACAGGCAAGGGTTTAGTGAAGAGGAGTCTGGACAGGCGGTCAAAAGGGTCAAAAGGCAGGCCAAGGTCAAAAACCAGGAACAATTCACACAACAGTGCTTGAGCAGGATCTGAGATAACCAGAAGCCAGCTTGGGCAATGAATGAATGAATGAATGAATGAACAGGTTTAAACAGCGAGATTTGGCGCCAAAAGACAGGAAATAGGAAGTAAGGGCAAAATATAACATAGCCCTCAACAAAGACGACGGTGCCAGCTTCAAAATGTGGAACAACGCATATCTTGACGTCATCGTGCAAGCAATGACGCGCCTATCAACATTTCATCTGCGCACATGTGCACAGAGATGCGTACCACCCGGCCAGAGCTCAAGGAGTTAAAAGACCAGTCCTGTGGGGCGCCTTACACATGTTTACTATAGGGGATCCGGAGGTATTGACAACCTAGAATGTGAACCTTCCAACTCCTAAACCATTCCTACAGTGGTGCCACATTTTTCTGTCTCTAACGAACAATGGTGACTGTACCTGGTATTTACCTGGTACCTGGTATTTATTGTTTGTATTTATTCAAACAATGTCAAAGCTTTTGAGTATTCAATCCTTGTGGCACTTGAACAAAGCCTTTGTTATCTGTTTTGGCATTGTCTATTCTATTTTATTTACTTTTGGTGTAGTCCAGCAACACCCTCATGCGTGCCTTCCACTTAACAAAGGTCCATCCTGCTGAAAGTCTAATATAACCCATGCTCTATCATAGTAGTTGTTTTTAGCCTGTTTAAGCCATAATAATGTAAAAATGTCATCATCTATTGTCAGACTATAAATATATATATATATATATATATATATATATATATATATATATATATATATATCCCGGTATATATTTCCTTACAAAGTGCATTTTAAAGCAAGTAAATAATACATTTAGTAAGCTATTTGTTCCTCAAAGTGTATTTATAACGCTACTGGATTATAAGAGTGTATTAAGAGAATCTATTTGATGAGTATCATCATATTACAGAGAGGGGTTCAGGAACCTTACTGTGCGTTATTCATTATGCCAAAACTATTCTCATGAAAATTGACTTTTATCTTACACAGTAGCAGATAAATGCTTTCAATCCATTTGGTTGTAATGTGTTCAGTTAGCATAACCAAATACATTTTCTTTCTTTGTACATATTTGTGATCTCAATCTGTTTCTTTTGAACTTCTCAACCAAATTAATTCCAATATTTGATGTCTGGACAAAAAATAATAAAATAAAATAGGTCATATTGCATTTTTCCAAATTATGAATAGGTAATTCAGTTTGATTAAATTATATAGAAAAAGGGGAACCGTGGCCAATTTACATGTTGATCTTATTGTAGTTTTTGGTGCCTTCTAATTTACTTTACATTAGCTTTTTTCATATTACAGCTAGGTTTTTATGCAGTGCTTTATATCTCCATCATTTACATCAGTGTCTTTCCCAGTGAATCTTATAATCTAACTCTAACACGCACCAGGGTCATTTTCATCAGCAGCCATTTAACCTTTCTGTATGTTTTTGAGTGTGGAAAAAAACTTATGTACTTGCAGAAAGCACATACAGTCACTGTTAGAAAATGTAAATCATCATTTACAAATTGCAAGGTAGGGTGCATAGTACAAAAAACAAAGATATCTGCTGTTTTGTGTTTTGCAACTCTCAGCCACATCCAAGGCAATATGCTCTCTGAATGACTAATAAGGGGCCAATTTACTAACATTCAAATGTTTTTTTTTTTAATGGGAAACAGAACCTGGTTAGGGTAAGAAGGGCTAAAAGGAGCCAAAAAGCCCTTCACTAGCAATTTACATGCAAAGTGAAGCCTTCGGGAATCAGAAGGTATTTACTTGTCTCATGCTGTACACACAGCAATTAATGAAACTCTAAAAATTTGTAAAAACCATGAAAAACTTTAATGCAAAAATTCACCAGGTAAAAGCTGTTGAGGTCCTATAGAAGTCAATGGGAGTTGCGCTGATCCTATTGGACCTTTTTTTAATCAACCTATTTATGAAGCCTACATTTTTTCTCGTTGAGTTTGTTTAGGGGGAAAACTCAAATTTTTAGAGAAATTAAAACCTCACATTTTTAGAGATTTATTAAACCTCAAATTTGCTAAAATCTGAATCTGGGGGGCGGGGCCAGGATGCATAGCTGAGTAGACGTGTGATGCTGCAGCTCCATGCTTGAAAAATTATCCTGCCAGACAACTCGCTAACTTAATCGCCAAATATTGCTCCATCCCATAATAGAACCTGTCGGAACAACCAGACCTCAGCACAAATAGTGAAAATCAGGCAAATAAGCATAGACGACGGCTACACAAAACCCTCATCCATGCTATGAGATACCAGCCAAGATGGCGCTGAAGGTCTGGGCCCAAGCCAACCAGAGCAAAGTATGGAAGGAACACCCCACCACCAATTATCCTGAAGCCTCTAAAGTATAGAGATTGGGGCATTGCCTTGAGAGCTGCCAGAGACAAAGGGGAAATAATGCGCCAAAGCGCAAAGGTCTTGCTTTATCCGGACTTCTCGCTGACAGTCCAAAAGAAAAGAGAAACCTTTGTGGAGGCACGTCGCAAGCTGTGAGAGAGAGGAATCAAGTACGCTTTACCCTGCCAAGGTGAGAATTCAAGATGGTGAAAGAGCGGTCTTCTTCGAATCCCCAAGAGAGGTCATTCAGTGGCTGGAGCATTGGGCACCTTCAGCTAGACAACCACCTACTTAAACCAGAATCAACTCCAGGTCATATAAATACTGTAATTATAATCTTCCCCTGTTAACTTTAAAATACGGGCCCAGAAGTCAACCTGCAGTGGGTCTCTAACACACATCATTCAAGAGAACTGTGACTATTTATCCAGCCGGCAGAGACCACCTATTTATTTTGCTATAGCAGCTGGACTTCCCCCATATTATATAAGCAGCGAGGCTGGACTATCACCACACCATGAAGGAACTTAGACCCAGTGCCACTCACACTTTTCAAGCTCCTTCTACTGACTCAGTTGGCTGCTGGTCTACTACCTTTTGCTTAACGTTGAATGTTATGGGTGAAATGTGTCCCCAGGTTGGCGTGGGGATGCCTGGAGGGAAGAGGGTGTTTGGTGTTTTTCCTTTTTAAGTTAGAAGGATCCCACACATACATACAGGAAAGGTAGTATTTACACTAAGGTATGCTAACAAAGGGCAAGCAAAGATTGGAGAAGCCCCCCATTACCCAGACACTTACTGGATTAAACACCTCCAATGGCTACACACCAACAAACCCTCCAAGTAGTTTCATGGAATGTCCGGGGCCTCAATGATCACATTAAGACGTCTGTGGTTTAGACTACCTCAAAAAATCTGGGGCAGACCTCATTCTGCTCCAAGAAACACATCTAGTGGGACAAAAGGTCAGGGAACTGAGGCAGGCATGGATAGGATATGTACCATGCAGAATACTCTACCCATTCCAGAGGAGTAGTGATCCTAGCCAGAAAGGAAATAGGAATGGGTGTAGAAGAACTAGCTACAGACAGAAAAGGGCAATATGTAGCACTTAAATGCCAAATATACTGCTGCTGCCTAATCATCATTAACATATGTATTCCACTCCCATTCAGTGTGACCCTCCTAAACGAGATCCTAGCTAGAATTGCATACATGGGCCAGTATCCCACTATATGGTTAGAGGACTAAAATGCGGTCCCTGATCCCCAAAAGGACAGACTCTGCCCGCTCCCCCAGGATACAATGATTCTTTGCCAACTGGATAGCGAGAGTGGGGCTACATTATGCTTGGCGAGCCAAACACCCTGGGGAAAGGCAGTATTCATGCTATACGATAGCAACCTCTGCCCTTTCCTGCATTGACCTAGCTCTTGCCAACCCAGAAGCCCTCCAGGGCATTCAATCAGTAGAGTTCCTGCCAAGAATCTGTTCAGACCATGCCCCTCTGAAGCTAACTTACATTCTCCCTAGCCCCAAGAGGACCAAAGAATGGAGACTAGCCCCCAAATGGGTCCATAATAGAAACATACAGGAATCTTTCAGCCCCCAATTAAAGGAGTTCTGGGAAAAAAATAAAGACTCTGCCCCTCTGGCAACAGTATGGGATGCCAGCAAAGCCTGGACTAGTGGTCAGTACATCTCCCTCATAAAAAGAGAGAGGTAGAGAAGGGCATTGATGAAGCGAAAACAGCTATATTATAGGGAACTATATAGGTCCAAATCCAGGCCTGAGCTACCATTAGGTTGAATACCTAGAATGAGTGGCCCTCCCTGCATTAACAAGGGAATGCCCATAAAACCTGACAAGGTCAAAAGGCAATCAATTGCTTTCCTAATAACAGACAGGATACCTATAGAATGTTACAAAAGAAATGTCGACCACAATACCGCACGCATGCACTCAGGCCACAATAACAGTAATACTTAAGCCAAGGAGACCAAGTTACAAATGTGACTCATATCGGCCTATACTACTGCTAAACGCAGACATCAAGATATTTGCAAAAATTCTCTCTATTAGGCTGAAAGGAGTAAAAGAACAACTAATCCATCCAGACCAAACAGGCTTTATGCCTGAGTGAGCCACTGACATTAATATCAGGCGCCTCTATACCAACCTCCAAGCCATACATGAGAACCCTGGGAGTAGGGTAGTGGTCTCGCTAGACAAGGCCAAGGACTCTGACACCGTAGAGTGGCCTTACCTGTGGGAGGTACTAAGGCGTTTTGGGTTGGGTGACAGGTATATAGAATGGGTACAATCTCTATATAGTGCTCCAACAGCCAGGGTGAGGGTGAACTCCTTCTTTTCCAATACTTTTGTACTAAATAGAGGAACAAGACAGGGGGGTGCCCCCTGTCCCCCCTGCTCTTTGCCATGGCAATAGAGCCACTATCCATCCTGAACCGTAAAGATCCAGATATTGTAGGTCTCAAGACTAGAGGAGAGGGTTTCCCTTTATGCCATGCTTGCCTACCTAGCTGACCCTGGAGGTATCCCTACAAAAACTCCTCCAGGTAGTCAATACATATGGGGACTACTCATGGTCAACTGGGAGAAGTCCATCATGCTTCCTATAGATGAGATCGTCCTCACACACCCATTGACCTCCCTGCCATTGCAATGGGTCAGTGCTTTTAAATATCTAGGCATCAAGGTCCACAAGGACCTGGATAGATACTATGGCAGATAATTCAGATGCAGTGGTACAAGACTATCGAAGGAAAATAAATACCTGGGCAAGCTTACCATTCTCTCTGGTGGGGAGAATAAATCTGAGGAAAATGGTATATCTACGTAAGTTTTGGAGCTGTCCACATATCCAGCAATGCTGGAAAAATATACTAGAATTTATACTATCTAACTTTGCCCTCCCCAATATACGATCCCCCCTGATGAGGCATACAGACCCCCTAACGCTAACAAGACAACCCCCTTTTTATTTCACTGTACCAAATGATTGGGATATGTTATGCTATGTATCCTTTAAATGGTTTCTTTTCTTAACTGGTTAAATAACACATATCCCTCAATATGTTTTATAAGGGATAATGTATGTAACCTTTTAGTTTTTCCTTGTGTTTTTCTTTTCTCCTTTTGTTTGTTTATTTGCTGAAAATGTAAAATAAAAACTTTAAAAAAAATCAGAATCCGTAAATACTCATGCTAAAACCTGTCAAAGTCATGTAGAAGTCAATGGCAGATGTCTCTTTTACAATTTGAAGATGTTTCTTGACATCCTGATCTGCTCTGGTTTTCGAATCTGAAAAAGTTGGGGATTCCAGTCAACAACTCAAAAGAGTTGTACGTTAAATTCAAAAAAGTCACACGATTCGAATTATCTCACAAGATTTTTTTTATATATTAGTTAAATTTGTTAGGTCGACTTTGTTTTAATAAAAAAAATAGGTAAAATTCAAGTTTATTAAATACCCCCTAGAGGTTTTCTGATTTTTTTTGGTATGAATTGTTCAAAAAATCTATGACTATGAAGATTTTCATTCATCCAGGTCATAGTATATCTAGTATAGGTCAATCTAAAAACAACTGGACTTGCTGAGTAATCAATGAAGACGTTTCACTACTCATCCGAGCAGCTTCATCAGTTCAACTGACTGGTGTGGGAAATTCTCGGCATATAAACTCTTCCACTAATCCATTTACAATGGCACATTGTAACTCTTCAAAGAGGTGACATCTGAAGAAACTCACAGAGGTGTTGATTCTGTGTAGTTGTGATAGGATTATCCAATGTGTCATGCAACTCCTAGATACAGGTGTTACTTGTGAGAGTTGCATGAATGGATGTGTGAAGTGTTCTGAATCCGCCGGGGTACAGATGTTAGAACAGCATTGTATGTATCAGACAGGTGGTGTCGAAGGCCCCCACCTCTGTTCAGAGATGGTCTCTCCACCTTGACATGAATCGCCTCTTTCACGCCTCGTTCAAACCAGCGGTCTTCTTTATCCAAGATTTGGACCTTGCTGTCTTCAAAGGAGTGTCCAGCGCGATCGGAACGATTATGAAAGTGGGCAGGTATATTGTTGGAAAGACGAGCGGAGTAAGCAGCGCCTATTAAGAAGGACAGACAGCCCACCAATGAACCGCGATCCCCAACCACGACCAGCCGAAGCGCTAGGGAAATTCAGCGCTCAGAAGGAACGCTATGGAGGGAATTGGAGGCAGCCTCGACAGCATCATAGAAACTACCGTGAGCCTTATACAGCAGATTCGTCGGCATACACCAGCACGGAAGAAGAGGAACAAGTATCGGGCAAAGATAAGCAGCATTTTTTAGGGGCTCGCCCCAAAGAGGGGCCAGCTGCAACGGAGAGAAAAAATCCACGTTACCCTATTGCAAGGGAGGCGTACCCGCAACGATATCGGAACAGCAACAACAACAGCAGAAGGTAAACCAGCTAGTTGTGAACTTATCTTCTTATACCTTGACTGAATCTGAACTAAGTGTACTAAACAAAGGTCTAGGCTTTGTGCCCAGTTATAATGTGGAATTTTTCGATTGGGAGGTGGATTTTTACAAGTTCATACGCTTGGCCAAACTTAAAATGAATTTTTCTGATGTGCAATCCAATGTAAATAGGTCCCAATTAAAAAAGAAAAGTACACATGTTCCGGATGTAACCAGCCCGGCCCTAGAAACCTTTATTAATGTGGTAACTAGAGAAGTAAAAAGAGTTTGGGATAGGAACAAAAATGTGACCAATAATCTTACATTAACAGAGAAAAAAGCCCTTACCGCCCTCAGAAATAACAAGGAAATTATCATTAAGAAAGCTGATAAGGGAGGGGTGGTGGTAGTGATGGACGCTACTAAATATAGATTGGAAGTCCTCAGACAATTGGAAGTACCAGGCCACTATTCCCCAATTGAGCAGGATCCAACGATAAAGTTAAAGAAGGTGATTGATCTGATGATAATAGAAGCATTTGATATGGGAGTGATTGATAAAACGACTAAGGAGTTTTTAACCACTGATTTCCCTAAGATTCCTACCTTGTATGTGCTTCCTAAAATCCACAAGACACTAGAAAACCCTCCAGGTAGGCCCATAGTGTCTGGTATTGGTTCGTTATTAGAACCCCTTTCCAAATTCATTGATCATCACCTACAGGAGTTAGTATGTAATCTCCCCACCCTGCCTTAAGGACACCAATGATCTTTTGATCAAATTGGGGGGGGTCCCTAAATTGAGCCCAGGGGTTCTTCTATGCAGTATCGATATACAAAGTTTATTCATGGCAATACCTCAAGATGAGGGAATTAAATGCATAGAAGAAGCCCTTTTGGAAACCAACATGAGCAATGCTAAAATATATTTTATACTTGACTGTCTCGAAGTTGTGCTTAAAAAGAACTATTTCAAATTTGAAGATTCCTTCTATTGGCAAAGGCAAGGGACGTCGATGGGCTCTGCGGTGGCACCGTCCCTTGCAAACTTATTTGTATTTGATTTGGAAAAGAAATTGTTCCTGAAAGAACCATATTTACAGTATATCATCCACTATTACAGGTATGTGGATGACATACTAATTATATGGGATGGACCACGTGAAACATTTATTGATATGGTGGAACAGGCTAATACAGCACACAAGACAGTAAAATTTACTATGGAGGTTTCCGATACAGTAATTAATTTCCTGGATGTACAGATTAAGTTGGAAAATAACAGTCTGAGTACTAATCTGTATCGCAAGGAAATGGATAGGAACAATCTCCTACACAGGAAGAGTTTCCACAACCCCCAGACCCTTAATGCTATTCCCAAGGGACAGTATATGAGGGCTAAGAAAATAGCATCAAGTAACATTGGTTATAAAATGGCATGCAAAGAGTTAACGGAGAGATTTGTACAGAGGGGATACCCGAAAGGGCAACTACGAGCAGTAGAGGATGAGGTACAGAAGATAGAACGGGGAGACCTATTACAACCAAGAAAAAGGGAAGTGGATAGTGAAAGAATAACTTTTGTGAGCAAATATGATAAGAGAAGTAAAATGGTGGAAAAAATTGTAAAACAATATTGGCCCATATTACAGACTGACACCATCTCTGGTTTGGTTTTCAAAAAACCCCCACGTTTTGCTTATAAGAAAGGGAAATCCATTAGTGACACATTGTGTTCCATTGGAAAAATGGACAGTAAGTATAACCCAACGGTCGGGAAGAAGGTGGGCACCTTTCCGTGTCTAGGGTGTAATTGCTGTAGTTCCATTATAAAAGGTCCCAACATTCATCACCCAATATCTGGGCAAGAAATCAAGCTTAATACATTTGCAACATGTAAAACCGCGTATGTTATCTATGTTCTGAAATGCCCATGTGGGTTGGTGTATGTTGGTAAAACCATAAGACCCGTGCACATGAGGATTAAGGAACATAAGGGTAGTATAAGAAATTTTAAGGCTGGTACTTATTCCGATACCCCTGTATGTAGACATTTTTTTGAGCATAAACACAATGTATGTCAGTTGAAATGGAAGGTGTTGGAGGTGGTATCCAATCCAGTTAGAGGAGGAGATCATAACAATTTATTGTTACAAAGGGAGGCAAGATGGATTAGCCGGTTAGAATGCATCTCCCCCAAAGGGTTAAATGAACAATACAATTTGATATGCTTTCTTTAATGGTACAATGTATCTTGTTGTTCTCAGGTATTATAATTAGTGAGCTAACGGTATTGCCGAGGATCGTCGGTCGAATCATAGATGGGTGAGTCCATTAAGACAGGAGTCTTACCATAATACATCTAAAAGCCAAGCAATAGTTCTTAATGTAACAAAAATAGCATAGAGTTAGCAACTTTTGTTGCCAAACAAATGTAGATGGTAATTATTTAAATTTGCAACATAGTTATGAAACAAGTGGTTCAGATAGGCTGGTTCAGCATTTTCTTTTTACCTTTGCAGGTTAGGCCGAATGGAGCAATTTCCTGTATTTTAAGCTGTTTGTAAATGTTTTATTGACACCATGTTCTTATTGTATTATTTAGATGATTGGCACTAATGCACTTATACACGGATTTGGACATCTTTGAATTATCCAAAAAAAAGGAGAATCAAGCAAATATTATTTTACCAATTGGGCTGAACGGCTTTTGTATTTAAGTGTAAAAAATATTTATTCACTGTTTTTACTGTTTGCACTAAATGTCAACTATGTTAGAATAGTTTTTAACTTATCACAGTTTTTATGAATGAAAATTTTATGGTGCTATGCAGCAATGGATGCATTTAGATGTCACATGATTAGGGTTAACACAAGGGTTAAATGAAGTAACAACCCACAGAAGGTGTGATTGGTCACATAGGATTTAAATGTCGGATGTTTTGTTTGTTCCTATACACTTGATAAAGGGCTTGTCCCGAAACATGTTGTACACTCCCCAATAAACGGATTTTCTGCAGTTCGACTGCCGTTTTGGATCTGTTCCACATTCATACTACAGTTTTACATATTGATTGGGTTATCAGACACAGGATACCCGTGGACAGGTCTGATCTAATTATGAGGTGAGCTCCTTTCATATTAAATTGTGTCCCTTGTCTTTTAAGTGTAGAAAGACAGCTGAGTTTTGCCCTGTAGAGTTCTCCCTCCTGTGCTGAGCCATTTGCTTGGAGAGCAGTTGTTTTGTCTCCCCGATGTATAGATCTGTGCACTCCTCGCTACACTGGACTCCGTATACCACATTGCTTTGTTTTTCTTTTGGTGTTTGATCCTTTGGGTGTACCAGTTTTTGTCTCAGTGTGTTGCTAGGTTTGAAAAACACAGGGACATGGTGTTTGTTGAAAATCCTCCTGAGTTTCTCTGACACTCCAGCTACATATGTTTCGCCTGCTGGGCGGTTATTTCTATTGGTGTTCCTGTTGGGCTTGGTTGCTGCTGTTTTGACAAAGGACCATTCTGGGTAGCCACACGCTTTCAAAGCTCCTCCGAGAAGTTTTTGCTCTTTGTCTTTGGACTCTATATCAGTTGCCACACATTCCGCCCGGTGGTGCAGGGTTCGAATGACACCCAGTTTGTGTTCCAGTGGATGGTGGGAATCAAACAACAGATATTGATCCGTATGAGTGGGTTTCCTGTATACTTCCGTCTTCAAGTTACCCCCCTCTTGGATACATATCAAACAGTCCAAAAAAGCAAGTTTGTTTTCATGGACATCTTCCCTTGTGAACTTGATGTTATTGTCCACTGAGTTAATGTGTTCTGTGAAGGCCGCCACTTCATTGGATCTGATTTTAACCCAAGTATCATCCACATACCTGAACCAGTGAGTCGGTGTAGTTCCCTGGAAAGTAAGTAAGGCCCTCCTTTCCACTTCCTCCATGTACAAGTTTGCTACAATGGGAGAGACTGGAGAACCCATTGCACAGCCATGTTTCTGTCTATAAAAAAGGATTATTGGAAGAGTTTATATGCCGAGAATTCCCCACACCAGTCAGTTGAACTGAAGAAGCTGTTCGGATGAGTAGTGAAACGTCTTCAATGATTACTCAGCAAGTCCAGTTGTTTTTAGATTGACCTATACTAGATATTCGAAAAATCTAATTTGTAGACGTTTTAGAGGTATTTTTCGTATAGCTTAACTCTTTGTGACTTGCAGCTTAAAGGACAATTCCCCTAAATTAGCAAAACTGTTATAACACATAAAATTTGACCATAAAACCTTTAGAAATGTATTCAAACTTTCCATAACCTGCCAAATTTTGTAAAATGGATGTGGTATTTAGGGGGGTGGCCATAAAATAGTCATGGTCAAAAAATGTCACCCCACTCCACACTGCCACTCTTTATGTCCCTCTTTCTTCTTTCCAAATTGTCTGAGGTATATATACACGTTGAGTGCTTTTTTCCCTGCAGTCAACTCTGTTTCATAAAAGAGCCATAAACAGTGGGGAGTTGTAGTTCAAGTTTGTTTGATAAGAATCTGGAGACCAGGATTGGTCTGTAAGTATCATGGAATCATGATTGGAAAAGGATCCTCTACACTGCATTAGAGTGGCACTTGTACTGATTTGCACATAGTGTGGTGTTAAAGGACACTGAAATATTGTTTAAAATGGATTTTGATAGTCACATTAACAACAAGAAATGGCTCTTTAACACACAAGAATGAGAATGTGGATTGAATAATAACAGGGTCACCCTATTTTTTTTTTTCTTTTTCTCTCTTTTTTTGCCTTTTTTCTTTTTCCCCATTTTTTTTTCCTTTTTCTATTTATTATGATTTTTTTTCTTTATCTTTTATTTTCTATTTTTTCTTTATTTATTTCTTCCTTTTTTCTTATACCCTATCAATACCTCATCTGTTTAGTTAACAGAAGAGGGCACTATAGAGTTAAACGTTTGCATGTTTATTCAACCTACCTGGTCTTTCAACTGTCTTCATTGATATTTCATTTCTTCCTTCTTAAAACAAATTCATGGAGGAAGTTTTACAGACTGCTATGAGTTGGCGATGTTGTAAAGTTTAGAGCACAATGATAACTACAGTTTTCAACAAGGTTTATTGTTACTGAAAACTCCATATATAGACAGAAAGTACATGTAGTGAGAAGTCCATTGAGCATGCGTCAATCACACTGTCACGATTTACATTCTACCTTTAATGCAAGTGAATAGGTGCACTTTGTGAAAGCCTCTGTGATCCCTACTGTATATGCATGTCAAAGTCTAAAGTCCAAATGTGCATTGCAAATTTAATAGTACTCACATATAAATCACATTTTTACAGGAGACAAAATTCACAAGTAGACTGCATTTTGTTCATCATTGAGCGTAGACAGCTCTGAATGCTGCCTAAAAAAGTGCATATTTCATTTATTGTAACAAATACACTTGATACTGCTATTATAAAAAAGAAGTTATCAACTTAAAATAATGTTCAGTCATTCATGTGGCAATCTCTTTCATTTCACTGAGCTGCTGTACTCAGCTATTTATTTGGTACTTGACCTTAATCATTTGGCTTTCGAAAATACATCAGAAATGGGACATTTGTTAAATAAAAAGTGGTTTAAGGAAAAAACTATATATGTAAAGCTCAAAACAAATTGAAAAATAAAAAAAATGCAGTTCATCCCAGTGCATAACACATCAGTCATCATGCATTAACCTTGGATAACAGTGCAGATAATTTAAAGAGAGAGAATAAAGCCGTGTAAGACCTGTTGTTGAACCCAGAGAAATTTTCTCTAGAAACATGGTCAAAGATTCTCCAGAAATTAATTGCAAGTTGCAACCAGTCAGCAGTAAGTTATAACTGATCTAGTGTGTTCTGGGTAAAGAAATCAAATATCTGATTGACTGTTACTTGGCCACTGGAAATATGTTCCATGTTTCTGCATAACCCTCTCTGTCCTTAAAAAAACTAAGGACGGTGGGAAGTGTTGTCCTTGTTCTTGCTTGGTATACCTTCAGATGTATAAATATAAATGCTGCACGGGTTCCTACCCTCATCCCTTGCAGGTCAGTGGTAGGCATCACCCATGCCTAGTAGAGAGGTTGGTTGTCAGACTTACCGAACCGGGTGGAACCACTGACGAGAGGAAGACAGCCCTTACAGCTCCTCAACCAATACACCCTCCAATGGGAACAGAGGGAGATCAGTGAAGGTGTAGTAGGGGAGTCTGGATTCCTGGCGGGGTGCGCTGGTCTGTGAAGGAGCAGGTCAGGTGCCTAAGTGTTACTGCTGGTTCGGGATGGAGGAGTCGTTGGCGAATAGCAGGCTGGCACCGATGACACTTGGGCTGCTACACAGAACTTGCTAATTGAGTTGGAGCGCACGTTGGTAGAATCACAGGAGAAGGCTCCCAGGGCGAGACAGTAGTGGAGGCGAAGGTGGGTAACTGGATTGGCAGCAGGGATAATCTTCAGTCGATAGGCAAGGGTCAAGGTAATGCGTAAACGAAAAACAGGCAAAGTTCGGCAACAGGTAATCAGATACAAGCAAGGTTCCAGGGGTTAATTCAGCAGCGAAGTCAGGAAGCAGGCAGGAGTTTGGCAACAGAAGATCAATACATCAAGCAGAGTTCAGAGGGTTAACACAGAAGCGTAGTCTTAAACAAGCAGGTTCGGAAACAGGAGTTCAAATAGTCAAGCAGGGTTCCAAGGGGTTAAGCAGGAGCATAGTCAAAAGGCAATGCAGGGTCAAACCAAAGTACAATAATAATCAGATAAATTTTACTCACAACAGCTAGAAAGCGATGTCCGAGCACTGGGAGAAACTCTGCGCCGGCAGAAATACCATTGTCTGCGTCATCACGCTGCGCCCAGCAATTTCCCTTGCCCTGGCGTCAAGGCGCCCGCGCCGCGACATCACTGGAACGCAGCACTGGAATGCATCGCGCCAAAGATCCGTGTCTCCCAGAATCACGGTAAGTACATGACATTGGTACTATGTAAATAAATAGGGGATGGTCAGTAGGCACGCCATGCATTGACCCACTAAACCCTTGTTTACTAGTATGAAGGGCACTTTTAGCTAATTAACTTCATTGCTCTATAACTGCTCTATAATTTATTCACCCTATTTGGATAATCAATAGTGATACTGCTTCCCAGTGGCGTAAATACATGTTACTGGGCCCTACAGCAAATTCTTTTTACGGCCCACAATATATCCAGAGGTTGCTCTGTTTTATCAATATATATTGAAATTGCTCATTAGGGCCTTGTGGGCCCCTGTACCTCCTGGGCCCCCCTGCAGCTACAGGGTCTGCTTCCTCTATCGTTACGCCCCTGCTGCTTCCCTTCAGTTTTGTTAAAGAGTATTAGAAGAGAACACTAATGTAAATGCTGTTGAATATTATGCAAGCAGACAAAGAGAGCATATACTTCAGCCCTAAAATGTATATATATATATATATATATATATATATATATATATATATATATATTTTTTTTTTTATTTATTATTCTGTAGTGAAGTAATAGTGTTTATTTTCAAACAAAACACATTTTTATCCGACGTTTCGGTCCCACCTGGGGATATATATATACAGTAGTTCTTTGCTGTGCAAAATAAAATAACTTCAGTTTTCTCCAATAAACAAAATAACAGTTACAGTAACAGATAACAAATATAGTAAGTCCTGTAAGAATCAAATATTAGGCGCAAGAGAGGTGCTCTGGTTTCCTTGGATGCTCACAGTGTAATACTCCATGGAAAAGCAAAAATGTGTTGCCTTCAGACAGACCTGTCACATCATAATAATCTGGATTTGGTTCAAATGAACATTAGAAATACTGCATTGATGTTGTCTATTTATTCCTATACATATGTGGCTAAAGAACAGCAATCATTTAATCCATTTTTGAAATAAATGCATTATTGAAATTAGCCCTGTGACTAAACTTAAAACTGGTCTAGGGGTGCAAACAAACACACATCATTTTTCTCCTGAGAAAGTCAATTTGACAAATTGTGTTGGGCTGATTGAACTCTGAGCTATTGGTCTGTGGGCTCTGATATTTGCATTTATGAGCTGAATTATTCAGTCTCATATTGTAAGTGCAATTATGTGTTTTTAAGAAATCACATGAATAGTTTTACACTATGGGAGTTCTTCCCCTTCTGTATGTATATCTTTGAGCGAGCTTCTTTATCTGCAAAATAATTGCTATGGTTGTTGACCGTTTAAAAATGTAGAAGACTTTACTGACATATCAGGCATATCAGCAGCTTCATTTCAGTAAGAAAAAAGTGTGGATGAGCAATGTCTCAATTAAGTCTGTTCTCTCTGCATACATGACTTGAACTAGAGGTAGGCAGCTGGGGTAGCTGATTTGGGTACAAGCATTTGCTGAAATATATTTATTCAAACATGCTGCAGATTTTATTTATCCGAAATCCAATTAATATTAATACCAAATGCTCTTACTCTTGTCTGACCAGTCAGTTTCCTATTGGCTGAAGACAGTCGGAAGTGCATTGGATTGCATCTTTAGACATGCTCCTTCCTTGTCTCTTCTTTTCCATCCTTAGTCATCTGATCTGTGCCTGCCATTCTTCTGCCAGACATGATGTTCGAGGGGCAGAAGGATATAGTATGACACATTTGCCTCTGATCCCCAAACTCCTTGTCCTGGATGTCTACATATGTCATTTTTAAAGTAACTACCTTTTTCTGGGAATTCTATTTAACAGACAACAAAACAGCATGAATGGTTGTACTTTGTTGTGATATTACACCCTAGTACAAAGAACAGAAAAAAAAGCTGCCCTCTGTGACAGTTATTCTGTGTTTCTGCAAACACATCGGATTACTGTGTATCAACTGTGTAAAACATCAATTAAGTGATATTCCTCTCAACTACCATTTTTTTGTGCTATAATAACTAATTATGAAAATAGAGAGAATTTATGATGAATATAAAAAGATCCCGGGTGGTTATGTCTCAGCAATGAGAAAAAGCACAAAATGATGGCTAATGTATTTTTTTTATGTCAGAGTATAAAATATTTAGCTACTTTATCATAGCTAGTTATAGGATTCTTTATACCAGTTTCTTCTTTTTTGTCATATTCTAGCTGTCCAAACACGCAGCAAAGGTTAACAACGCAGCAAGTCTGTCAGCTTTTCAGCAGGAGTAAATTTCATCACTTGCATATTACAAACACGTTATAACTTGCCCTTCTTATATTTAGAGAATGTTGTAAAAGATACATTTTATGCACCATCTTATTGCTTTCATTAGGGGAAAGCAAAACCAAAGGAAACGCGTGAATAAAATATGGTGCAATATCATTTTTTATATTGAGCCTACATACTTTATATGCTCCCTTTGAATTTTTTGCATAAATCACTAACAAACTTCAGCCAAGACAAATAATTCATCTCTTAATGTAAAAAGTACAGTTTTCTTTAAAATCCACTATGAATATATGCTATAAGATGGGGCTAATTTAGAGACAAGCCACAGCTAAAAGGTAAATCACAGAAGGTTGTTTTGTAATGTGAGTATTGTTATATTGACCACTAGGGATGTAGCGAACTGCCGATTTGGCAAAAAATGCGAACGTTCGTGAACAGTTCGCGAACTTCGAACACCCGCTAAAATCGTTCGATACAAACGATCGAAGGATTTTAATCATTCGATCGAAGGATTTTCGTTCGATCGAAGGATTTTCATTCGAATCGAACGATCGAAACCATTAGATCGAATGCTTTTCATTAGATCGAATGCTTACAATCGTTCAAACGAATTTTTAGCGGTCGAAGGAATTCGAATGGTCGAATGGTCGAACGAATCGAACGCGAACCCAAATTGGCGACCGTCACGCGACGTTCGTGAACATTCGGCAGACGCGAACGGTCGAAGTTCGCGCGAACAAGTTCGCCGGCGAACAGTTCGCTACATCCCTATTGACCACATTGCACTTGGGCTTCTAAATCAATATGCAGAGTATGACAGTACAGTGTATGTTTCATATGTGATGAGCAAATCATATCAAAGTTTTTTTTGCCATTGGAATCAGATCAAAGTAGATATTTAGGCACAAATTCACTAAGCGCCGAAGCGCAGAACGCTAGCGTCAATTCGCTAGCGTTTGGCATTTTCAGTACTTCGCAAATTCACTAACGAACGCTGGCGTAAATTCGCTAGTGTTACTTCGCACCCGTACGCCCATGAAATTCGCAAATTTTCGGCGAATCGAAATGGCGCAAATTGGCCCATAACTATGAATAAGTGGTTGTAAACCGATTTCTGCTTATTTTTATGTTTAGTTGTTTTCGATTTTTTTATTTTTTTTATTTTGGAACTAAAGCAATCCTGTTGCTGGATTTTATACATAAGTGGTATACAAAGTCTTCAAGCACAAATGCAAAGATTAGATTTTGCAAATAGAATAGGAAAATAAAGTCACAGTTCCTTTTTAATTCTAAAAAATTATTTTGTGTGATCAGATTTCCATTTAATGCATAACCTTTTCTTGTGGGAATTCTCAATGGTCCACTAATTGGAGAATATCTGACCATTCGGCGAATCGAAATGGCGAATCGAAATGGCGCAAATTGGCCCATAACTATGAATAAGTGGTTGTAAACCGATTTCTGCTTATTTTTATGTTTAGTTGTTTTAGATTTTTTTATTTTTTTTATCTTGGAACTAAAGCAATCCTGTTGCTGGATTTTATACATAAGTGGTATACAAAGTCTTCAAGCACAAATTCAAAGATTAGATTTTGCAAATAGAATAGGAAAATAAAGTCACAGTTCCTTTTTAATTCTAAAAAATTATTTTGTGTGATCAGATTTCCATTTAATGCATAACCTTTTCTTGTGGGAATTTTCAATGGTCCACTAATTGGAGAATATCTGACCATTCCAAGAAAAAACTGACCTCGTGAACATTCAGAGGGACAGAGGCACACGTGCTGTAATTGCTGCTGTTTTTTTTTAGGATCAGGTTTTATTCCTGCTGAAGAAATAATATAACAATGCAATTTACCAGGTCATTTAGTTTAACTCACATCTTATTAGGATTCTTTTCTTTTAGTGGAGTTATAAAAGAAGAGGTCCAAAGAATAGAACAAATAACAGAAGTTGTCAGATACTGAATCCTGGACTGTGTGTTAACCTGGCAATGAATTGCTCTCTTGAAACCTTCTTGCATTAAGAGTAATTCAGATACAAATTATCTGCTTCCTTTTTTTTGATCATCAAATGGTAGTATATCCCTCTGTCAAAATTTAGTTCAGTTAGAAGGGCTTGTGTGTTTATATAAGGTGCAGTAAGCATTGTGATTAGTTAGCTTGTAAGCATGCTTACTGAATACGCAAGGACTAGAGATGTCGCGAACTGTTCGCCGGCGAACTTGTTCGCGCGAACATCGGGTGTTCGCGCTCGCCGGAAGTTCGCGAACGTCGCGCGACGTTCGCCATTTTGGGTTCGCCATTGTTGGCGCTTTTTTTTGCCCTCTCACCCCAGACCAGCAGGTACATGGCAGCCAATCAGGAAGCTCTCCCTTGGACCACTCCCCTTCCCTATAAAAACCGAAGCCCTGCAGCTTTTTTTCACTCTGCCTGTGTGTGCTGAAGAGATAGTGTAGGGAGAGAGCTGCTGCCTGTTAGTGATTTCAGGGACAGTTGAAAGTTTGCTGGCTAGTAATCGTTTTGATACTGCTCTGTTATTGGAGGGACAGAAGTCTGCAGGGGTTTGAGGGACATTTAAGCTTAGGTAGCTTTGCTGGCTAGTAATCTACCTTCTACTGCAGTGCTCTGTATGTAGCTGCAGTGGGCAGCTGTCCTGCTTCTGATCTCATCTGCTGACTGCTGCAATAACAGTAGTCCTTGTAAGGACTGCTTTTATTTATTTTTTTGTTCCAATACAGAGCAGTATCAAGCAGATTACTAGCCAGCAAACTTACTATCATCTGTCCCTGAAATCACTAACAGCTCTCCCCCTACACTATCTCTTCCAAGCACACACAGGCAGATTTTTCAGATACATTTTTGCCCTTGATCCCCCTCTGGCATGCCACTGTCCAGGTCGTTGCACCCTTTAAACAACTTTAAAATCATTTTTCTGGCCAGAAATGTCTTTTGTAGATGTTAAAGTTCGCCTTCCCATTGAAGTCTATGGGGTTCGCGAACCGTTCGCGAACCGCTCGCAATTTTGCGCAAGTTCGCGAATATGTTCGCGAACTTTTTTTCCGACGTTCGCTACATCCCTAGCAAGGACAAGGCAAAGGTTTGAGAGAAAGTTTGAATCATATGAATATAGGTATGGGACCTGTTATCCTGAATGCTCAGGACCTGGGGGCTTCAAAATAAGGGCCCTTTCTGTAATTTGGATCTCCATGCTTAAGTATATAGTAATTAAATATCTAAATAAACCCAACAGGATTATTTTACCACCAATAATAATTATTCATATCTAAATCAAGATCAAGTACAAGATACTGTTTTATTATCACAGAGGAAAAAGTAACAATTTAGAAAAATGTGAATTATTTGATTTAAATGGAATCAACAGGAGAGGGTCATTCCCATACCTGTAATTATAATGTTTATACATTTTTCTTTAGTTTAAAATACTATAAATATGTTTGCTTTTATTGACGTATTAAGAGAAGTTCACAAAAAATTAGATATGTTTGTCTTTATTTATTTCCCTCATTTAACACCCAAAAAGTATAACATTTGTAAAATTAAATATCAATTAAGCTTTGTTACATGCAAGAAACACGTAAGGCTAATGATGACATGATAAAATATATATGTGTACTGAATTCTACTGCCTGGAGGAAGATTGCCTTTGTTTGAGTGCCTGCTCTACATATTTCTGGATGTGTATTGACCTGTCCTCCTCTTTCTGTGTCTATTGCCCATACTTTCAATTCATGTGATATCAACAACCTAGCAGGATTACAATAAAAGATTCAAAGAACCTTGTTAACTTACTTAGATGATCCCCAAAGATACAAATATTTTAGATGAGATATGAGCCTTCTGTAGGAGTTTTGTGTGACTACAGCTGCAAGTATATGCCAACAAGAAGGGTTAAGGACTGATAGTTCAGTGACATCAAGAGATACATTTATCTATTTCATTATAACAATTTTTTTGTTTAGTTATACTCTTCGGTATACATCCACCTCAGTGTTCATTGTTTATGCTGTAAGAGCTGGAGAGAAATTTCTTGCCATTTAATTACAATGTAATGTGGACAAGTTAACTCTTTAGATACCAGAATAGCGACTGACAGACAGAATTCATACTGGAAACTCCAGTGCAGTCTATTTGTTGTTGTTTTTGTTTTAGGACTTTCCTATGTAAGAGAGCAGCAAAATGTCATGGAAGAAGGTTATAGAAATCTTGTGGTTGGGTGTGTGGTAGAACTGGCGTAAATTGGTCAAGACCATTGGCAAAGATAAATATTATTTGTCTATATTTCTAGGCATTATGGAGTAATGTTTGATGAACAGGTGAAGAGCACTAGGGGGTACCCTTTAGTGCACATTCAGGTAACACTTCTCTCCCCAGTCTGGTTGCACTGTTCCCCTGCCGACGGAGGTGCAGTCATGGTCCAGGCCAGTCCTGTTCTTACTAGCTGGCAGTAAGGACAGGATCCCATTGTGGCCTGCATCATTTGCCGTTCCCTAACTTGCTTGTCTGATTGACCCACATGCCAGGCCTGCGAGATGTGTTTTTACCTACTGAAACCAAGGTAAAGTATAGGTATGGGACTAATTATCCAGAATGGTCAGGACTTGGGCTGTTATTTGGATCAACATACTTCATCTAAAACAACAACATATCCAGAACATATCGACTAATGTAAGCCAAAACTTAACATATAGTTTTCTTTTAGGAAAATATAAATGACACCATTTCAGGGAGTGTAGGGTTTTCAAACAGATTTTTCTCCTTCCTTTGGTTTTAGATTAAAAGTCTGTTATTGTTTGTCTGTTTAATTGATTTTATGACCAGTATCAGCCTTTTAATATCATACTTAGTGATGAGCGAACCTGTCCCGTTCCACTTCGGCAAAAAATGTGTGAAACTGCAGAGAAATTGGTGAAATGCATTGAAGTAAATAGGTGATCAATTTTTTTTGACAAGCAATTTTTTTTGTCTCGCTGACTTTTTTGTCTTGGCTACTTTTTGTCCAAATGCATTAAAGTCAATGGGCATTTTTCTCAAGTTATTGCCCACTCAAAATGCATTAAAGTCAATGGACTTTTTTCTTGAGATGTCTTTTTTGTCTCAGCGACTTTTTTGTGGCTTTTTTAAAATTAGCAGAATTTTGCAATGCATCCATGCCTGGTGATAAAAATTCACTCATCACTAATCATGCTTCATGGGTTGGATCACAGTGTAGAAAAGAATATTTAAAAGTTCAAGTGATACTCTCTTCTTTTCTAACTTACAACAGAAGAACTTTTTAAATGTAAGGAATACATTATTTAGATAAAGAAAATGCTTTGGTAGTAATTTTTCCAGCCAATCTGATGGTCACTGAATGGGAACATCCCTGACAAACACAAGGCACTGTGCTACAGCAAAATTTACATACAATTAGGTTATTAACTTACAAACTGTCAGGAATCAGTAACTGTGAAAAACAGAGACTTGAAGTGAGCATCAAATGATTTAAGTCATATTTTGTTGCTTGCAAACATTGCGCCTCAGGCATCATAAACCATTTCAGCAGAAGAGGTCTGCCTATAATAAATGTTTTTTTGGGAATTGTAAAAAGGAAAAAAAACTCCTTCTATTGCACGCACTAACAATTTTTTAAAGGTTGTTTATCAAGTAAGAGGAACAAGATTTAAATGTGTTCTAAAAGGCTTTGTTTGATGTAAGCTATATTGTACTTTTTTTATTCCCTCCATGCTGTTTGAATGAATTAATGACTTAATTAATCATTTCTGTTATTTTTAATCAAGTTTTTAAATCACAAATATTATTGATGAAATATACTTACCTGTGTGCTAACAGATAACAGAATATTGGTTTTCTCCAATATGTAAAAAAAGAATGGGATGTGGAAGTGATTTTATTAGCTATATAATGCTTACTGCCGTTTTTTTATTTAAAAGGGGCATAAGTATAATGGTATTCCTATCAAGAGGCTCTTCAAATTCTCTCCATATGCTCTGTAATAGAACACCCAGTTCCTGTATAATTTAGATGGGACCCTGCACATATATGGAGGATAGTGTACTAGGAAGCATTATGGGGTATATTTATCAAGACTGAAGTTAGAGATCGCCACAGTCCACTAGACTGAAATCCAGCTACTCTCCATTAATTTCTATGGGATTTTTAAAGGTGTATTAATCAAAGTGTGAACTTTTACTTTCACCCTTTGATAAATACACTTTTAATAATCCCATAGAAATGAATGGCGAAAGGTGTTATTTCACTCTAGTGGACTGTGGTGATCTCTAACTTCACTCTTTGATAAATATACCCCTATGAGATCTTTACTGTACTTACAGCTGGGAATTTGGAGGGTACCCGTTCTTGAACAACCAGGCAACAGACATAAATTAGTGCAGCAGTACACCTAGGACTGCAGCAAGGTGCAAAAATGGATACAAAACACCATGTTATTTGCATGTACACCCAGCCCCACTAGTTGTGTTCCTAGGCACAGCTCTTTGTGCTCCAGAATAGACGCCAGAGACCTGGACTTTTCTAATGAATACAAAGCTGTTGTAAGGAACCCTGGTGGTCTAGCAGGGTGTTGGGGACGCCTGTCGTGCAGCTCGTGGGAATGTCTGCAGTCTTGAATCCTGTCCGCCGATGCGTGCTGTCCTTCATTCTGAGGCATGCGCGACCCTGTTCCTGAGTTGTTTGCTGTCTGTCCTGACCCTTGCCTGAACTTTGACTATTTCTTCGGATCCTTCTCTGTACTTCGTTATTGGTGTGTTTTTTCCTGGCCTGTGACCTCAACTACTCTTAAGTCTTCTGTATCTGTACAACCATGCGGCTTGTTCTCCATTCCCGTACTATGTGTGGTTCCCTTGTTTGTCCAGAACTCTCTCCCTTGTCCTCTCATGTTAAGACTTGACAGCACCAGAGTAGCAGAAGGCTGTTATAGGTGGAAGACTGGGACCTTGGAGATTGTTCTGGGTTTTGCAGAGGCAGTAAATCTCATGGACTCAATTGAAAACTGGACCTGTCTTGAAATTTGGGCCTCTTGCATCTGTGCCCTTAGGAAATCTTATGTCACTTAATATGGCCTTCACATAGCTATGGCACTCTTGGACTTTACCAAAGTAAAAAATATTTTAGGTAATATGGAACATTCTTCTAATGAATTACTATTAAATGGATTTGTTTCTGTGCTATGATGATCATTGCTGGCATGCTTTATGTTGAAAAACCAAGCTTATCCCCACTCAATGACTTGTTTCTGCGGTTCTTGTATGGTGCTTGTCATGGTGTCTGAAGAGTCCACAAAGTTTGCAGTATCAGTACTACTGAAAAATTGTCTTCAGAATTTTTAAGTATAATGGACCCTAACACAGTCCACTGATGAGACAAACCCACATGGTGATGTGGATAAAGAACCAAGTGAAATCAGGTCACCTACCACCTCCAGACATGGCTCACATGGTTCTGGTAGAAGAGCAAGATATTCTTCAAGTCAATCCACCGAGGTGAGAAGATGATATAAATTCAGAACACACAAGTGTCAATTTAGTGGATGAATTGAAGAAAACTTTGCACTAAGTTATCATTGAAAGATATGATGATCTGTTTGGAGGATTTGACAAGGTACATACATCCTATTCCCAAAAATCAGCCTGCTGAAATGAAATCACAGCATCTGTCAACAGCTTGAGCAGTGTGTGCAGAACCACTAATGTCATAAAAAAAGGTTTAACTACTGCAAAAACTGTTGGAAGAAGCCCTTTAGGCGAAAAGACTGGAGGACCATATCAGCCTGTTTAGTTCTCTGGGTAGGAACCAGTATATAGGTATACCAGTTTATAGGGCATTACAATCAAGGCAACTATTTTTTTCTATTTTACACATAACTCCCAAACATATGTATTATCAAAACCATTGTTTTCAGTATAAACATAGTAAAACTGCTTTGGTATTTAGGGTTTCTAGAATTGATTTTGATTTTCAATTTGTATGGCATTTGAATTTATTATGGTAGTGCCCCATTTAGAAAGCTGTAATGGTAATGCCCCATTTAGAAAGCTGTGTAAAACTACACCGATCTTTCTATGTTGGTATACCAAGCACACTTCTAAATTGTGTTCAATATAATTTTTTCAGTTTGCTCTTATTGTTTCAGTGCCGCAACTCCCCAAATATCGTTATCAACTTAATTATTGTTGCTACAGTATAATAATTTGCTATTCAAATGGCTGATACAAGACATGGGTACACCTTTAAAATCTTGCTGTACTCAATATAAAATAAAGATACAATGATATCACTTAACATTAGGCCTCACTATTGCATGAGATTTCCAGAAACATACAGAAGAAAAATAAAATGTGCCCCTTCTCTGATGCTACCAAACACTGATTAGTAAGTAAAATGAAAAGCAGAGATGGCAGGCTATGCCTTCCAACATTTTCTCTATTTCATCTATTGATACAATCCCATGTTTCATTTCATCCTGCTCCTATGAATCATTTGGAACATACAGGGCCTCCCTTTCCACTCACTAAAATACAATAACAAAATAACACAGAGGGGAAAAAGCATCTATTGATGAATCTCAGTGCTTTGATTTGCTTGTTTGTGCAGTATCTTAAAAATATTCCATGGAACTGTTTATAAAATGCTGAAGATGTATTTGTACATATGTGGAAATTATTTTGTCCAATGAACCACCAAATGTATATGAAATCGATTTATTCATTAATAATAATAGCAGGGTAAATTTTTACATTCTGTAAGAGACTGGTAAATAGTTCCTCCTTTTCTGTGCTTTCTAAAAAGTTTAGCTACTAAAGTGCCCCTTAGTTTCTGGAGGAAAAATGCTCCTCTTTCTGGGTCATAGGCAGCATGACCTTTAGAGTTCCCTAGATTAGCCACATGGTAGAAGTATGTTAAAATATATCATTGGCAAGCAGTGCTTTGCTATGGGAATGCAAACTACTGTACATGATGCAACTCCAGTGGGTCTTGGTACTAAGACAAAGAAAGATTCCCTATTCTATGATATTTGAAATAAAGAGACACAATAGAAGGGCAGAAACAACACAAGCTACTAGCTCCCCTCCAATATACAAATATACCTGGTGGGCAGAAGCCTCCCTCCTATGGGAACTTACGTACCAAACTACAGCCCAAATGTGACAAGAAGAAACATACCTCCACCTCCTTTACCTGGGAAAATGTACTGTGCTTTCCGGCATTCATGAATAATGTGACAAGTGATAACCTCCTCCCCACCCCCTCCTCTCTTTCCCTTCTACACTCCCTTTTTCTTTTTTTATGTTTTCTATCCACTTCTCTATCTTTCCCAACTGTATGCCACATTGCTTTGTTGTATATTGGACAGTGATGAAATGGATTGCTTTTGAAGAAAAATAAGTTGCAATAACATATCTGTGTCCAGAAAGTTGTAACAACAATAAAATATACCCTTCATGCAGCACTAATGATAATCTGTCAACTGTCTTATGTTTACTCTTTTTGAATTGAAAATACAATAAAACAGTGGAACCCCAGACAAGTGCATTACCTACTGAGTGGTGACATATCTCCTGTTATATCTCTCTCTAGGAGAGACAGCACGGGGCTATTTAGCTGAGCAGTTTTGTACTCCACCAAGGAGTATTAGAGGGACAGGGTTCCCTATGGCATTGTTGTGGGTTCCACTCAGGAAAAAGCTCCAAGAGAAGGAAAGAGAGTTTAAAGTGAAATGATTGGTTTCTTTTTGTATGTTATACAGATGTGCGTACCCTTCTTACATTGTGAGTACATGCTGACTGTTAGATATTTGCAATTTGATTTATTATATAATCTCCTTTGTGGATTGTTTTCAATAAATGGACACCCATTTCTGGGTAATGCTAAAGATTGCAGGTTAAAAGCGCCCTGCTCTACTTTTCTATTATTTACAATTATTTACTATAGCCTTATGTTTTTAATATCTTGGAGAGTGAAAACATTTATATTCAGGTGCTTCTGTCAAGCTTGATACCTGAGGGGACAGATCAAATGTTGCCACCCCACATCTAGTGGTAATCTGTCTTGTATTCAGACTAGGTGGGAGGGGCTGGATCACTAGTAGAGATATTTGATTTTAAAACTTGCTTCATGGCAACAGTTGCCTTGCTTATACTGAGTAGCAGATCCAAACTTACGGTGGTAGCTTATTGGCCTGTATGTGGGGCCCCTTCCGCGACTGATATCTGGCCCCAAATCAAGCAATCATTGATCGAGCAGGCTTAAAATTTCCATCAGATTGAAGACCATATTGTTTTTTTGATGCGGTCCTCGACCCGCCTGTGATATGTTTCTATCATGGCTTCGGCGGGCTTCCACGGCAGTGAAGGCCTGGGTACACCCCCAGTAGTGGCGCCATTGACTCCACGTTAATACACATGCACCATATAATCACTGGTGTGAAGTGATAATGCTGTTTGTGGCATGTTACTAAAACCTCTATGCTGTACACTGCTTAAATTCCATCTGTGTATATTTACTTACTTGGTACAACATAAGAAAAACCTCAATAGTTATTAAATGTCATACTTATTTTATATAAACCCAATATACTTTCTCCCCTGCATAATGAGCAGTATTTGAAATAAAATACTAAATTCTACCTTCAATAGGTTAAAATGCTAATGCTAATGACAATGCCACATTTACCTTTTAGAATGAGAATCCTATTTACAGTACTTTAAACACATTGTCTTGAAGTGCTGTTTACTTAATTGGCTTTGTGCGCATAATGTTTTACCATGCCATTATTTTCCTTTTTCTAAATAAATCTTTTTCATGTCTGTTCCTGTAAACTATAAATGTATTTTGGCATCATTAATTAGTATCTAATTTGCTTAATGTCTCCAGGTGTGATGGGGAAATACAACATCAATATCTTATATAAAGAAGAAAAATGTTAATGCCACAGGTTTAAGGAGAATTATCATAGGAAACTAAAGGCTGGATCTAATGAAGTGCGGAGCTAGTGCTTTAATCATAAAACATAAAATAAAACATATACCGTATATACTCGTGTATAAGCCGACCCGTGTATAAGCCGAGGTACCTAATTTTACCTACAAAAAACTTGTAAAACTTATTGACTCGAGTATAAGCCTAGGGGTGAGAAATAGAGGACATCTTCAGCAGAACACACGCTCCTACGTGCACTCTGCTAGGGAAGAACTCGCCTAGGGTAATTTAGACTCTAACAACCAGACTGCTGAAATTGCAAACTGCTGAATAAAAAGCAAAATAACTCAAAAAAACACAAATAATAAAAACCAATTGCAAGTTGTCTCAGAATCTCACTCTATCCATCCTTCTAAAAGTTAATTTAAGGGAAGACAGAGGTTACAAATTATCCAAGCAGCTGTTGGTGAGACAGTGGGAGGTGTAGTCCAACAACAGCTGGATTGCTGCAAGCTTAACATTCCTGATCAGTATAATGAATATATCTAACATATGTTTTACATGGATTGTAAATAATATTGAGGATCCAGGGTTACTGGAGGCCTAGTGCAAAAGCCTTCTCTGCCCTCCAGTAAAACCGACCCTGCTCAGTAGACTATTACGATAAATCTAACCGTCAATCGCCCTCTCTCTCCTCACCGATGGGCACTGAGCTACAGGGAGCTTCCCGATCAGACGCAACCCGATATACCGGTAATCTTCTCCCTCCATAGCAGGCGAACTAGCACAGGTCACATGACTTCTGTCATGCCACTTCCTATTTCGTCAACTAATCTGCGGCGCGAACATCGGCTTTCCTGAAAGACGTCTCTTCGCGTCATGTGACACAAGAGTCAGCGTCGTATCAGCAGTGCACTGTGCTTGGGAAATGAACTGTGTCAGTAGATAGACGTGAGGCACTGCAGGACTGCAGCGGCGGGGAGGCTGCAGTAGGAGGAACATACTCTGATGACGTCACATGAGCAGGAGGTGCCGGGGAGATGCAGGCCGGGTAGTTCTGCTGAAGCGGAGCCATTGACTCGAGTATAAGCCGACTTTTTAAGGTAGATTTTTTCAGCACATTTTGGGTGCTGAAAAACTCGGCTTATACTCGAGTATATACGGTACTTGTTACATAAAGAAAAGGGCCTATGTACATTAAATCATTGCAGATCATGCTGTTAAAACAGCAGTTTGTGACTACAGGATGCTATTGTATAGCCATAAATTGCCCCAGGTCAGTAACCCACAGCAACCAAACATTAGCCTTAATCAGCCAATTGTAAAAAAAGTAAATGTCTAATTAGTTGACATGGTTTAGCATATATGATAGTAAATGAATTGTAGTATATATACTGTAGTTGTTAGTAAATATAGAACTACAACTTGCAGTATTCTTTCAACCATTCTGGTGGTTATTTCTTCGCAATATCTGAAGTGCCAAAGTTAATTTGCTTTTTCTGGTTCTCACCCATCAGAACCTCATACAGTGGACAGGTAATCTTCCACACTTGACATGATGCAGAGCTTTAACTTCAAGCATCCCTCAATTGAGCTGTCAAACGGCACCTATCCCTGTCTAAGAGTTAGTACATTCTGGTGAAAAAGAGTTTGCTGCTGAAATATATTCTAAAAAGACTGTCCATAATGAAAAGGCAGGAGCATGGTTATTTGTGTGCATATTACATGGAAGTGGAGGAGGTAATGTGGGTTAAAGAGGGAACACTATCCCTATGAGACTATAAATTGTCAGGCTAAATGACACTTATACCACTACGTTTTGCTACAATGTATCCATAGAAATTGGGATTTGGAAACCGTTTGACTTACAGGAAGTGTTACTGTTAATATTAAACTCGTCTGGTATTTTACTCTAATTTATTGAGCTGTCTGTTGATGGAGAGAAGCAAGTGAGCAAAAACACTAGCAGAAATAGTGAGATGTACTTGTAGTGAAGGTAAACCATTACATTACACTACAGATGGAGACATTTGGTAGAGGGTGTAATAATGGTTATGATGAATAACCTACTACAGAATATGTCAAAGCTATAAAAATAAAGGGTAATAATAAGAAAAATAAATACATAAAATGTGGAGCAGAGTATAAATTTTATAGCAAAAGTCTAGCGCTTATGTCATATACTGTACTTAAAGCACCTGACACCAGCAAATCAAAAATGCCACAAATGCATATACACAGTACAATGCAATTTCTTGTTCACCTAATCTACACTTTCAGAAATTCTACATATTGCTTTGCTTTAAAAAATTCTAAATAGTTTATACCTACAACGGTAATACGGTAGCTTAAAACACAGAGAGGCTAAACATACATGGAGAATCTATATACATTCACGGTAGCAACTTTTCTATCTAGAAGTAGCACCTACCAAAAAGTGAAAGATCACTTTTGTTAGTGGGAATCACCACAAAACAGCTGGAAAAGCTGAAAGGTCAAGTGACCAAAATGTATTTGGCTGGTGTGGCCCATATGACAGTTTCTATGCTATACATGCCATTACATCAGCTGAAAGTACCAGACTTGCATTTCCTTTTGAGAGGTACAGTATAATGTATTCCACCCAGTTATTCTACGGTTCCATTCTCCAGATCTTATACACAGTGCCCCTATAGTTATCTCCTGTAATGTTTTTTCTTTTGTTTCTTTTTATGTTGTTTTAAGTTGTTAAGTCTGCAGCTTGCAGCAATACCCTTAAGCAGATTAACTTACTTTAGAGTAGCCAACCCCAGTTTTAAGAGCTATGATTGTGGGTTTTACACCATAGGACTATTCTGAATTGGACTGTCAGAATTTGTGAATCAGGAACTCTGGGACTGCTTAGGAGCTCACTCTAGTGAGCAGGAGACCTCTGCCATGATTGTTTTTTATTGACTCCGCTTTTGGGGTACTGGAATGTTCTGCTGAGGAGCATCAGAGAACCTAAACATGGCTAAGTTTGATCCAAAGTGCGGTACAGAACAGCAGGCTAGGAGTCATGGCAGCCAGTAACCAGGAATGAAATCAGGAATAAGTACACAGAGCTAGCTTTGACAAGGATTGGGGGTAGATATACCCTTTTAAAACCAATGTTCCCAGACAGTGTACTGACAGCATAATGCATGCCAAACTCACCAAGTAGGAAGGCTCACAGATCTCTCAGACCGCCTAGGTTCGCAGATCTAGTTCTAGGGTTTATCAGCCTTCATTTAACCAATTTATCAAGAAAGTGATGTCATGTTGATGACCATCAACTGCTTTTTCAAATGTCATTTCTTAACTTATATTTCTATGCTAGAGAGGCGACCTTGTGTTACAACATTATTTATCTGAAGTACCAGTGCATAGTGAATGATGCAGTATATATATACTTAGACCATTTATTGTGCAATATAGTGGTTGTGCAACTGCTTTATTAGATGCAATAAAAAATATCATACCTAATACATGCATTCCTACTAGTTACAAGGATCTTTTAGTTGAGGAATAGGTGAGTCCTTGCCTTCTTATTCTTGTTATCATTGGCCACAACTCCTCCTTGCCTTCCCTTTCCCATAAAACATAACCACAGCAGTAGGGAAGAATAAGTATTAGAAATCATGTATTCATGATGGTGGAAGAGATTCAACCAACGAAAAAAAAAAAAACAATTCTGAACTAGATGTTTCTCTATCACAATAATTTAATGCCAGAAACAAAATCTATATTAGACTTTATCAAAGCTGTACAAATATGAGACCTGTTTTCCAGAATGCTTGTGACCTAGGGTTTTCAGGATAAGGGGTCTTTCTGTAATTTGGATCGCCATAACTTTAATCATTAAAAAAATAGGATTGTTTTGCCTCCAGTAAGCATTAATTGCACAGTTAGGATCGGATACAATGTACTGTTTTATTATTACAGAGAAAAAGGAAATTATTTTGAAAATGTGAATAACAATGAAAATGCAATGAAATTACAATTAAGATGCAGTCTATGGGAGACAGCCTTCAGAATTCAGAGTTTTTTGGTTAATGGGTTTCCAGATAATGGATCCCAAACCGATACTACATTTATACAAGCTTTACTTCTCCTACAGTCGCCACCTTCTGCCCCTATGAAGGCTGGACACACCCCAGACCCCCGTGCCATTCATTTTAATGCTCTGTTCAGATTTTCCTAGGTGGCAACCATAACTTATCCTTCCTACATCAGAAAGAAGGCGTTTACTGGTGAGCAGTCAAAAATACTGGGAAGACATTGAAGTAGAAAAGGTATTTTGCAAGAGCAATTTAAGAGCAAGTAGACAATCCACTCTCTGAAATGAACACGTTACTCTTATTTAAGGTCTGTAATTATTTTGTTGTCTGTACAGATTGTTTAGTGACATGAACTTTTACTTTTGTTGATACTTGTTTTATTCCACTTCTTATTTTCAAGGATAGTGTAATGTGTGTAGGGTACATGCAATTATATTCTTGCATTTACAGCACACTGAAATTACAAATGCAGCCGTTATTATAGGCTATGGAACATCTGTCTGAAGAATCAAAGTTAATAGATTTGGTTACAGGTTACATTTAAAAAGGTTCTAATATCTTTTTATACATCCCTTCTGGACAATTTCGAATGTTACATCATTATTTTGGGCCATATTAGGCAAGGAAATCCAGACATAAGCCTAAAACTTTTATTAAGATGGAAATTATGTTTCAAAATTAACTTTGCGAGTATTAACTTCAAGCAAAGTGCTTACTGTTTATGTGCTTAAATGCAATGTTCATCATACCTGGTTTACAGTTTAGGAAAAGGGGTTTTATGTCTATTAGGCAATTCAAAACATTTATCTACGTCTCAGCATTTTTGCTTGCAGTAAAAGGTTTGCTTGACAGATGCAGCCATTGTAAGGCCACAGTTTTATTTTTCCATAGCAGCTGCTTGCAGCACAGTGTAATACAGACACTAATTTGTACCTTTTGGAAACTATACATTTCATTACATCAGTTTACTGCAAAATGTTGTGCTTTTAAAAGCAAAGAAAAAAAAAGAAAATCTTTTCTTTTAACATGTATTATAAAGCAGGAGTTACTTTCCTAGTGTGGTAGCTAATTTTAGTGTACATGGTGATAGAGAGAGCTACAGGAATGATACCTTTGTTGACTGGTTATAGAGGCTGTACACCTCTATAATGGGGTGCCATTATTGTTGCCACCTGGCCAGTATTTTACCGGCCTGGCCGGTATTCTACCGGTCTGGCCGGTATTCTACCAGTCTGGCTGGTAAAAATTGTGGTTGATCCCAATGTTATTAATAGGGAAAAAAGATAAATATATAGGAAGACTAGTATGTTTTTCCAGAAAAGGTGGCAACCCTAGGTGCCGTATACATTATGTAAACAAAACTATCCCTAATACACAGAATGAATGCCTCTCATTGTATATAAGTATTTGTGAACGTATACATATACCAAAGACTTATTTCTAATAAAGAATGAGAACAAAATCTGCTTAGTGCACAAAAGGATGTCATTATATTTCAACCTCCATTCTGTACATTTTAACAATCACACAAATGTATAACTTCCATACAACAGACGCACTTACTGCATGTGCAAAATGTGAATGAATTGTGTAAAAAAAACTTTGGACTAATATATAATAGTGTAACTAACTAGTGCATACCAAGCTACATTTGTATGACAAAATAGACATTTATGACAGAAAGCAAGGTTTTATAGTACAGGATTCATTCTTTTTTAACAAAATAAAAGTTCCCTTTCACAAAACATATCAAATAAAAGTTCCCTTTCACAAAACATATCCATTCTGTGAAGCAATGGCGATAAGAACAAAGCTTATTGCATAATAACAAAGAAGATTAAGGGGCATATTTATCAAAGGTCCAATATCGAATTGAAAATACTTCGAAATTCGAATTAAAAAAGACCAACCGAAGTGCAGTCGAAGGTTTTTTTGGGTCAAAGGGTTCCGTATTCGGCCGAATTCTAATCGTACGATCGAAGGAATTTCGCATTCGATCGAATTTGATTCAAAGTTTTTTCCCCAAAAACGTTGATTTCTCAAAGTCCATCAATTGACTCCAAATAGTTTCTAGGAAGTTACCCATAGGCTAAAACAGCACTAGATGGTGAATGGTCAAAGTCAAAATTTTAAAGAGACAGTACATGATTAATTTCGATATTCAAATTTCAAAGTTTCTTTCAAATTTGAATCGAATTTGGACTATTCCCTAGTCAAAGTACACAAAGAATAGCTCGAAATTCGAAGTTTTTAACTTCGAAAATTCACCTCGACCTTTGAGAAATCTGCCCCTAAAATTTGCCAGCTTTGCTCCACATGGCTCCATCATCCCTAAGGCATAGGATACTATCTGGCCTGCTATAGAGGGCGCCCTCTAATGTCCCCTCACAAAATATGATTATTTTAGGTAATATGGCTATTCTTATTGTGTGGGCATTTTGGTTAAGGACATTCCTGCTGTTTTGCCATTGTCTTATGAGTCATATTCCTGTTCCTGTTTCCCTCTTCCTGTCTAAGCTGAGAGTAATTATGGGCCACACTTTGTTGCCATGCTATAATAAATGTACCATAAATTATTGTTAGGCTCCAATGCCTCCTCCTAGCTGTAATCTTGCACCAGCTAGCTTTTAGCTCTCTCTTAATAATGTGCTTAGCTATAGTTCAACTACACATACAAATGTGGGACTGATCATATGCACACACATTCTGTATACTATGATGTGTAGATCTTATGAGCAGCCACTCCTGACTACTATGTGCAAACAAAAGGGTTCATTTAGGCAGGGCCAATTTTATGGGATCATAATTTATTTATATAGCAGCAGCAAGCACTGGGCAGGTAAGGGGATGGCATAATTAGACCCCCTTTGTTATAAATGAATGTAAAGCATTGTGCAGCTTGCTGCTGCTATATAAATAAATTATGAGTGCTAAATGCTAACTGGTGCAAGATTACAGCTAGGAGGAGACATTGGAGCCTAACAATCATTTCTGGTACATTTATAACATGGCAGGTAGGTGTGGCCTGCCTCATAATTGCTCTCAGCCTAGACAGGAAGAGGGAAACAGGAACAGGAATATGAATCATAAGCCAATGGCAAAACAGCAGGAATGCCCTTAACCAAAATGCCCACACAAGAAGATTACTACAATAAGAACAGCTATATCACCTAAAATTATCATATTTATGTTTTGCATACTTTTCTTTCTGTAGAATCATTATCAGTGCAGCATTATATTTCTCAGCCATTTGTAAGAACTTCCAATTAGGAACCTGTAGTGTTTAACAGAAGCCCTTTTAGGAAATGTTTGTTCATGTTTATTACTATGCAGCGCAGGGGACATTAGAGGGTGCCCTCTATAGCAGGTCAGATACTTTGCCTTAGCTATGTGGAGCAGAGCTAGCCACTTCTCATCTTGTTTGTTATATGGCAATAAGCTTTGTTCTTATTGGTTCAGGAATGTGACTGACAGTATTGCTTCATTGAATGGATATGTTTTGTGAAAGTGAACTTTCATTTTGTTGAAAGAATGAATCCTGTACTATAAAATCTTGCTTTCTGTCATAAATATCTATTTTGTCATTCAAATCTAGCTTGGTATGCTCTAGTTACACTATTATACATTATGTCCAAGTTTTTCTTTTACATAATTCATTTTGTAAGTAACTTTTCACATTAGTGCGTCCGTTACATGGAGGTTATACATTTGTGTGACAGATTGCTTGTTAAATGGTACAGAATGGAGTTTGTAATATAATGACATCCTTTTGTGCACTAACCAGATTTTGTTTTCATTATTTAAAGGGGACCCATCACCCAAACAAAATTATTCAAAATCCTATTTTATCACATTAGTCAAGCAAAATGAACTTTAATTACACTATATAAATTATTTAAATCTTGTTTCCTTCAGTCTGGGAATTCATAATTATAGCAAGCAGACAGGGGGAATTTTATGGACACAGTTATTAAGACAAGCCTTGTATCATCTCAGAATCTTGTTTGTGCACCAGAATAAGGGACCTGATGTCCATCCCCATGCACTGGCGAAGAGAAAGGTGAAGAGAAAAGGGGGAATGTGTGGAGAGCAGTGACATCTAGGAAGTGCTGAATGGAAAGTGAAGGTAATTGTCTGCCCCCCCTCTTTGCCTAGGCACAGAGGAGGGGCAGACAATATTTGATTGATAGCTAAGATTTCTAAATGAGTTTACAACAGCTATGAATGCTTTAATTTAATTTGAAAATGACTTTTATTATACAGATTTTTGTGTCTGGCTGACAGGTCCACTTTAATAGGTTTGGTTTATTTGTTTATCTTTGTATATGGTCACAAATACTTATATACCATGAAAGATATTCATTCTGTGTTCTAGGTATAATTTTGTATACAGAATGTATTTGTGACAAACGGCACCCCTTACCTCTATGCTATACAAGACAGATAAACATATGCAATACAGCTGCAAGTATGCCTTAAATGATTGTCCAATTCTAAATCAGCTGAAATACAATGCTTTCAGTACAACAAACCAATTCTCTACAGATCTTACTGTCACATATGGCTCCCTAAATCAGAACAAGTGCTAAGCTCCCTGGTCAAGGCTCAATCTTCTGCCTGTAGCAGCTGCCTTTGGTCTTGGGAGGAGCCCTCAGCTACTCAGATACTGCCAGATCTTAACTTGAGAGGAGCAATGTAAGTGTTCTGAACAAGCAAAGGGGCACATGTGCTTCCAAGGTTTTGGACAGAAGGCAACAGTTCAGGGAATAGACAAAAAGCGTAGATAGGCAGGCCGGGGTAGATACAGGTGGAGTTCAAGCAGGGTCAGACAGACAGTGATCAGTAGAGGTGGAGTTCAAGCAAGGTCAATCAGGCCAGGATCGGTACAGGCAGTGTTCAAAGAATGGTCAGGCAGGCAAGGGTCAATATTGGTTGAGTTCAGAATAGTCAGGCAGGCAAGGGTCAGTATTGGCAGAGTTCAGGATAGCCAGTCAGGCAAGGATCAAAACCGGAATCAAAGACAGAATCACACCCAAATACTAATGAATTAGACCTAACAGCAGGCAATAATTTCCAGCCCACAACCCTTTAAATATTCAACGTTTGTGGGGGGAAAAAATGATGTCATGATGCGCGCAATGCATAAAACCCGGAAGTGCTCACCAAGTGCGCCATAGGAGAAACTGACAATGGAGAGGAAGGATCACCGTTGCGGGCATCCCCGCCGAAGGCGCGACAGGCGTCCCTGCCTCGCCACTAGGCCACCAGGGAGAGTCTTCACACTTACTTATCATTATTGTTCTGCAAAGGGTCTGCCCAAACGTTGTCACAAAATGATAAACACAGAATTGTCAAAGATGCCAATATATGCTGTTGAGGTTCTAGCCCTAACAAAAAAACATTATTTCTCATCCACCAAATTGTACAGCTGGCATTACCCTTTTATACAGGTAGAGTACTCTGATGCAGTTTATATTAAAGATCAGGCTTTTATTCCTATCACAACTTATTTTATTACTAATATTTTACTTATCAAGATTCATGTCCAATAGAGGTAATCCATGGATGTACTGGCCTGGTGGGACACAGGGACAAACCCCGGTGGAACCAGGCCCAGATACACTCCCCAAAGAATGAATACTAATAAAGTAGTGATTTTAGGGGATTATTGGGAAATGGTAATTACCCAACAATCAGTAATACCCTGGGATCACTCTTTGTTGTATGGTAAAAGACTGGGACCTGGTACCTACCTATTGTAGGACACTGCCGCCACCTAGCATGACTATGAAAGAAACACATTCATGTGCAGCTTTAACCACAGCCCTCAAAAATATACCTTGATGTTGCTTTAAGAGAGAAGGTTATTGATAACATGAACATGGAAAATGTAGAATATACAATTCTAATTTAACGCCTGAGGCTATGAGCCTTTATACCCTTTTCACTGTCACTCAGATAATGGCATAATATGAATATGAGAGTCTTATCTTGGAGAAACCTGCCTCATATTATAAGAACAAAAAGACAAACACAAAGACCGCAAACTAACCTTGTATGTCTCCATCCTACACATACCACTTACTAAGTGCCAACTGTATGGTTACAAAAAAAAAACAACAACTTGCTATACAGTATGTACAAGGTCAGGTTCAGAACTCATGAGAGGCAATGGAAGAAGCCTGTATTATGTTCTTTAAGGAACAGTGTTATACATCAAAGGGATTATGTAATGCTTATCACATGCCTAGTAAGTAAATATTATTATTCTATAACATAGAGACATATTCCTTGCTGCTTTTATTATAGAGATTATATTTGTTCACATCAGGCCCTCTATGACTTCTTATGGAGGACAACAAAATCTACCCTTCAATAGCTGACAAATAATGGGGTCTTGATCATTTTTTCTGAGAGGCATCAATCCAGACTACCTCTGCCATTGGACTCCATGCAGTCTTAATTCTCTTCTGGTGGGCCAGGGACTTTATAACTACAAGGGATAAGCAGTGCTAAAAAAGTAGAAAATTTATAAAGTTGTAAAATGATGGCACTATTTAAATTATATGCAGTAGTTAATATGACCAGTAGAGTCAAAGGTGAGATCCTACTGTCCACCCCAGTCTGAAGGTGCATGCCAAAAAATCAAAAACAAAAATTAATTAAAAAAAAATAACATTTATTACGACATGAAAAGGAGGCCTAATGTGTTTCCTGCCCTCTATGGCTTGTTTTGGGGGACAACAAAATCTACCCTTCAATAGCTGACACATACTTTAATAGGGTCTTGATCATTCTTCCTGAAAGGCCTCCATCCAGACTCCCTTTGCCCTCGGCCATCATGTCGTTTTTATTCTCTTCTGGTGGGCCAGGGACTTTATAACTGCTAAATTTTTGCATTCCCTTTCCTATACCATTTTCCCGCAAGTATTCCTGCAAGGCTTTTACCAGACCTCTTGGGTCATTGATAATCTTCGGTTGCAAGGGAAGGTGACATAGTAACAGCCAGGTAATCCAAATTCTGTTTACATAGGAGTAATAGAGACGCAAGACTTTTCAACTCAAAATATGAAACGAGGTCATTGGATATATAAACAAATGCAACCATTAATGTTTTTAAAATGTTTTTATCCTACATACCAAAGCAATTAGGCATAGTGGAGGGAATTTACTAAAATAAAGTAAAATAAACTCATTGCTTTTCACAGCTTTTTACACAGTTTTTCTCTCAGTTTTACTGGGTAAAAGGGACCATTTCTATTATCTTCAGAATTTAATACAACATACAATTTCCATTTTCATTTAACTTTCTGACTAGGCATAAATGACATTGATTGTTAATGTATTAAATGATACATATTCCAAGAAATGAATGCATGGGCGTTGCTTCATTCAGTATATGTACAGTAGTAAATATATTGCATTTCTGTTAACCTGGGTAAAGTCAAGCATATGTTTTGGGAACAAAATCTCATACAAAAATGAGCTTGTCCCAGTGCTTTGGTATTTCAGAAAATGTAGGCTGCTGCTTTTGTGACCAATACCAATATAACTGGAATTATACAGGTACATAATATATATAATTCCATTTATCAACCATGCCATTCTACACAGCAAGTGTATCCCCTACCTTATACTAAAATATCATTACATGGAATGATAAGTGTGTCACTGTGGAGTAAATGGCATCATTTCCCCTGTGGAATAATGTGTTATCAACATCTAAACCCACTAAAACGAGTGAAAAAGCAAAGGCCGACAAACTGGATTGTTTTATGTGATTATTTCCCCTGAGTCACATCTCCATCATGCCACTTGGAAAGCATAACATTCAGGGCAGCTGGACATTTGATGACCAAGATGAAACCATAACAGTGACAGGTTAATAGAAGTAATTGACAAATGTATCTTAGTTCACACTCCGCTGGGAAATGTGCTAAGTGGCAACAACTCTCTGATGAGATTATCTGTCCAGCTCCAATGTTAACTTTTATTTCTTCATATTTAAGTTTCAGACACTTTGAAAATGAGGCTATCCAAAACGAGAATTGTCAGTATTTAGAGGTTTTCATAAAGCAATCAGGCATTTGCCTGTTGACTAATATTGGCTAGGAGACAGGTTTTGTTCAAGTTTACATTCATCTTTTTCAGGGATTTTAGATACCCTTTAGGCTAACTTCAGTCTGGGAGATTTCTAGTTTTGTTTTCTGAGCATTTTCTCTCACTGTGGGCAGTGGCTAAAATGTTAAAAAATAGCCTGCTCATTTAAGTTAACGGTAGGTGGTTGTGCTGCCCCAGCAGTTAAAAGTTTATGTTAAAATGTATATGTTTAATGCTTATATGCTTAGCCACAACTACGCTGCCACCTAGTGACCAAAGCTATAAGGCAGGCTCTGTATCTCCTTGTTTGTAAAACCCTCCTTTTCCCTTCCTGTAATGTCAGTTCCTCCCGTCATCCTTTTGTGTTTCTGCCGTCTATGAGTGAGGAGCTAATCTGAGTTTAGGAAAAGAAATATTCTTTTTAACATGTAGCACTTGTACATCCACGCCTACATTTGTCCGTCCACTACAAATAAAGCACATTTGTGGATTCCAAGGGGCAGATCTAAAAATTTTAAATTTTCAAGTTTATTTTAGTGTAATTCGACTAGGGAATAGTTGAAATTTGATTCACGTTTTATCATGTACTAGCCCTTTAAGAATTCGAATTTGACTATTTGACACTTTAAACCTACCAAATTGCTGTTTTATCCTATGGGGGACATCCTGGAATCGAGTTTTTTGTTGGCATCCTAAAAATCTAATTTTTTCGGAGAAAGATTTCCCTCAGTGGTTGTTACCAGGTCTCATGGGAAAATCAGCCATTTTAAAAGCAATTGGAGTCAGAATTAGGGATGTAGCGAACTGCCGTTTTGGTGTTCGGCAAAAAATGCGAACAGTTCGCGAACAGTTCGCGAACTTCGAACATCCGCAAAATCGTTCGATTCGAACGATCAAAGGATTTTAATCGTTCGATCGAAGGATTTTCGTTCGAGTCGAACGATCGAAGCCATTCGATCGAATGCTTTTCATTCGATCGAATGCTTACAATCGTTCGAACGAATGGAAATCGTTCGATTTTAGCGGTCGAAGGAATCGAATGGTCGAATGGTCGAACGATTTTTATTCGAATCGAACGCGAACTCAAATTGGTGAACGTCGCGCGACGTTCACGAACATTCGGCGGACGCGAACAGTCGAAGTTCGCGCGAACTAGTTCGCCGGCGAACAGTTCGCTACATCCCTAGTCAGAATAGTGGTGCCAAAATAGTGAAACGAATCTGCCATTACCCTTCAAGGGCAATTCATTTGTGAAAAATTGTTAGGTACTGCTCAGTGAACCTAATTGTTACCTTGGAGGGTTGTGTAAAGAGGGTAGAATGGTGCTTCCATACAAATATCCCCAGGCCAGTGAGATATAATAATAATATGAAGAAACACCGGGCCATTTGTATTAGAGGGCCAGGCACTAAACACTAAAAATTCAGATTCTATAGTAAAAAAAAAAAAAATTTAATTTTTCGAGTTTTTGGCATTCGGACTTTAATAAATAGCCCCCTCAATGTTGTGGTGTTGTGGAGTCCCATTTATCAAGCCACTGTTTACTCAATCTGTATATACACAGTCATGCAACTCGCTGCACACTTTACTTAATATGAGGATTAACAGAGGAGCAACTTGCATTTAACTTTTAGGGGCAGATTTACATATGGTCGAATATCGAGGGTTAATTAATCCTCGATATTCAACTGCCGAATGTAAATCCTTCGACTTCGAATATCGTATCAAATAGTTTGATCGAACGATCAAACGAAAATCATTCGATTCGAAGGATTTTAATCGATCGAACGATTTTTCTTCGACCAAAAAATTGTTAGAAAGCCTATGGGGACCTTCCCCGTAGGCTAACATTGCACCTCGGTAGGTTTTAGGTGGCGAAGTAGGGGGTCGAAGTTTTTTTTAAAGAGACAGTACTTTGTTTATCGAATGGTCGAATATTCGAACGATTTTTAGTTTGAATCGTTCGAGTCGAAGTCGTAGTCCAAGGTCGAAGTAGCCAATTCGATGGTCGAAGTAGCCAAAAAAAACATTCGAAATTTGAAGTTTTTTTTATTCTATTCCTTTACTCGAACTGAGTAAATGTGCCCCCTAATGTTTTAAGAGAAACAAACCATTTTTTCAGGTACACAACTGCTCAAATTATGGAGAAAGCTGCTTCATTCTGGGTAAACACATGGTGATTTAGGGTAGGACTACACAAATGATTTTGGTGCGATCCGACGAACGCTGCGTCTGTATCCGATGGTGGTGTCACGTTGGATCAACGCTGCAACACCATGCGACAATTCTATCTCTTACCTTATTTCTGTTGCATGCGGCTTTTGTCGCAGTGCATCGGATCATGCCAAAATCGTTCATGTAGTCCTACCCTTACACCCAAACTTGCACTTTGTATACTACACATGCTGATAAGCCCTACTGACTGGTGAAACAATTTCTCATAACTCAGTTAAGGAGCCATGTTCAGGGACAGCTGAAAATTTTATGTTTGTTACTTTGCACTGTTGATTCTGACTAGTGAAACATTGTAGCAGAAGCCAGTCAGTAAGACTAGTGAATAAGCATTCAAAGGCATTGTCTTGACAGGAGTAGAGATAGTGACAGAGACAGTTGTGACAGTTGTGCATACAGTGAAATTAAAATACCTCTTTCAGTTGCAATTACATATACAAACTATAAAACCATGGAAATGTTCGCATTTATTTATTAATTCAGTAGTTGACTTCCTATTAAAATGGCAAGCAAAAGTGACATGGACTGAGGGATCATTTGTAAGTATTAACTATGAATATTTTAATCAAAACTGTCTTCCAAGGAATGTCAATGCTGCCCATTGCTTTGGTGTTTGATTATTTGTATCTGATCAAATGAAAAAGTTTTCTTTGTATATACAGCATGTCTATATATGCTGTATGTAAGTTTATGATGATTGCGTGTGGGAACTACACACCAGCCATGTGCATTGCTCTGCTTGTTCCAGTCCTTTGCGTGACACGAGTCATGTTTAAATGCACTAAAAGGCCATCTACTGATTATGTGCTGAACTGCAGGCAATAACCCAAGCATCCCAGTATCCCTGATCAGCCTTTTAATAGGTCCCCTCCCCCTTCCATCAGTCTGCAGGAGCTGGTGCAGAGATTAAAACAACACAAGGGTTCTGCTTCATGCCATCCACGCTCAGCCACTGAATACTCTGCTCCCTGTGACTGCCTCTTAAAAGCAAGATTTTTGCCTGAGGTTTCTGGCTGAAGGAACACAGCAGGGCTGGGGAGGAGCAGCAGCAGCAGGCGCCGGTGGAGTGGAGCTGGTGTGGGCTGTGCTGCAGTGCTGAAGCTCTGCTTCCTCTGAATAAATATAGCACTGTGCTTTTCAATGTGATTGTGGGGAGTGTCTTCTCCAGTGCCTGCCTGCTCTGCTGTGTGGCTGCTTATATATATATATATATATTTACAGTATGACTGTGTGTTTCTGAGCTGGGCTATTCCAATCTCTGCCATTGGAAGGGCTCAGCTGCAGAGACAGCTTCAGCAGCACTGCTCCCTTCATCTCCCCGCTCCTATTCTAATCTATTTGCCCATGAGCGCTTTGGGATTTTCCTGTTCAGATACACATTCTTCTGACACAGCTTGTTTCATTTCTTTCTTCCTGTTTCTCTGCGTCTGCTGCTTTGCCATGATCTACAGTAGTGCCAGAGCAAGTTTGCTAATTCAGTACTAAGGACGTCAAGGGGACTCGAGGACCCAATCAAGGGTCTGACGAAGCAGGGCAGGGGTGGGCTTGCTGTTCTTGGACAAGGGGGAGGTAAATATTTCACCAGCCCACCCTCAGCTTCTTTAAGTTTACCTACCTTCCACTCCCCTTCTCATCAAAGCAAGCAAGGCTACAGAACTGGGATACAGTGGGGAGAAGTTTCACATATTCACTGCTGGGATCTGGAGTTTATACCTAGGACCACTTGCAAGCCATGGTTTGGATATTCAGAGACAGGTGCATGGCTCCGTTCCTGGGGATTTTGAGCTGCATCTACTGCATAGCCCAGAGTGCCTCTCCTACATCCAGTAAGTCTATCATCTCTTTCTTTATCCTACTTTTTTCAAAATTTTCCCTGACATATTAACAGAGATCCTTTGGATCCTTTGCTTCTTCTGCTTCCTTCAATCACTATATTTATACTGTGTGTATATATATATATATATATATATATATATATATATATATATATATATATATATTTCCAAAAGTTATGAAATCTCCGCCCCCCCTCCAGTGAGAATTGTAACATTTGCTGATCCCTCATGGTACTAATCCGGAAGGAAAATATTTGCTTATCAGGCATGAAGGCATGAGCCATCTGATTAAACATTAGTCGCAGATAAGTGGCGAAGCCTCATGCTGCATGACTTTATTAATATGTAAGCAGCTCACACAGGGTGAAGTGAATGTAGATTATTGCCATTACGGTCCAGCAGAAACTGAGTCTGGGGTGAGTGTTAGAACGGCAGCATCATTCTGGGGTTATGTGCCTTGATACAGTAGCTCAGTTCTGAAACAGCAGTGAAAAAGTTTGCAGTGAATTTATTTTCCAGAAACAAAGTGCAGTATGGAAAAAAAACAAATCCCATTTTGAAAGTATTAACCGTTAAGTCAACAAATCAGATTGGGAAACAGACATGTTTGGAGGTTGTTCATTTTAAACATGGAATTCTTGTGAAAGGAAATATTCATTTTTGTGAAAGCTAGGCTGCTCTATATTTTTATACTATTACCATGGGGTGTAATGGGCCATGTGTGTCCCACTGTGTGAGTCTGCTGTTTCTACTATAAACTTACAGCATTGGCATGGACTTTATAAAATATAGATTGCTCATACATGATAAGTCAAATCTATGGCCTCCAGCTGTTGTAGAATTACAGATGCTGGGCACTGAAGTTTATAGATAGCAGGAGGGCAGCCCTTATGTTATGTAAGGCTTTTCCCTGTACGTATGGGAAAATATTGCTGAGATGAAGATATTTGCTGTAATTGCAAGTTAACAAACATCTGATAGACTCTCTGATTTCCATTCATTATTGTTGATTCTCAGCCAGGTAAATGCTAAGGGCTGATCCTGTTTTACTACAACCCTGCACCTCTGCAGATTTGAGACTATTGCTTTCCTGTGATGCTGTTTGACTGGAGTAACTATGCTTGTGCTTCACAGATGTTTATGTGGATCCAGACTTATTGTAGCTATTTGTGATATGATTTAGTGTATTTGTCACCTTCTGTAAGGTTGTTTACTTTAAGGGGCATATTTATCAGCGGGTGAATGGACAGTTTGAGTGAATAGGGCTATGGCGTTCTCCTCTGGTAAACTCTAGTGAACTGTATGTTCACCCTTTGATTTATTTTCCCCCATTTGTAGAAGACAGCATAGCACAAATTTAAGCATACCATTTCTTGTATTTATGTGAATGGGTTGAAATGCAGAAATGCAAAGCTGATAAAAGTGTGTACATAGCCATTAACCTTTTGTGCACCCGCATGGTCTTAGTACTGGCAGCGTTCAGTAAGACACTGTGTTCTAAATAGTGTCACCAGCTTTACCGAATGAAGTTTTAATTATAGATGACTTACAGGATGGGCAGTAATATTAAACTGACAGTTATATTAGAGTGAGCATTATAAACATAAGGATGCTGACTTCAGTTTAAACACAACTCCCAGCCAGCATTCATCAATAAATAGAGGCTGGGAGTTGTAGTTCAAGCACCTCTGGAAGGCGTCCAGGCACCAGTCCCTGCAAGAGTATAAAAGCTCTTAGTTCTTGTGCCCTTTACATTTTAATCTGACTTAGCAGCACATCTGCCAATGAAACTAAGTGATGAATGTTCTCTGCCTCCTCCTTTACGTGTATGTGCAATTAACTATGTGCATGCCGGAACAAAGGCAGTACAGCGATATATATTACATCAAAATGTGCTATAATGTGAATGTGATTTTTAAATATTGCAATTCTATTATTTTTACCATTTTTAAGAGCGATGGTATTGTCTTATCCATGCACACAATTAGTAAAATATAAATAGCATAGCGGTGATACATAGCCTGATCTTGCTATGCTTTGAGAAGAAGTCCCCTTGTCTATAGGGCTCATACAGGAATACAGGTGCACAAGTGCCATTGTCAACGACCAATCAGCAATTAGTTATTAACAGTCTAGTACAATAAATGAAAGCAATGACCTGATTACTGATTGTACAAGTTAGCAGCTATGTTCATAAATGAGCCCTATAGTTATAGAAACTTACCTTTCCAGTACTACACGCATGCAGCTTCTCAGCATATCCCTTACTTTCCAAAACATCACCCAAGCATTGGATTTTTAATTTTCTGCTTTTTTTTATCCAACAAAATATGCAAAAGCTCAATGCAAGGAGCAAGCCAGTTTTCCTAGTTGCATTTCATGTTTTTAAATCTATTTAAACAAATACACGTAGTCATATATTTCAAATGGGCTGTTTTGCACCTGTTCTTTAAAAGAAGGCTTATTTTCTCCTGTATTATATATTGCTAGCACGTGTTACATGGGATAATATTATCATATTTCTTTAGCATAATAAATAGTTATAATGTGAAATTCAGCCAGGAGAGGTCATCACTACACAAAAAGTAGCATGGAAATGTTAATTCAATATTTTTTCCCTTTGCCTACTAATAAAAGTGTTGTTTTCAGGCTGTTTAAATGTTACTTTTAATATCAGCATATTAACACACGCATACATACACAGCTAATGTCAGTGCTTTGCTTAGACCTTAAGCCAGCAGTATCCTGCATACACATCACTACAATAAGGTTCCAAAGGAAATGCTGATATGACAATATTTACCATCCTGTCAGCTTTGGATAAAAATGAGCCATTCGTGGCTCTGACACTTCCTTTAAATTATGACCCATAACTCAGCTTCATCTGGCTGTCTTTCATGTGACTCTGCAGGGGAATGCAAAATATGGGCCACTATGGGGGTAGCAGAACATTGTTTTGGGAAACTTTATTAGCTACCATACACAGCTATGGTATCCGTTATCTGGAAACCTGTTCTCCAAAAAGTCCATCTCCCATAGAGTCCATTTTATCGAAATAATCAAACATTTCCCTTTTCTCTGTAATAATAAAACAGTACCTTGTACTTGATCCAAACTAAGATTTAATTATTTTTTACTGGAATCACAACCAGCCTATTGGGTTTATTTAATGATTACATTATTCTCTAGTAGACTTAAGGTATTAAGATCCAAATTACCGCAAGATGTGTTCTCCAGAAAACCCCAGGTCCCGAGCATTCCGGATAACAGTACATACTTGTAATTGAAAGCAAAGATGAGAGGGTGGTTCAGGCATAAAATCAGTAAGTGGTGTTGCTCCTGGCAAGACTGATTAGCAGATTTGATATTGCATTTAAAGTTGCATTTACATTTTAATTTTTAAATGTACTAAATATATTGTAGGTGATAGTGTATTGTTATGTACATATTTGTTAGGTACACCTAAATCATTTAACAGCAGAATTACCTTTTTTTAGTACTTAAAGAAACAATAACACCAACAAATGTAAGCGTATCAAAGTAATTAAAATGTAATGTTTTGTTGCCCTGTGCTGGTAAAAGTTCTGTGCTTACTTTAGAAACACCACTATAGTTTATATAAACAAGCTGCTGTGTAGCCATGAGGGTAGCCATTTAAGTTGGGGAAAGGCACTGGATACACAGCAGATAACAGATAAAACACCATTGTACTTTACATGGCTTATCTATTATTTGCTATGTGACCTGTGCCTTTTTTCCAGCTTGAATGGCTGCCCCCGTGGCTACACAGTTGCTTGTTTATATAAACTATAGCAAAGTTTCTGAAGCAAACACAGAACTTTTACCAGTGCAGGGCAACAGTACATTAAATTTTAATCACGTTGATATACTTTTTCATTTTTTGGTGTTACTGTTCCTTTAAAAACTCCGACCTGGGACAAAAGAAAAATGTATATATGCACATCACATAATCCCCACTTGATATTCAAAACAGCAAAACAAAGTATGTGCAGATTTAGTGAGACTCCATAGTCTTGGCCAGTAGGGTGCTTACAAATATTGAGCACCACCTAGCAGAGATCTTTGACCATTTTTGCTCCTATGATAAAACTCTATGTTTCCCCTGATTCTTTGGGTTTTGACAAATGTCTGGCACTCTGCACCATATTAGATTTAAACCACTTCATGCCGTAGGTTTCTCTACTCAGTAGGTACAGTGTATATACCCACACTGGCACATGAAATTTACTACCCTGAAAGATTTTGTTTTCAATTGAATATATGTAGTATTTATAAGATTCTTTACATCACAAGAATTCATAAGGGGGAAAAGGGAATAAGTAAAGATGACCGACAAATAAAGGCAATATATAAATGGGGTCTGGATATAAAATCAATTTAATTTAAAAGGCTATAGAATAAATCACTACAGAGTTCAGCACAATTAGTGTTAATGCAGTCCACATCAAATTCTTTATATTGCCTTTGTTTTACACTTGCTACAACTTATTATATTAGGGCTCTCAAAAGTATTAATTCAGCCATTTAATTGGTTATAGAACAGCAAGCAGATGCTGGTAATGTAATGTTATGGTAACCAATATTAAGGGTTAATATTGCTCAGTAACAGGATACATTGCTTATCTCAAAATCAGAACAGTTGGAAAGGACCCAGGAATGAAGAAAGCTGTGTATGCTAAAAAAGGAGATACAATCTAAAACCCTGATGTAAATACATTAAGGAGCTACTCATCTTGTCAGATGGGCTAATAACATACACTTCAATTTTCAGCAGCACACAGAGTAGTTCAAAACGGCATTTTTACAGCACATACTGTATATATTCAGTACTAATGCAGCTTACAGTGTACAAAGGTGATGTGTTTTTTGTGAACTACATAAAATGCAAAAGCACCAGGCACAACTCATTAATTAGTGATATCACCCATTAACAATTTATTGACTGCAAATGGCAAGGGAATTTTGCAAACTGACCACAAATGAATGCTTTTCACTGGGTAGTTTCCTTATTGTTTAATGTGTTGCTAAAATTAAAATGTTTGCAGCTACTATCAGCCCTATCTCTTCTCTTAATGCAATTACATTAATATATTGTGAGACCAATCTTCCCACTACTGTAAAATCATATATCAATTCTAATCATGATTTTCATCTTTACAGAACTTTGTCTATTGCAAATAATTTCAAGGTTAAACATTATCTAAAGCATTCCTAGTACAAGTCATTATAAATAATTTAAAGAAATCCACCAGTACTGTCATGAAAACAGGCTGGAGCCTTGAACATAGCTATAGGGATTGGATGAAAAGTTAGAACTGTCTATTGTAACAACACAATACAAATAGGACTCATTCATGGAAATAATCTGTAGAATAATGAGAATTTTAGAAAGCCAAAGACATTTCTATACAATAGATTAGAGAAACTATACATAAAGTTCAACATCTAGCAATAGGGAACACAATATTGTTGGTCTTCAAGAAAAAACTTTCAGGTTATACAAAAAGGATCACATAGTCACCAGCTCAGCATGACTGACAGCCAGCTTTAAGAAGAATAGCTCAGGCAACATTAGTCTGGTTGGAGTGGGGCTAAATGAGACTGGGTTGGGGGCAGCCTAAGGGAACTTTTGAATAAAACAAATGGAGCAGTGCTGCATCATTAGTAATAAAGATGCATTACTTATAGTTATAGGACCATATCACTATCCGTTAAACAGTTGTTACCAACATTAGAACAATCATAGGTAATCATTGAATTGCTTTGGGGGACTAGAACTGAAGCAAACATCCATGTTCTGGTTTTATAGGGGATTCCTAGGGAAGGCTAATAATTATTAAGTGCACAATTGATTTCATAAAATACAAAAGAAGGACATACGGTATGTACTGCAGCCACTTTTCTGTGGAATGTGCTGCAACCATCTTTCATCCTGTAGTCACCATCCCTTTGCTCAGCTTTGATAATGGCATGTATTTGTTAGTATATCCGGTTAGTGAGAATCTATTTTGCCAGTAGTGCTTGATGACATCTGAGAACTTGGAGGCAGATTTACTAAGCTAGAGTGGATTTTCGAAGTTAAAAAAGTTCGAATTTCGAAGTAATTTTTTGGATACTTCGACCATCGAATAGGATACTACGACTTCGAATTTACTTAGATTCGAAGTAAAAAAAAGTACTGTCCCTTTAAAAAAAACTTCGACTTCATACTTCGCCAAATTAAAGCTACCGAAGTCCAATGTTAGCCTATGGGGACCTTCCACAGCACTTTTCTAAGTCTTTTCACATCGAATAGAAATCCTTTGATCGATCGCTAAAAATCTTTCGAAACGTTCGATTTGAACTATTTAATCATTCGATAGAACAATTTCTATTCAATCGATCAAATATGCTAAAAATCCTTCGACTTCCATATTCGAAGTCGAAGGATTTCAATTTGAGGGTCGAATTTTGAAGTTTTTTTAACTTCTAAATTCGCCCCTTAGTAAATCTGACCCTTAATGTTGGGTATTATTATGGGGGTTATTTACTAAGCTCCAAATACCCGAAATTCCCCGAAATCGGAAAAAATTTAGATTTTTTGTGTTATAATAGGCTTTTAAAAAATTCATGAATTTTTCGGAATTTGTTAAACCCAGAGGGCTAAAAAGCCTGAATATAAAAACACGGCATCTCAACCCTGTTAAGGTTGCATAAAAGTCAATGGGAACAGTGCTATTAATTTTTGATTGTGTTGGGGGTTTCGGGCAATTTCACTATGTTTTTGGAGCTTTCGGGTGAAAACCCTGAAAAATTTGGAGTTTTTGGGGAAAATTCACAAAAAATCATGAAAATCTGAACTTTTCCCGCAAAGGTAATTTTCCGGAAAATGTAAAAATAAATAAGCGTTAAAAACCCAAGTGGGCTAGATCGGAGTTTGTAGCAGCCGATATTGAGATAAATTCGGACCTTGATAAAGAACCCCCTAAGTCTTCAACAACATGGGGCTCACACATTTCCTATTACAAATATTAGTTGCCAGAAGTTGCCTGTTTATGCTGGGATTTGTTATACTGTACTTCAAACAACTATAAGCAAATAAATCTCTATTTGAGCAGGGGTGCCCAGACTTTTCTAGGGTGAAGTCTACTTTTAGTAAAATGATCAGGGTCTACCAACTCAACTGCTATACTACCATAGTTGCACAAAAGTAACATAAATATTATATTATTTAAATAATAATACCTAAGCCATTCTGTATACAATGTAAATAATGTACCACATGTCATTGAACTGTTGGCAGACAATTAGGGGCTGGTTTGATCCACTAATCACCAGATCAGACTTAAATCTACTTTTTGGACATCCATGTCTTAGGGGGCCCCAATAAATTTGCAACAATATTTTCTGTTGAATATTTTACTCATTTGTTAGTTTATAGGTAGAGCGTACATTATTCAAACCTCTGCAGTGCAACTGAACCATGAATAAAACTGAGAGTTGTATTGATTTTAGGGGAATAAAATAATGTGACCAACATTTCTTTAACCTGTCTATGCAAAACAGCAGCACTAGCACAGAAAACAGTCAGATACAGTAATTCTCGACCACCGAGTAGGGATGTAGCGAACCGCCGCGTATGTGTTCGCGAACGCCGTTCGCGAACACCGGCAAAAAATGCGAACAGTTCGCGAACAGTTTGCGAACTTCGAACATCCGAAAATCGTTCGATTCGAACGATCGAAGGATTTTAATCGTTCGATCGAACGATTTTCGTTCGAATCGAACGATCGAAGCCATTGGATCGAATGATTTCATTCAATCCAATGGCTTCGATCGTTCGATTCGAAACGAAAATCGTTCGATTTTAGCGATCGAATGGTCGAATGGTCGAACGATTTTGACGCGAACGCCTATTGGCGAACGTCGCGCGACGTTCGCAAACTTGCGGCGGACGCGAACAGTCGAAGTTCGCGCGAACTAGTTCGCCGGCGAACAGTTCGCTACATCCCTACCACCGAGTATTAGAAAATCAACAAGTGGCTAAATCAATGTGGCTTAATTACAAATGACTGGACTCCCTGAAAATCTTCAAAGGGGCCTGAAATGCCTCAGCCACCAGCACCATACCCCCTATCCATCAGCCATTCACTGATTTGCAGCGAGGTTATGGGGACTACCATACAGCGGACCCCACAGTTCCACTGTATATATTGTAACAGCTGTAATTACTGAAAAAATAAAGGGTCAGGGAAACATATAACAAATACATTACAATTCTGTGGAGGCTGGATCCTAGCAGAATAATTTTAAAGAAGAGGGTGAGGTATCCCATCTGCATTAACAGCTTATTTAATGATCAAGATTTACTGTTGTAGTTGCTATGCATAAAAGAAATGTCTCCCAAAAGCATAAATTGCATAGATCTGTTATCCTTGTAATTTACAGTAGTGCATGGCTTAGTCCGTGTCCCACCCCATTTACTTTTATTGACCACACAACTAAAGAATTGCACTCTACAACAGAAAACAATGAGTGTCAGGTATTTGAATTTTATAGCTTTGTTATTACCTTGTTTTTAAAGCTATGTTCAAGAGGGTATTTTTATAGATGTTTTGCCAATTAATGTAAAAAAGTTTTCTACATAATGTCCCTTGTATAACAGTATTATACTGTATTAATGCTATGTATAACATATTAAACCTTATGTTATACATGACATTATGGAAAAACATTTCCTCTGCATGTAACATTATTCCTTTGAACACCATTTTAATGCATAGGGCCCCATACAAAATTAAGGGGATCCACTTAAAGGTAGAGAACATAGACCACTACCAAGGGCAGTGGTTTTAGATGCTTTATTGTATAGGGCTGCAATACACCAGAAAGCCTTCTGCCAAATGATTTTTGTGTAGGGTTCCGAGGTCAGTTTTCTCTGTAGCTTTCCACATCACATCTTGTTTTGGAAGACAGAAGAAAGAAATTCATTTGTGAAATTCATTCCAATATATCCTTGCACAAGAGCCTTTTAAACCATGCCATAAAAGACACAGTTCTCTGCCAGCGATTGTTTTGCTTCTTATAAACATCAACACAAAGAAGTTTATTATGCAAGCTTGTGCTGTGCTAGTAACATGTAGACAATAGGTCCTCTGCACTCAACCCATTATCAATACAGATGCAGCCACTTTGGTTTGTCTGTTTGACACAGAATAACTAAACACAGATATCCCATTTATCTCATTTAACACAGAAAATTGCGTCACCACATCCCATCTAATTAAAGCATTCACCATTGTGAACAATGGAGCTTTGGTATGCTAATGAAAAGGTTAAATGCATTAAATGAGTTAAGATGACTTAAGATAACACAGTTTCTTCAATTACCCCTGAGTCATGACGCATTTAACTCACAAATCCAAGTGGCTTCATCTGTAAATTAAATACATTGAGGCATTTGTGCATTATGCTTCTACCCCTGCCTAATGGTTTAAAATTTAGTGGTGAGCACAGCTTCCTCATTTTTGCTCTAGTAACATATAAAGGCATCATATTCTTTACAAACTAGAACCTTTCAATTTCTCATCATCCTTTGTTAACCAGCAGCCGATTACAGCCATTATTGATTGCTCTGATTCTGTTACTTATCATAACTCATGCAGAGGTCATGAAATTGAATATACCAATCAGAGATTTTGGGAGACGTTACTGACCAAAAGGCATAATGTACATCATTTTCCAGATCCACAACTTCCCAAAACAAAGCAGAATAATTAGTGAGCAGATTAAAGGCTTTGTATAACATGGAATTTTAATTGTTACTTATTTTGCATTCTTCGTTTTTTTCATTATAGGGGCACATCATAAAAAATGTAGCACAAATGCAATTTTAAAAAGTCATTATATGAACTGCGCCAGTGATATCAGGTGGCTCTGGAGAGACTGGAATATATATAAAATGTTAGGGGAAAATGAAGCATATTTTCCAGATACAATGCACACTGATGGACAAAATCTACTTCTAAAGCAATCATACACTTGTAGTATAATTATGCAGTAAATATGTCTGCCTATGGAATATTCTGAGACACATACAGTATTATATAATTCAGCTTCTTTTGATGCCTAACTAAAATGTAATATCTTATTTTATAGAATTGTGTGTCCGATAATATGCTATCTTTCAACTCAAGTGGAACATGATTTGCAATGATATATATTGATTCAGTCTACCTTTCATATAAACATATCCATTTAAGGGGAAAAAATGATTATAAATAGGGTCATTTAGATGTAAATGTCAACTGACAATTGTTGTTATAATACATTTACACATGTAGGTAGAGCATGAACAATCTACTTTTGAATTCTGCTCATTCCACTCTTCTCATTTGGATACGTTTAGGTTAGTAGTACCTTTTCTCAGTATGGACAATGTAACCTGCCAACACCCATACATTGATGTGGTAACTGTATGTTGCAGAATATGCTATGTTACAGAATAATGATTTCTTATTATAATTCCCTTGATATACAGTATTTTATTTGTATATGTCTGTGGTTGAATGAAAATGCAGGTAGGGTTTGTTTCATAGTTATATTTCAAGCACCTTTCTTTTTTTTGTCTTTTTATTTACTTTGTATTTGTTACAATTATTTGCTCCTGGTATATTCCAACACCAGGTGCTCACTTAAGCTGTCCCAAACGGACATTGTTATAAGCACTAGTGATGGGCGAATTTATTTGCCAGATGCGAATTCTCCGCTGGCGAATACATTCGTGAAACCGATGTGAAAATTCGCCAGCGAAAATTCGCCAGCATTCAAAAAACAGACGCCGGTATCAAAAACGAGACACCTGTGCCGTTTCGAATTTCGCGGGAAATCCACTAATTTTCCGGCAAATCGAAACGACCCAAATTCGCCCAACACTAATCAGCACTATTTTATTGCAATTTTAATAGGAAGTGATTTGACTGCCCAGTTCTTGTATTAAATTTTATTCTCTAAGTTGTAGAGCAGATAAGTTCTTATTCACATAATCACACTTATCCAGACACTTTATACAAACAAACATTTGTAATTGTTTGGCAGGGGAAAGGTTAAATAGCATCCTTCACCTACGGGGCATAATAACAACAGTGTTATGATCTTGCTTAAGCCTAAAATCAGTCTTCCCAACATAAATGTTTCCTTCCCGATGTTCCTGTAATTTAGCAGTCTGTTATTAGGGGTATTAATTAAATGAATGTATGATTAATGGCATTAATTAAAATTGCATTACATTTAATTCAGGTCAGATTTGAGAAAGCTGTGGGGACATTAGAGGTAGAGAGAGGGCATCACTAGCTCTTTTGGGCTGCATTCTCTTGAATTCAAGCCCTCGTTTCCATTTGTACTCATTTCTAGTTGTATGTGATTGTATTATACAAGGGACTTGGAGCTACATAAATAAATAATTATGAAGCAATTGTTAGTTAAATATTTTATTTATAATGCACCCATACATTGCATGGTGTGATTAACATCAAGAAGCATTGATATGTTGTACATGAACTACAAGAGCATAAGGGGCTGGGGCAGGAAGAATTTATTGTGAACATGCAGTGCAATTGTGAAGCAGAAGGTAAAGGTTTATCCAGCAATTTTAAAAGCGGTTACAAAGGAAAGACCACATATGTTTCTTTTTTATATAATGGTGATTTTTAGTACCTTTTTGCTCATCTTGGAAGAAAATTAATTTGCTAAGAGCTTAAAGGTAATGAGTTGTAGGTTTACTGGCTGCCAAGAACTTCAGCATTGATATAGAAATTCTGGAGTCCTGACAAAATCCAGTACTTGCAGTTATAGTGTAAGTCACCCATAAATATTATTTAGATGGATAAGTATATATCCATTCATCTGTTGTATACATGTGTTTAATTGTTTAAAAAAAAAGTGTAGCCATCTGTGTCAGATGATTCGTTTGAGTGTGTTTGTCTATATTAAGGCATTTGTAATACCATTAGCATGCTAATTAAATTATTCTTTAATATTTTTATGCTATTGTTATTCTAGCAAACATATATTTTTCATTTATTTAATTCTTTCTTATATTACATTTTGGTTTGTTCATTTTACTTTTGTTCTATGTATTTTTTTTTCTTTCTAGTTCATTCCATGATACATCGAAAGCCATATTCCCTATGACTGGCAGACCATGGCAGATGTTTTGATGTGGCTGCAGAAAGGATTGGCTCCCATGAACCTTATTGTACTTTTCAGAAAACAAATCCATTTTTTAAATTACTGATATTATTAAAGGGACACTATCATGAAAGAATAAAACTTGTATGTGTGCCAAGAAAAGTATTTAATGTTTAACAAGGCAGAAAAATGTTTAGAACAAATATTATATAATCACTACAAATATCATAGTATCTTTAAATGTGTATAGGGAAGTGTAAGCAATGGTGCCTTCAGTCATAGACCAACAGCTATGTTATGTTGATGGTTTAGGTTCTACCAGACAGGTACTATGACTGAGCTGTCAGTCATAGTACCTGTCTGAAATGCACAATTAACATCACTGTAGTATTTTAATAGTGTTTATAAGTGAAGGAAATCATTTATATATCCCCTTTCTCCTGTGGAACTGAAAGCACTTTACATCAAGCAAGGCAGCCATTATAGGCACGCTAACCATGCTGGGAGAATATGTCACAAGTAGTTGCCTCAGGAAATTGAAATAGGGTCTCTAGCATGAGATCCCACAACCACAGCAAAGGCTCAAAGTGAATGAAATAAGAAGGCTTAGCAATGTTGAAGAAACAACTCTACAGCACAACTTTTGCACTCGTATGTGCACTAAGAATTGGAGGCAAACATTATGCAAGGCTTGTATAGGTTGATAGTATCACTTTAAAATCTTCTCCACTGTTAGCGGGAGATGGGGCTATTTCTTCCTCTTCAGAATGGATAGCAAAGATCTATGCTTCCCCTAAGAGTACTACTTTTTTTCAGTTCTGTATCCTTGAGGGACAGGCCCCTACCCATCCCCTAACTTTTATTTAGTAGTGCAATTTAAGGGAGCAAAATGGTGTAGAGGAGCACTGTGGCCTTACTCTATAGTAGAGGACTGGACTTATCCATAAACCTCTGCAAATTGTATTGCTTATAGATTGTACATATCTTGCAGTGCCTCTTTGTGGAAAGATGGCAGCAGCTGAGAAGGACCTGAGAAAGACCATTCTGAACAGTGATCAGATAGCTGCAGAGAACAATAGCAGACGCTTGGGCTCCACCACAGTGAGCAGATGCAGTCAATTTGAAACTATTGTTTCAGGGAGGAGAATATATCTTTACATTGTTTGAGAGCTGGATTTGGACAGCTCTGATTTAAAGACCCCATTACTACAATAGATATCTGTAACCACTAACCATCTTCATGTCAAATCCTCCTTCAGGCTTTTCCCTGGAGGCAAACTCCCAGCACACATTGAAGGACATTTATCAGTACTGTGACTTATTTAAGGTATAGCACCTTCACAATGGGAAAGAAATCTCAACAATATTTATCAAACTTTGTACAGCAGCTCGATGAATATAAGCTATAGGGGAGTTAATTGCAAAGGGTTACAGATATCTCAGAAGGTTCTCTATATATCTAAAATTAGTAGAATTCATCACAGAGCCACAAACTGACAGATAAGTGCTGCTAGGTACTTTATAAACCAGTTGCAGTTAGATGTAAGGGATGGTGTGGGCCCTTCAAGTGCCAAAGAAGAAATAACATTGCAGTATCCTCAATTTTCTCCTCCATCGGACTAAGAAGAAAAAAGAAGACTGAAACTTTCCTGAGATTCCTGCCGTATGAAAGCTGTTCTTTGAATCCGTGACAAAATAATGGCTACAGCTATCATCTTTGTATTCTTTTTTTTTTTATTTATCTTACATTTATTTTTCCAGAAATGGATCCCGGGAAAAAAACCTGGTGGGCCCCTCTGGCCCAAACCGGATCATCGCCAGCTCTCGCGCAGGCGTAGATCTCTCTCCCCTGACAGGCTGATGGTACTTTAAATTTACGCACACTCAGGGGAGGGGCTAGTGGGGCCCCCATGGGGGGGGGCGGCTGGTGCAGTGGGTACGCATGGGGGTGCGGGCAGCACAGCGGGGGGCCATGGGGGGTACAGCAGCTCCTGGGACGGCAGCCCATGTGGACCCTGCACCCACCAGTGCCTGCTGACATAAGACCTGACTCAGCTGAATCATTTCCATTGAGCTTATTAGCAATCAAAGGGGTGGTTCACCTTTAAGTTAACTTTTAATATGTTATAGAATGGCCAGTTCTAAGCAACTTTTCAATTAGTCTTCATTGTGTATTAATTATTTACCCCATCTAAAAAACAAATGTTCTGTAAGGTTACATATTTATTGTTATTGCTATTTTTAATAATTCTTCTTTCTATTCTGGCCATCTCCTATTCATATTCCGGGCTCTTATTCAGATCAGTTGATGGTTGCTAGGGTAATTTGGACACTAACAACCAAATTGCTGAAATTTCAAATAGGAGAGCTGCTGAATAAAAAGCTAAATAACTCAAAACCCACAAACAATAAAACATTAAAACCAATTGCAAATTGTCTGAAAATATCACTCTATGCATCATACTAAAAGTGAAAGCAAAGGTAAACAACCCCTTTAAAGATGCAATATAGAATAGTAGAGGGAAGTGTCATACTGTTTTTCCCTGCTGATGTATGCTCCAGAAAAAATAAAGACATGTGAATCTTCAGTAATAAATGAGGGAGAATTCCCTTAGTTCAGACCAATAATATGGATTTATTGAAAGGAATGTCCAGTGCTTCCAATGTTAATTGTGTTATATTGATGCTATTCTTCTGGTGTCAATGGTTTTTACAAACATAAAAGGACAAGCTTATACGTTTGGACACAGTAACCTTCATTCCATTGCATTTCCATTGCATTTGTTTTTAAGAATGCTTACATCATTAGTGATGGGCGAATTTATTCGGCAGGCACGAATTTGCGGCGAATTTGTGCGACTGTGCCGGTATAAAAAAAATGGATGTCAGCGTCTGTTTTTAGGCCATTTGCGCCATAAAAACGTATGCCAGCATCCAAAGGATGGAAGCCAGTGTCAAAAACGAGCCGCTGGCGCGTTTCGCGAATTTTTCCGCCGTTTCACGAAATTCGCCCATCACTATACATTATATAGGAGTCTGCTGTTGAACAATTTATTTTCTCCATAATTACATCTTCTGTTTCAACTACATAATTAATAATAATTAATCATATTAATAATAATAAGATTTCCATACCATATAAGTTCCCTACCTGCTTTAAGTCCAGGAATAACCATGTATGTTTAAAATATGACACATCAGATGCTTTGGCAGGGACTGGAGTTTAGTATATGGTGAAATTGTGCTTTCAACTTTCCCTTCATGGAATCTAGCTTCCTTTCCCTGAATCTTTCAAAAGTGCCTGCCCCATGTTCTGATCCAGTTAGACAGCATTTGATCCATTTACCATTTGTTCTCCTGTTCTTTTTCTCCCTGCTTTTCTTCCTTTTCAGAACACTTCTTTTCACAGCCTCACCTGCTCTTTTCACCTACCTTTCTATTGCTTATTACCGTACCTCCATCTTCTTCCCAATTGTGCTTGCCTTCTTTTTCTGTATCTGTAACTTCCACACCTCCCTTGTTCTACCCACACCCTCTCCAATCTGAATTTTTATGAACAACATTGACTCAGAACCACTGAAAGACAAGCACCCAAAACAATCAAGCAGATATGAAATCTGAAAGCAGTGGGACAACCACCAAATTCTGGCCAGACAATACCTGCAATCCCAGTGCTACCAGCAAGAAGGAAATTAAGTTGTATGGAGAGATGTTAAAGTCAGAGATGTTAAGGTCCCTACACTATCCCCATAATACCCACAATAGTTGTGGCCCCAAGGCAAAAATCTGAGCCCCACATCTGTTCCTTGTTATTATAAGTGGCTGTCAAGTCAAGCTTATATACCCTGGCTATCATCTTTGGTATGCCATGTCATGCTTGTGTAAGGCTATAGTAAACTGAGTGGCACTGTTACTCTAACTATGAGCTTTACCTTAATATTTGCTCTGGATGAGATCTATAATTTTTAGGGTGTGAGCCCTCGCAGAAGTGTGGCTATCCTGGCTATCACCCATGTGGTGCTGCAGGTACAGTATAAGCCTTTGTGTGGCATACCTATGGAACTGCATGTATGTTGTCATTTATTTGGATGTAATACAGAATTATAAAATCTACTTTGCTAGCACTATGCAATTTTCTTTTGCAATTAACCTAGAGTGTATGCTGTTGGAAGTGAAAGGGTTAAAAAATTGAGCATACTGGCAGCATTCGTGTATTTAAACCCTTGGGGCTATTCATTGCAGTGTCATGAGAGCAAGTCAAAACTGACAGTTATCTCTCATGTAACCCAGGAAGGTTGGCATGATACTCATTGATTGCACAGTACGTGCAGTGATAGCAGTAGTTAGGTGATACAACTCTTGTATTCCTGATAGATGCTTCTCAAAAATGGCCACAGGGGGAGTTAAAGCCTTAAACAAGAATTTTTTACCTTACCATAGGGCTAGATCTGTCATTTCAGTGTATGTAAAATGTTTCAGCCAAGGTGTGGACACTTCCATTGAAGTATATTTCTGTATATACATCACTTAGATTACAGCATATTATGCTGCAATGAGGAATTTTTAGGCTTTCAGCATACCATTTAGTCAAATGATCACTACTTATCAAAACACCTTTTAGCTCATAACATATAAGGCAATTCCTCAGCTTTTTCCAGGGAAAAAGTCAAGGAATAAAACAAGGGGAAACACTGAGAATGATAGTGTTCCTTTTGAGCTATAATCACCCCAGGGTGCTACTATATGGTCATTGACTATAATAAAAAGGTTTCTGCAGCAATTACCTGTATTTTCCTGACATTTTATTTCTGGCAAGGTCAGACTGGTGTAAAGGAGGTAGAATTGTCGTGGGTATCATAAGCCTAATTTTTTTCCATAGACTACAGCTAAATACCACTGGTAAAAGTATTACTTATTTAAAACAATGGCCATGAAACCTAGATGGTTAATAACTGTGTCAGCAAATATACTAAAATGGCTTATAGCAGAGAGTTCAAATACATGTAAATTATTAACGGAGATGATAGTTTTCACTTCCTCCATTAGTTACATGGTCACTGAGCAAGAACCGCAGTGCTGCATTTGACTGACAATATAAGAAACCCCGCAGTCCGAAATACAACAATAATTTCTATAAAGTATCAAGGAATCTGACCGTTCTACATTACATGATATAATACAAATATGAAAACATGATACACCATGTGTTATAGCAGTTGTTATAAAACTGTGAGGCTGGCTGCCCTTGGGGGCTCAGAGCAAGGAATGTGGGTCAGCCTGTATCAGCCAATTATGGTAAAATTTGGGGAGAATACCTATTTGTTCTCAGCAAGGTAATTTAGGGTGAATTTTGGGGAAGAAACATTTATCCTACTGTTGGCATATGGCTGAATACTGACAGCCGTATGCAGTTTATATGCCGAGGATCACCACACCATGTTGGACTAAAGAAGCTGCTCAGATGTGTAGTAAAATGTCTTCAATGATTACTCAGCAAGTCCAGTTGTTTTAGAATTACTTATACCAGATAAACCATGACCTGGATGAAAATCTTAATAGTCATGTTTACCTACTGTATTATCTTGTCGCTAAATAAGGGGGTTCCTGAACAAAGTTGGCCCTCCAAAGGGAATTTTAAATGAGAACTAAACCCCCCAGTACCAAAAGCCCCCTTCACTGCCTGTCATTGCCCTTCCCCATCACCCCTCCCTGCACTGTGTATTAGTCAAAAAACAACCCCTTAAAAAAAATATGACCCTAAAATGCAGAGCTCCCAGCAGGTCCGGACTGAGAATTAAAATAGGCCCTGGCATTTCAGGTATACAGAGGCCCAATCAGCCCACAAAGAGGCCCAAACAGCTCCCACCAGCCCACTAAATACTGACTTTCTATGGGACCTTATAGCAGCCCCTCTGGCATTTGCCAGAACCCACAGATTACCAGTCCGGTGCTGGCTCCCAGACACCATCCTCCGCTGCTTTATATTGTTTCGGGGCTCAACACTGACTTAAGCAAGAATACGAAGCATCTAAGTACAAGATACTGTTTTATTATTAAAGAGACATTTTGATTTAAATTGAGTCTAGAGGACTCTGTAATTCAGAGCTTTCTGGATAAAGGTTTCCAGATAACAGCTCCAATACCTGTAATAAAGTGGGTTAAAAAAAGGAAAATAAAATATTATATAATATTCTAGAGAAAAATCAATACATTCTACTATTCCAGCTCTTTGTTGCATGTTATTTGGATTTAACTTAAATAACATGCAAAAAAATACACTCACCGCATTTAATCCTGTATAAACATTGTGAAATACCATACCTTAGAGGCATCTCTAAAACAATTCTTTTTGAAATACCAATCAAATAATTTTAGTAGGTTGCAATTTGACCTAAGATGCCTGTGGTGACTAGTGGCATTCAGCATAAATATGCAGCCTTGTAAAAAAGGACCACCTTTAAAAATCATATTATTAATTGTAGTAATTCAGCTTCAGTATATTAATTCGATTTCAATACAGAAGACATGCAAAAACACATCCACAATTTGTTTTTATTTTATAACATGCTCTGCAAATTTTGATCCATAGCAAATTTACAGTCAAACATTATTAGGGTTTAAGAGACATGTATGTTGGGCATAAGTAATGCTATAAATTATAGTATCTAATTCTACAGTCTTTTTACACAGCAAGCCATAGGGAAAAAACAGCTTAACACATTTCTTGAACCGATTTGCTCAATATTTAGATATTCTTATAAGTGATAACTACATGTATCCCAGTAGTATTGGAACTGTCTGTCACACTGGTTTGGGGAGAGCTCAATCAATAATATTATGTTGCTCCCAGCACAACTTTACTGATAAATCCAACTCTCCTTGGAAAGAACATGAAACACTGAGCTGATGGGGAGGCTTAGGGGTTATTTTAAAAAAACAAAGCTGTACAGACCTTTCTAAGTGATACTGACATGATTTTTTCAATTGATAGAAGCATTACTTTCATTTGAATGGGCAAGGTCAAGCTAGGTTTTAGTTGAGTCACACTCATGAGAACCATTTGAATTTTAAAATTGGTAATAACTTGGTTTTGTGTAATGCAGGGATTTATTGAGCCTTATTAAATTGTGTACAACTCTACAGTAAGTAGAGCTATAGAGCTATATTATCTCAGAATTACTTCCGTAGTCGAGAAGTGGGTGGAGCTCTCTGATAATATAGAATACCCCTGACTGATAAGGTGAGAAATATTATGAGAATATAGCAAGATATTTCCGTAATAGAATTGTTTTGCCTACAATAAGGATTAATTATGTCAGTATGGATCAAGTAGAAGATACTGTTTATTATTACAGAGAAAAAGGAATTTTTTAGAAATTTGGGTTATTTGGATAATAATGGGAGCTTTTCTGTAATTTGGAGCATTCTGGGTAACGGGTTTACAGATAACTGATTTCATACCTGTACTTTAAATGCAAATGAAAAACTCATTTATCACTGTACATTAATACTGTACAATAGCTAATGGCAGAAAAGGTTAGTTGGCTCAGCTAACTTTTTACAATTACTACAATTTATATTGTAGTATCATAGACTTGATTCTTATATTAAATAATTTAGCATGCTGCATACTGATAAGTTGGAAGTACCACCAAAATAGTGGTAAAAAAAGGGCAGAGACACACGCGAAGATTTGGGGAGATTTAGTTGCCCGGCAACAAATCACCTCTTCTTCAGATGACGTATCTCCTTGAAAAGCCTTCCAACTGGCTGGAATCTAAATCGCCCACGGGATGGCACGCGTAGCTCTTCGTTTTCCGAAGTCGCCCAAAGTTTCCTCGGTTGACTTCAGAAAATGAAGTGATCCGAGTGCCATCCTGCGGCCGATATAGATTCGAGCAGAGGGGAAAGCAGTTCGGGGAGATTAGATGGCCGAAAAAGAGGCGATTTGTCGCCAGACGACAAAAATTTCCCCGAATCTTCATGTGTGTCTCTGCCCTTATAGAAGTTTGGAGTGGAGTATCAAGCCATCACTAAATTTTAAATACTTAGGGAACATGCATGCTCTATGTTGCAGTAATTATTTCATATTACTTTCATGAAATCACTATAATATAATTTGAGCTCCCTTAAAAGATCAAATTATATTAAGGTATTTTATTTTCTACTTTAGGTTTATATTTATCAGTGTAAAAATAGTGTAAAATAGAATTTGCAACAGTTCACCAGAGGGAAACTCCATGACTCTGTACTCTCTTGACATCACTGATTTATAAATCCAGGAAAATATTGTAAAGTGAAGGGAATGCTGGAAAGTTCCACATTCCATATGAAAAAACATTAATTGCCGTATCTTAGTATTAATTGCCGTATCTTAGTATATTTGACTTCTGTATTTTGTTTTTTAATTTAAGGGCTTGTGTAATATAAGGACATTTTTATCAGGTATATGGTATGTAGGATGGCAAGTTTGATGATGTACTGTGATGTAAGCTCAGTTGCTTTGTGGTTACATGTAACTTACCCTGTAGGAAATAATAAAACGTATTTTTGACAGCTATAGTACTGTATCTTAAAATCTCTTCCTGTAGCAGTTTTTGTACACTGTCGGTTTTTTTTTTAGAGAAACGTTGTGCCAAAAATGTTAAAAAAAAAGGTTTCTATGGTAGTGAATGTGGGAGTGGTCAGCTGTACTAAACGCAAATCATAAGGAGCAATGAGTGAACTAATGAGTATAAGAAAACATCTCAAGGTACAGAATGACCTATATGTAGCAACTTTTCGATTGATCTTCATTTGTTATTTTTTTTATAGTTTTTTAATTATTTGCCTTCTTCTTGTGACTCTTTTCGGCTTTCAAATGGAGGTCACTGACCCAAACAGCAAAAAAATCTATTGCTCTGTGAGGCTACAGTGTTATTGTTATTCTCGCTTTTTGTATTTCTTTCTAAATTAAATTGGACCCTAGCAACCACATAGCTGCCAAAATTACAAATTGGAGAGCTGCTGAACAAAAAAGCAAAGTAATCCAAAAATGGTAACGTACAAGGCACTTGTAACAAGTGGTAACTGTTACATGTGGGGAAGCCTCCAGTGACGACACACAAGCAGAGGGTTGTAGATCAAACACGTTCTCTTTATTGTCACAGCCTTCAGTTAAGCAGCGCATTCATAGGGCTCAATCTCACAGATTTCCATATGACACTTGCCGTAACTGCACACTGCTAGGTGGGACACGCTCACAGGCACCCCTCTTCACCCCTCTTGGGTCCTAGCTGGCTTATTCTCCAGACCTAGCCTTACCTCTTATGCCCTGGCTGGCGGGATTCTCGCTGGGAACACTAACTCCTAGTTGGGGCCATAACTGCCCATGCTAGTTACCTTGCTCTCTTATACTTCTTAGAGTGTACTGTTACACCACTAGGCCTTGCACTACCTAGGCTTAGTACCTCTTCCAGAAGATGACTCTACTGCTGCAGTGCCCTCTGCCGATCTTGCTTCCCATGACGCATCTCTAAAAATCTCTTTACTGAAACCTTCTCTTATAAAACTTACTATTCTCCACCCACTGGGGCCTTTTCCTCACTACTGTTATAATCTAGCTCCCCCCTAGTGGCAAACCTGAAAATATGTATTCAACATTTTACCCTATTACATCTCACCCTCCTGAAAATCAGACACGTCCTTGTGTCTGCCAGTTAAACTATTACTCTACATCTTCACACACTGTTTTATTATTTCAGAGAAAAAGGAAATCATTTTTAAAAATGTTACGTATTTGATTTAAATGAAGTCTGTGGGAGATGGTTAACTTGTAATTCAGAACTTTCTGGAAACAAGTTTCCAGATAACAGATTCCATACATGTAAAACCTGTTGTTCATAGAAAGGAAAAACACTTTATGCCATTGTACTTTATTGGTGTTGAACACTGGACAAGCTGTAAAATACACATTTTAATATTGTCTATACAGTAGTTAAGTTAAGAAGATCACACCAGGCAGCATTAGCACTTCCTTCTTAATCACATATACTTGTACTACCATATATATCATCTCACCTTTTCTCTGCAATCATAAAACAGCAGCTTATACTTGATCCCAACTTAGATAAAAGTAATCCTTATTTGAAGCAAAACAATCCTACTGGGTTTATTTAATGTTTAAATAAATATTTAAATTCAATCAATTGTTAGTAGACATAGGGGGTTATTTACTAAAACTCGAATTTATCTCATCTTTTTATTAAACCAAACTCGACCAATCTCCCATCCACGTTTTTTTTGGAACTGACGGCCAAATCACTCCATTTCTTCGAGTTATTGCCTGAAACCCCATATTTTTTGGATTATCAGATAAAACCCAGCACAGATCACTTTATCTTCAAACTGTAAAAGGGACATCTGTCTTTGACTTCTACATGAGATTGCAGATTTTCAGATTCTGACTTATAGCAGTTTCGGGGTATTATACATTTAGAAAAAAAACTTTTTTTAGTCTAAAAATTCGAGTTTTTGCCCCAAAAAACATTGAGAGGAAAAAATTGAAGTTTAGTAAATAACCACCTTAATGTAGGGAGATCCCTTATTCAGAAAACCCCAGGTCCTGATCATTCTGGATAACAAGTCCCATACCTGTACTAATATTGCTAAACCATTATGGAAGAGTGTGCACTAATAATCAGGTGTTCAGACGTTTGAGCAAATGGACCATGTAGGAAATCCAATGAAAATAAAGTAGCAATTGAAGGAAAAATGTTTCTTCTAGTAGGAAAGAAGTTTGTTAGTTGTGAGGAGGACAACAGGTCAAGTACAGGGTTAAAGGAAAGCCATAGCTGACAAAGTAGGCAATGAATAACTTCAGAGTGAGAAAGATGTAAACAGAAAGTTTGTAAGTACAGTATGGAGGGTTGATGCCTACAGTATGTTTGCCTGGTTTATGTGCCACTTTTCAGCTGTACCTTATCCATGTGTAGTGTTGTCCAAGGATTATGGAAAGTTTGAAAAACATATATTATACAAAGAACACAGAAACACATATGTAATGAATATCCCTAGAATCAGAGCAAGCTAGGCCACTAATAAGGCCTCATTAGCAAATAATGGAAAGTTTTCTCCCAGGAAGTATAGAGGGGAGTTAACCTCATTTATTATGTAAAGGTGAAGGCAAGAATAAAGTCCCTGCTAGCACTATACAACATCTGATCCCAAGGACAGTAAAGGAGGGCATACTGAAATTATTAGGTTGTCAGAATATCCCTTTAGGTGTCACAGCTGTCAATTTCTGTTCCAAGTAGCAGTAAATTAAAAATATTGCACCGACACAAATTACAGCAATATTTAGTCATGACTTGCGGCTCTGGTTTTTGCCTACTGAACATTATCAAGCACATTTCAACCAAATCAATCTATGCTGCAACTTCCAGTCATGTTTAATGCAAACGTGCAGAGACAAAATGTTCTGTCCACTCGAGAAAGTTGTACCTTTATATATATATATTTGGGTTTTCATGAAAAATAAGCTTAACATTTTAATGTGATTATATTTGCCCATTATCAATGCAAACATTTTGTTCTAAACATTATTTTGAACAAAACCTTCAGAATTTCAGAACAAATTTGGTTCCACAAATGATCAATTCCATCACTGTTTCATAGACTGCTTAACAGATGAAGAAAGTTTCATGCTACAAACTGTTACTAGTTCACACATTTTCTTCTTTTTAAACAGAGCTGTATTTCAGATACAGTATATTTCTTCCTTTATTTATATTTCTTTGTGGTCCATGGATTAGCAAAATCTTCCATATGGGTTGCCTCTGATATGCGATCAAACCATTTTCTTCTTTGTAAGCTTTCTCTGAATTAAAGCTTTTGAAATTGCATCCATTTACATTCATACATTAAGCAATAAAGAAAATCTTTCCCTATTTTGCATTGAATCCACATGAGTACAAAGCCATAACAAAATAATTTCTGAGCGTAGGACTATGCTTTTGATGTGCAGCAGACAAGCACAATGTTTGCTACAATGATGCAATGATAGCAGACAACTGGTTAGCAGTGTTTATACCACTGTCATAATTGTTCAAGTACATTTATTTACATAAGTGCAGCTATTGATCATGTAGTATACCTCACAGTGTTGTTCTTGTTATTCTTGGTGCACTTTACAAATGACAACCTATTATAAATGTCGTGATCCTCACAATGGTTTAATACTATACAGACCTGCAGCTATGGCACTATACAGTCCTGTATGAAGACCACTGATCTCTCTTTGAATTCAAAGGATATACAAGCCTTTTACAACAGTGATGTTCTAACTAAATGTAGCTGAACGGACAGAATGAGTAAATGCCACCATCTCCAACTTTTTGATGTTTGATTGCCATATAAATTTAGCAAAACTTGCACACTAATGTCAGTATGTAAGATAACGTGAAATAACTTCTTGAATCTGTAATTATATTTTTGCTTAGGCAATGCAAATGTTTTTGAGAAGGTTTTTGAGAAGGATTAAACATTTTTGAGAAGGTTTAAAGGAGAAGGAAAGCTCCAATCCAAAGTTGGTACCCAAGGATTGTAATGACTTACCTGATACCCTGGGCTGGTGCTCCTGTTAACAGAAAACTGCACCAGCCCATGGAACTTGAGATCAATCCTCTTTCTCCCTTCTTCTTTCTTAAAAAGCCAGCGGCCGATGCATGCTTGGTAGAGGGAAAAAGCCTTCTTTTTTTGTTAAAGTCGTGCTTTTAACTCTACTGTGTCTGCATGAAGAAGGAAGGAAGAGGATTGCTTGGTCGCAAGTTCCCCAGGCTGCTAACAGGAGCACCAGCCCCAGGTATCAGGCAAGCCATTACAATCCTTGGTGGGTGCCCTACAAATTGGTACCGTCCTTGGATTGGAGCTTTCCCTATCCATCGAGGAATATTTACGATGCTTTTGCTAACTAAAATCCCAAATGAATAACTATAGATTATGCTTAAATGATATATTAGGCTCACTAAGGCACATAATTTTTCCAAGTGAAGTAAATGATATACATTGTGTGCATCAGATATACCAATATAGTCTACTCTACCTGTTAATACAAGTCTTCTCCAGCTAAACAGCAAATCTCCTTTAGTCATTGGAATTTACAATTCTTATCATTTTAAAAATTTATGCCAAATCATGACATTTTTTTATTGGATGAAGCCTCTAAATCTCCCCCATCACTGTCAATTATAGTTTTCTGTTAGGGAGTCTCACTCCACAGAGATGTAATAAGCTGTAGATTTTATTTAGGTTTCCATACCATCTCCTGATCTAACTTCTTTCTGAAAATCCACCTGTGTATTTTCCCCATGCAATTGTAGTGGGGAAAATTCTCTAGAGAATTAAAATCACAAGACGTTACTTATTTGGGATATGGAAGAAGGAGGAGATGATGTAGAAAATGAGATGTAAAAGTGGCTTCTCTATCTTTATAATGTTAGTTCGTCAGCCTGAATTTGCAGAAAGTTGGTGACTATGTATTCTTGTTCTGTTGGTAAATTGGAAAATAGTCAGTGGAGTAATTTCACCTGGCAAAAAGAGTTGAATGTTCACCAATGGAAAGTAAATGTTATACAATGTGGTTAATTTGCCAAAACTTGTCATGCTCTCCTTTTAGTAAGTGAATTTTCATTTTCAGTAAAAATACACCAAATTGTAATTTCTACAAAGTCAGTGTCTGTACTGTCTGACATATGGTACACGCTTTGCATAGCAATTGTAGACAAAGCCGAATGAATATAGAGTCAGATATTAGGGCACAAAGGGTTGGGTGCAAGACATACCATTTCAGATCACACTGATGATGTACATTAATAATTAAATGTGCAAGTTTCTGTTATCAGATGTGTTTTATGATTAATTCAGAAATGAATGTTCATTTTCCAAATTAACATAAGGTACATTGACATCGAACCCGCAGATACTTTGACAAATCAATATTGGATCTTACTAATTAAATTAATTTCTTCATCCTAATTTCTAATGGACGTATAGTGGTAGAGTTGCTCAGGATTACATTTTCTTTCATTAGGCAACATTGCACTAAATGACCACTATACACACATTTTTTTTAATTTTGTCTTTCAATTTTTGTAATGAAAATATTCTTTACTAGCTTTTCTGGCAAAATGTAACCTGCAACACTTTTAAATATGGCAATTTCAAGCATAGAAGACAACACAAGCTATAACTAATTACAATAAAGCATGCCATGACATAACTCGGGTATCATCAGTAACAAATAACCAATCATGGCATTTGCCAGGACAGCTTTATGCATACAGTATTTAGAAGAAAACTGTGTCAGCAAAAGTATCTGCCTATACTGACAGCACCATTTGGCAGGGCTCTTTTAAATACCAGAGTGTAATACAGGTATGGGACCTGTTATCCAGAATGCTCGGGAACTGGGGTTTTCCGGATAACGGATCTTTCTGTAATTTGGGTCTTCATGCCTTAAGTCTACTAGAAATTCATTTAAACATTAAATAAACCCAATAGGCTGGTTTTGCTTCCAATAAGGATTAATTATATCCTAGTTGGGATCAAGTACAAGCGACTGTTTTATTGCTATAGAGAAAAAGGAAATCATTTTTAAAAATTTGGATTATTTGGATAAAATGGGTCTATTCGAGCCATTCCATAATTCAGAGCTTTCTAGATATCGGGTTTCCGGATAGGGGATCCTATAACTGTACTTATCTGTATGTTATACATTTTAATTATTATTATGCTTACTTTATAAATTAAATAAATTCATTGCAAAAATGATGCATGCCATAATTCATCTTATCGGCTCATAAACCAGCTCTTGCTTTCACCTATTCTTACACTATTTTCCTTTAGGAATAAATTAAATTCAGTCCTGTTCATGTGCCTTATACAAGTAAACACAGTGCAAGCTGAAACATGCCATTTTTTTCTTTAATAATTCATTGTGCCTTACTGTAAAAAGTGGTTTTGTTGCTAGATCCATAATCTCCCATGTATTTGTTATGCACAAAATCACTAGTAAACATCCAGAAAGTCTGAATTCCTGCTCCTGTTTCTTTTTTTTTAACATTTCTTGCTCTGGAGAGATAACATTCATTGTTTTTTTATGAGCCAGTGGTGCCTCATGACGAGTCCAGAGCTAATTTAATGAAGCCAATATATTGCAATGAAGCTTGATAAAGCCTTATTACATAGGTCACAGACTCTAAATGGCATATTTACAAACTATCTGCATGGGCAGGTCTGGCACCCTACACTTGTGTCATAATATGTAATCCTGATTTAATTCTGCCATGTCTACAACTGATATGCATAGCATGTATGTGAGGTGTGACATACAATTTACCCAACAGATCCTTGACATTATTTTGACATGATATATAGATAGATAGAGAGATAGATAGGTAGAGAGAGAGAGAGAGAGAGAGAGAGAGAGAGAGATATTGGTAGAGCAGACTTTATTGGTGCATCTGATGCATAAAATGCAAATAGTAAATACCATGCATTTATTCAGTAGAACAATTGTATGACTCCTGCCAGTTGAATCAGGAAAGTCTTCTTTATGTGATGATTTCATATGTCTGTTAGGGGCAACCTACTCTGAAAATAGTCTGTTTTTCCCAATGTAATGTCACAGTTTACTGTAAATGAGAACGATTAGCAAAATCCAAAATATTCATATTGTGACTGTTTTTCCTGCAGGCAATATCATAATATTACACAACAGAGATGACAGCTCCGCTCTCATAAAAGTAACTCAGTTTGGTGCAATAAAGAGTCAGTAAATCAAAGCTATAATTGGCAGTGCGCACTTTTCAGATCTCCCTCCACTGCTTAACTCCATGACAATGTCTGAAAAGGAAAGTACTACTGATTAGAGAGTATTTACTGGGTATCCTATCCTATCACCAAGTGACAGAAGCTTATATTTTGCTGGCAGGATTGGCACCCCTGGTGATATGAGAACAATTTTGCAGGTTGACTGATATTTTTGTACTGATAATATAATAAGGCTCAAATAAGAAGATGAAGTCATGTCTAGGGTGAAGTTTACAGCTGTGTTTATGTATGTATAAAGTACACCATTATCTATTTAGGGCTAGAATGCCCCTGACAATCTATCAATATCCTAGTTAGCTAATATAACTGCAATGTAATACATATGCAAAAGATTAATTTTGTATGATTTGTGACACTATTTAAAACATCAATGGGATGATATCATGTAACCCATAGAAATCAGTCAGATGATTTGTTTACAAATAATAACCAATAAATGCTACCTGCTATGGGTTATTAGACATGGTGCAATCATTACTACTTTTATTGCATTAAACCCACAGTTTCTGGTGTTGGAGTGAAGTATTTACAAAGTACAGGTATGGGATTTATTATCCAGAATGTTCAGGAACTGGGGTTTTCTGGATAAAGGGTTGTTCCATAATTTCATTCTCAATACTCTTTGTATATTAAAAAAAACCCAATGGGATAGCTTTGCCTCCAATAAGGATTCATTTTATTCTAACTGGGCTCAAGTACATGGTACTGTTTTATTACAGGGAAAAGGGAAATTTTTTAATAAAATGTAATTATTTCATTAAAATAGAGTTTATGGGAGATGGACTTATCCCTAATTTGGAACTTTTTGGATAACATGTTTCCAGTTAATGGACCACATACCTGCAACAGCAAGTCAGCCTGCTCAATTCCATAATCACAGCTTTTTTTCATATCACTTTTCATAGACTTTCCATGTCTACTTTAAAAATTATAGTTCATTCCTGCTTAAAGCTTAGTCTTCAGATCCTTGTGTCTAAATAGAACCTTCAGTTCAGTGGCATAACTAAAGTGCGCCAGGCCCCCTGCAAAAAATTCTTCAGAGGGGCCTGGCGCACTCCAATCCCCATCCTCCTGCCCACTTACTATCCTGCCTCTGCCCCACCCACATCTCGCCTCCACCCACTCTGACTCTGCCTGACTTGCTTCCTCCTTCCTAGTCGCAGGTAAGAGAGCGGTTGGGGAGGCGGGTTTTTTATTAGCTATAGAAGAAGCAGACCCCAGAGTCTGGGCCCCCCTGTTCCCCCGGGCCCTCCTTCAACTGCAGGGTCTGCTTCCTCTACAGTTAAGCCACTGCTTCAGTTTGCTTTCCATACTAATTTTACTAACTACATTCATTTATACAGTTTAATAAAATGTAAGTAATTCCCACAAGAAAGCAGTTGAAAAGCAGAGAGCAGCAGCAGTCAAAATTCTCAAATACTGGTAAGTACTAAAAACAGCTGTAAATCAATTTAGCTGAGGTGGGCATATATTAAGAGACAAACTGCAGGTGGGCATCTGTACAGAAAGATACATTCAGCCCAAAGATTAGGAAGGCTTTCTATTCTAAACATATACTTTTGGTGAAAAACATATTTATGTATCTGAATTTATGTAACCACTTTGCCAACATGTGATAAGCGGGGTAAGGCTATGAACGCAATCGCACAAGAGCATATTTCTTGTTTATTTGAAGATGTTCACAAGATGTTTTATAGAGACAACAGCATCCCTTTTATTCCCCTCTGATTGAGTCACTGAGGGATTTAAGTGGCTTTCCGGAAGAGAGCAATTTTGCTATAGAGTTTTACTCATTACTAAAACAAGAAAAAAACATTTTTTGTACTCATCTCACAGGAGCTGGAAATATCTGTTTTTTATTTTATAAAATAATATTTAGCAATATAAACATTTTTAGCTTTCTCCCAATCATATAGTCTTGCTCTCCCACTGAGCCTTAGGAATAAACTAGTAAGAGCAGCATCATCCTGCCTTACTAGTGGTACTGCTTCAATATAATGAAAATACAACTTTATGAGACTTTAACCACTTCATAGAGGGGAGTCTTCCCGCACTGAAGTGCCTATAAAGTATTCTTTTTCTTCAAGAGAAGACATAACATATCCATTCATTCTTTACTGAACTGCAGTTTTCAAAAGCAAGATTGAACATAATCCTCAATCGCATTTACAGCCTTGTGTTATATTGGTTTCTGAGATCTTATATGAAGCCATAGATCATTTAATAGTGACTACACTATGGAACAATGGCTGTTTGAGGTTGTTAACTAGAGATGTTCTGTTCATGAGCTGTTTGAAGGAATTGCTCCTATGATTTGCTTAAAGTTGTTTTTTTTTTTTTACTTTTACGTTGTCAGTAGAATTTACTTAATTTAACAGACTAGTCTTTGTATGTTGCACTGGCATTTGTTGTTTATTGATGTTTCGCCTAATATTCACATTTTTGTAAGATAGCAATGCAATATGTCTCCTACAGACTTACATTATAAAGGAATCACAGGACTTGTCTCAGGAATACGTTAAGGGAATAAACTTGGTATATCATGGTATATCTATTAGAAGTGCATCTAGAGCAACTGGACTTGCTGAGTAAGCCCGGTTGTTCTAAATTTACTTCTAATAAAGACACAGAAGATACTGTAGTGATTGTACTGGGGTAAGTGAAAGATGTCAGGGTAATCTTTTAATCTCACGATATGGTGATTAAAAAAGAAATCTGTGTATCTTTTTTTTATAGTTATTTTAATTGTGTAATTGGTATATCAGTAACACTGCAGCTATTGCAGAATTGCAAGTAACAGCATTAAGGGAACTATATAAAAGGGGTGGTTCACCTTCAAGTTAACTTTCAGTATGTTATAGAATTGCCTTTTCCAAGCAGCTTTTCATTTGGTCTTCATTATTTCTATTTTTTATAGTTTTTGAATTATTTGGCACCTTCTTCTGACTCTCTTCAGCTTTTAATTGGGGGTCACTGACCCATCTAAAAAAACAAATGCTCTGTAATGCTACAAATGTATTGTTATTGCTCCTTTTTATTATTCCTCTTTCTATCCAGGCCCTCTCCTTTCTATATTCCATTGTCTTATTCAAATCAATGCTTTTTTTTTTTTTTATTAGCTTTTTATTCGGCAGTTCTCTAAATTGCCTTAGCACCCATATTGTTAAAACTGCAATCTGGAGAGCTGCTGAATAAAAAATTAAATAACTCAAAAAACAAATAATAAAAAATGAAAACAAGATGCAAGTTGTCTCAGGATATCACTCTCTACATCATACTAAAAGTTAACTCAAAAGTCTAGCAATTGGAAATCTATAGATACTCCATCAATCCAACAGATTGTTAAGAAATTGTAACTACAATACCAGTATGAGAAAGCAGGGGCAATAGCCAACAATAATACAAAGACATTTTATAAAGATTGGGAATCTGGAATATTAAATTATGCCCATACCCCCCTCCCCCACCTCCCCTCTCTTTCTGTCTCTACTTCTTCTTATTTTTATTTTGTTTTATCTGAGCACACTGCTCATGTTGTTAAAACCAGAAAATACAATAAAGAATTACATTGCAAAAAAAAAGAAGTTAACTCAAAGATGAACAACCCCTTTAATACAAAGACATGCTGGGACAACAGGAACACCACTACTGTTGTTTCCAGTCCTTATATCCAAAGGAAAGATGTTGAAAGGGGTTGTTAACCTTTAAAGCAATACTGACATGTTCCTATAAAAATCATAGGAATGTGTCAGTATCAAGTAAATGCTGCATCAGGGATAATTCCCCTCAAAGCCCCCCACAAAGCCGACCCAGCCCCCGCAAACCTTCGCTCACCCGGCCCTCCGACACTGCTAAATGATCTTCTGTACCGTTTCAGTGACACTGGGCGGGGGGCGGCGCAATCCTTCCATAGCTGATTATGAATCAAAACAGGACTTCAGCCTATGGAAGGATTGCGCCGCCCCCAGCCCTGCATCACTGAAGGTTTGACATATTGACACGTTCCTATTATTTTTTTTGAAATAAGAAACTCCAGGGAAATGTGTAGTGCTGCAGCAGCTAGTAAAGCTGTTTAAGTGGTGAACCAGCTTAGTAAAAGCTGGATTATGGGTCCCTGGAGTAGATGGAAGAGAGCAGGGTGGGCTTCCATACCTTGCTCCATGTAAGGGTTTTACAGCTGCCAAGCTAAAGGCAGTTAGAGGTAATTAACTACAGGTATGTGGTAGTTAAAAGGAGGTGTGGACCTCAGCACTTCAGGGCTGCTTCCCTCTAGAGACCTCATGGAGTGGAGGAGAGTGAGGGGGCCACATGTGCTTGTGAGCACCGGGGAACAAGAGTGATTCCCCTGAGCTGGAGAGAGGACCAGAGAAACCACTCCCAGGAGACAAGGGTGTCTCAAGTGTGCCCAGAGAGGATTCTGGGATTTGTGGTCCGCTGAAAGCCATTGAGGGCTAAATTCAACTGTGAGTAAAGTGAACTCCAGTGAGGGTGTTAGAATTGGCACTGTAAATACTATGATGTGAAGTATATGTGATTCCCCACATGAAGCCAGTGGGCTGAAGATTTTGTGTTTTGTGCAAATAAAAGCCAGCAAAGTGGCAATTTAAACTCTTCAATGTGGTCAGTCTTGATTTCTGTGCTGAAACCTGTTCCGGGGCCTTGGGTTTCGCTACCGGAAGCTATATATATATATATATATATATATATATATATATATATATATATATATATATATATATATATATATATATATATATATATATATATTGTGACAAGCTGGCGGCTTGTACACGTAACTTTTAGGGGGGATTAGTCAATGGTGAGCAGGCAGCATAGGAGAAAGGAGCATGAAGACAGGGACACACAGCTTCTTCAAGGAAAATACTGGTTTATTTTCCCACTTTCCCACAAACACTTTCAATAATCCACATACACAGGGGTGACCATTTTATCATACAAACAAAATCATAAAAATAAAACCTAGCCCACTGGGCACTACCTTCCAACTCTGGAGCAGTCCCTGACTAGGCTGAGCCCCTGGTGGACTACCAGCAAACAAAACAATTGTTATGGCTCACCCCTGTACTCACAGTCTCGGAGTGAACCTTTTAGCCTCCTGGCTTTCCCTCAATGTCCCACACAGACAACAACTCTGGCTCTTAGTCACAGCCACGGGCTCCCTCTGCTTCATGCAGGATCAGGAGGCACTCCCAGCTCCTCTGGGAGTTCCTAACACAGCCAGGTCTCCTACCTGCTGTGCCCTGATGAGAGACACACTCTCCCATTCCAATTAACTTTAAATAGTCTTTCCACAGGACAGCTTTCCTGTGGAAGGTGAACTCCAATCTCTGGACTGGCTCTATGGAATGGAGTCCCTGGCTACTGAAATCTTTAAACAGAGCACTGATTCTCTGTTTAATAACTCCCTTCCTGGAGCCTATCTCAGTACCTGGGGAGAAATTAAAGGCTAGAGTGACCTTTTTCCACCTTTTCCTAGTCACTCTACCACAATATATGTAACAGAACCACAGAATTCCATAATGATTGCTGTATCAAGGTAAGAAGAAATATCGTGGCTCCTGAAAACCACTGTAGCAATAGCAATAACCTTGTTCTACTATGCAGAAAAAAAGCTGTATTTTATTAGGATACTGTCTAAGACACACCTCTACCTTCTCACACTTCTTTATCAACAGTCTTTTTCTTCTCTGCATTTCTTCCGATTTTCCATTATTTTTCCATTTTCTTCTTTCTCTCACCTCCTACTATATTCTTTTCATTTTTTTTGCTCTTCACATTCTCAGCTCATCTGCTTCATGTTTTGCCCCCCTTCCTTTTATACTCACCTATTTATTTTACAATGTACTTTCTTTCTCCTTCTCCAAGCACTTAAAACTCACATAGTTGGATGTTTTTATATTGTAGCAGACACACAGTAAGTAGCTTAACAAATCAGCTTTATTTTTTATTCTCTTTTGCCTTTTGTTTGGTCATCTTGTCCTGAGTTTTTAGGCAGCCCACCCATAGGATGTGCTCTGCAAGAACCTAGGCAGTGTGAATTAAGACTTTGCTATGGTACATTTTTCCTTATGCCCATTACTAAGGATGTCTCTGTGCATATGACTTTCCCCCACGCATTAAAGAAAGAAAGAATAGATAGTTATAAAACTGCAACTTTAAACATACTGTAGCTCTGCTATTTGAGCAATGGTAGGAGGGGTTGTTTAATAAAAACACAGAAGGCTGTCTAATCCTTTAATATATTGTTGCTAATGTCAGAACAATCAAGTAGCCTACATTTACCTAGTGTCTGATTCATTTACATTTGGCAGAGGTATTCATTGGCATCTTCTCTGTCTACCTTTTCTATGCTTCTGAAAGTAAACTATTTGGAAATGTATAATTGATAAGGTTCTCCTGTGATTCCAGTAAGCTCTTTCATTTATTTATTATTGAATTATAATGTATTCATTTATTTTCCTACAAAACCTTGAATATTTATGGTATAAGACATTGGTGTCCACTGTTATCTCTCCAAAGTGCGGAAAAAATAAATACATGGATAAAACAAAGAAAAATTAAGTTGGTTCATTTTCATTTTGAACATCACTTACTGTTAAAGATAGCCAGCAGTGCATGTGATATTTATAATGTAGGCATACATAGCTTAATCTGTTCGTTCAGTGGACTAACAAGATGCCAGGTGGCATCTAATAGTAAGAATAAACTAGTGTTTTTCATACAGTGCATTCAGATAACCAGTTGTCTACAATGGCAGCTTGGAGGGAAGAGCAGCACAGAATGGTGCAAACAGTTTTATGCAAGTCCAGACTTGAAACGTGGAGACTGTATTTTAAAGATGGACAATTCTGAATTGAAAGTTTTTATTGCTATCTATTTTTCAGGGAATGTCCTTCCACAAGGGAAGGGATAGAGTTTTCCAATTGAATGAAATATCCATCCATATGGTCCTTAACGTTCTTAGCAAACGGTTCACAAAAAAGTCTGCTTTGGAAATACTTGTACCAACGAAATTGAAACCCCTGTATGTTTTGTTTAATTGCTTCAGAAGTTAATGCAGAAGATAAAGTAAAGTCCATTGTATCCTGACAGTACACAGTGAGGTTACCTCTCTGGGTTTGTTAATGGGGGATGTAACCGCTGGCTGAAACAGTGGGTTGCCCATAATGGCAGTCAAGGGCGAATATAATATGTAACATATTTTATATTTTAAATTTGCTCTTCTCCATAGCTCTAGGGTAAATATGGTAGCCTTAAAGAGATACTGACACCAGCAATGTAACCTTTTTTTACATCTACCATAAAATTGACTTTGCATGCTTCAGCACATTCATATTTAAAAAAGTAGTTTTTTAGTGTCAGTATCACTTTAAAGGAGAAGGAAAGGCTAAAATTAAGTAAGCTTTATCAGAAAGGTCTATATAAATACACCAGTAAACTCTCAAAGAAATGCTGCTCTGAGTCCTCTGTCAAAAGAAACACAGCATTTCTTTCCTTTTATTGTGTACACATGGGCTTCTGTATCAGACTTCCTGTTTTCAGCATAAACCTCCAGGGCAGTGCTTGAGCATACTCAGTTTGCTCCTCTCCCCCTCCCTCCTCCCATCCCTGCTGTAATCTGAGCTCAGAGCTGTAAGTGAGCAGGGAAAGACTCAGGCTGGAAGTGATGTCACACAAGCTTATATGGCAGCTTCTATCCTAAACAAAGAGACAGTGTCTAGAGCTGTTTACTCAGGTATGTTAAAGCATTCTGCAGAATAAATATAGCATTCTAGCTTGCACTATTGTGGCTAATCTGTTGGCAATAAACTGTCTTGGAGCTTTCCTTCTCCTTTAAGCAAGGTTTTGAGTTGTTTCCATATGCAGAAAACCAGGCGCTGGGATGGTATGGCGTAGACTGTCTATTTTCACCCATTAGATGACCAATGTGACTAAGCCAATGCTTCTTGGATAGTTTCATAATATTTTGGAGTAATGGTAGCTCCAAGTCACCCTGATTATGGTAAGATGGAAGAACAGAGTTGTTGATTCTATGGTATTTGCTGTTCCAGACAAAATCATGAAAAGCTGCTTGCACGTCTTTAAAGGAGAGCAAAAAAAACCCTACATCCCTACCCTACATAGACCCCCCTCCCTTCTCCCCCCCAGCCTTACTCCGGGTAAGTTCCCCTAATTCTTTACTTACCCCTCCATGCACATTCTGTCCAGCGGAGTTCACAGGCGACATCTTCAGCTGCTTCTGTAGTCTTTTGGAATGAGACCGGCGCTTTGGCAACTTTCGTGAGTTTCGGCTCATGCGCAGTTGTCGCAAAGCAATAAATTGCTCCAACTCCCTAGAATTACCAAAGATAAGATGGTGCCATGAATCTGCATGGAGGGGTAAGTAAAGACTTAGGGGCATTTGCCTTGGGTAACACTTAGGCTGGGTGGGAGGAGGGAGGGGGTATGTTTTTTAACTTTAGGGTTAAATTCTCCTTTAAGAAGGAATCTCTATAAGGCAGAGTTGGAAGTGTGTTCACTTTAATAAAGACTTTCTTGCAAAATTATGATATTGCTGAGGTAGTCCATTTACACAAATTTTATGTAGCCATTAATCCGAAACCAGGATTTGGCCAGGATTCGGTCTTTTTCAGCAGGATTCAGATTCGGCCGAATCCTTCTGCAAGGCCGAACCAATTACGAATCCTAATTTGCATATGCAAATTTGGGGCTGGGAGGGAAATCACGTGGCTTTTTTTCACAAAACAAGGCATTAAAAAATGTTTTCCCCCTTCCCGCTCCTAAATTGCATATGCCCTTCCCACCCCTAATTTGCATATGCCCTACATAGATTTGCATGATATGCAAATTAGGATTTGGTTTGGTATTCGGCCCAATCTTTCTCAAAAAATTCGGAGGTTCGGCCGAATCCAAAATAGTGGATTTGGTGCATCCCTGCTAAATATGTCATAAAATCAGTTATCCACTTATATTTATAAGTGGTTTGAAAAGCTTTAATAATTACTTCTGGCATTTAAATAGATAATGCCTCTGTTTTAGTAATGTTTACTTTACGCCCAGATAAATAGTCATATTTCTCCGCAGATTATTGAGGGCACGAAGGAAGGTATGTGGAATAGTAAGGGTTAAAATGTAATAATCAGCATATAATGTTACCTTAAACTGTTCCGAATCTACTATAGACACCTTTGATTTCATGGTCATGTTACCCACTAAGCCCTAAGGCAATTTCAAGTAAGCACTAGGTTTGGATAAAGAACTTTGAGTCCTAACGAGTTAGGTAAGTAAGGAATGATTACCTGCCTGCCTTCACTGGGTGAAACCCACCTGATCTCTAGGGATGTAGCGAACTGTTCGCCGGCGAACTAGTTCGCGCGAACTTCGACTGTTCGCGTCCGCCGAATGTTCGCGAACGTCGCGCGACGTTCGCCAATTGGTGTTCGCGTTCGATTCGAAGTAAAATTTCGTTCGACCATTCGACCATTCGACCATTCGATCGCTAAAATCGAACGATTTCCATTCGTTCGAACGATTATAAGCATTCGATTGAATTAAAATCATTCGATCGAATAGCTTCGATCGTTCGATTCGAACGAAAATCCTTCGATCGTACGAATAAAATCCTTCGATCGTTCGATCGAACGATTTTATCGAGCGTTCGAAGTTCGCGAACTGTTCGCGAACTGTTCGCTTTTTTGCCGGTGTTCGCGAACGGTGTTCGCGAACACATTAACGGCAGTTCGCTACATCCCTACTGATCTCATTGATCATTTTGGGAAGTATTAGAGCAAGAAATTTATTTTTAAATCAGAATTCAAGGCTGAAATTATCTTATTATTCAAACCACTAGTGAAATCCTTGCATTTTTTATGGAGGCAAGTCTTGCTTTCCATGTTCTCTGCATTGTTTTCTTATCAAAAGCTATTTTGCAGCATCTTATCTGAAGTTAATAGCAAGGTTTGGAGTTATTCACTTAAAGAACATACCAATTTAATATTAAAATTGACTTTAATTTTGTTTTTGACTTTTAGACAGTGATACACTGAAATGTGATTACTATTATAGAAGTGGGATGTTTACCTATAAAAATAGAAGGGTTTGCATTATTCTGGAAACAAATCTAAAATGGATATATTGTATTAATAGTCTGTATAAAAACACATATCTTGCATAACTGTTGCACCAAAATGTACCACTTTATTGTAATTTACAGTAGCTAGGTTCATTTACTGGATGCTGCTGGTGCAATGGTCAATCCTGTTAGGTCTTGGGAACAGAAACAATAGGATTCATTGATGCTATCAAAATCATTGCTTAAAATGTTGCTATGCCATTGGGTGATTGCTGATTGAGAATTGACCATTTTGTATTTGCATTATTGGAAGATGTAATCAGCTCTTTCCCCTATGGTTTGTATCATTCTTACTTTCTTCCTCAATCCACCCTGGTAAAGGAGGCCATGATTCAGCTTCCTTCTCGATGGGTAGTTGAAGCTCCAGGAAGCCTTTAGGACCTTTGAAGTAGAGGTGACTTTGAAATGTAACGATAATAAATGTAATGATTTTTTTTTTTTTTTTTAACATGCAAATTGTAGGCCTAATTAATTTTTTTTGGGGGGGGGATGCATGTAGACAAATTCAAAAATTATCATTTATTCAATAGAAAGGTTTTGAATGTTCCTAGAAGGGCATGTACATCCTATATTTGATTGTTTAAGACACTGTGATTTAAGGAGATGCAAGAAATCTTAGTTGACTAGGGCAACTAGATACCAGTAGACAACACCCTACAACAGCATGGTTAATCCTATGCAACAATATCCCCTGTGCAGGCAATTGTCAGAAATATTTTTGTCTTTTTATCTAAATATTTTATAGTTGTATTTCTACAGACTATGCCACACAGAAGGATTTTTAGGTGATTTTTCAATCAGCTTTTCCCCCAGCTGGAAATTTGTCATAAGAATTGAATGACTTCATTAAACATGGGGAGACTGATATATCAATAATTACATTTTTGAGTTTTATTTCATCCAAAAAAAAACCATTGGAAATCTCAAATTTCTGCTTATTCATTATTAAAAAACTGGAATTTCAAAATTTTCCTAAAAATGTATAAAAGCTTATTGAACACAGTGAAATCACATTCTGCTAATACTTTGCCAAATTGCGAATTAAACACAAAAACTAGAACTGATAAATTTTGCTGTTGTGGCTCCCAATGACTTCTACATAAAATCAGCAGCTTTTAGATGCTGAATATTTAGATTTGAGTTAGATAGAGATAGAGATATAGATATATATACAACAATATATCAATTTATCAAGGCATGTGTTTTATTTTACGCTGCCTAAATGCCAGATTTGTGCTGTTGTTTAACATCATTTCATACAGTGTGTAATCCATAAAGGTTAATGGGAAAAATTCAAGCAGCAAGCAAGTTCCCATGAAAAAAAAACAACCATGGAAGAGAAATGTGATGGATGAACACCATATTTTCCCATAGCAATTTCAAACGGCTGCTTCCATTTGCAATGGATATTTATACAGTTTTTACACATTGATGCCCGGTGATTCTATGGTGTATTTGGTCACTGTTTTTTTATACAACATAATAAATGGCCCCCTATATGAGAAAATCTATACAACATGATATTCAAATTTTTTTTGTTTATAGTTAATTACAATTACATGTGTAAGACATAAGGCAAATATTTTTTAAACCCAGTGCAATGGTCTGTGTCATTTAGTAAAATGTCTTTTAAAAGAAAATGACAGTATATTGTCAAAATACATGGTTTTTGGTTGCTGTTTGCTTTTCACGTTTGATTGCAGCCGTTTTCATTGTCAGTCTTTAAATACCCATCAACCTGCATTGATGTGGTTTCTAAGAATTGGAAACTATTGTTCTGTGGGTAAACATTTTCTTTTTTATGACACCTGACAGCAGTATATGAAAATCCCCTCCATGTATACATTTATAGTTTCTTACAGCCATATGGCTGTCTTACAGAGACATAATAAAAGTGTTTATGGACTAGAAGTGTTGATGTTTTTTTCTCAGCAAAGGCAAATTTTATTTATTTGCTGAATGGAGGACTACTAGATTGTTTTCTCTTTAACAATTAAGGCTTTAATTAAGGATATATGCTCCACCATGTGATCTCCTTTCTGGGGAAATCTGAAAAAGCTATTCAAAGGATCGATGCGGTCTAACGAAATACCATAGTTTATCTGGATGCAGACTCTGTACAATCCAGAGATATTAATGATTTCTTATACAGTAACAGATCCCATACATGTATTCCTTTTACAATACCACATGTAGAGCATTGTAATCACCTTACAGAAGGGCGACAAAGCACCCAAAATATTTTCTCTTTCTGCATTCAAAACAATTTACATGTGTCAGTATGGCAAAATGCGGGTCTGGAAAATGTTGAAAAATATTACATGTAAAGTGTTTTATAGGCAGTGAATGGTCCCAATGTGCAGGTTGTGGTTCATTTCAGAAACATTTGTATCTAATATATTTAAATAATTAAAATTTCTGCCAACACGTTCTCCTCCTAACTTTTTTGTTTTGCATTGCAAGTAATTCTCTCTAATTGAATGTCTTTAAATTACTTTTGGAAGCCGGAATTTCTTAGACTATTGTACTTAATACTTTTTGTGCTGACCAGAATGGTTTTAATTACGTTTTTCTAATAAAAATGCTAACGTCCAGTGTCACTGCTCGACTCCTCCATGGTTGGCATTTACAGATATTACATTGATATACCTGTGACTAGCATTTCTGTTGATTCTAAGTAGTGTCAGTTTTTGGACATTGAAAAGGTAGGGTAAGTCTGGAGGTTTTTTTTTTTAACGCCAAAGCAAACATTACTCAGTTACACAGTACTGAATATTGACTGATATTAGGGTGTATTTGGGAGATCATATTGGGTAAAATTTAAACTGGTGCAGGGTTGAATATTGACTGACAGTAGACTGTACTGTATAAAGACTGCTAATAGGTTAACTTGAATGACGTGGCTCCATAAGTGAGGTCTGGATACATATAAACTGGCTCTGGCTTGTTTTAGGGTGATGCATTGGAATATAAAGACTTGCACTAGTTTGTGTATAAAGTGACACATGACTGCTGACAAAGGCCTGGATTAGTAATTGACATACGTTTATGTAAAGTCTGATGCTGGCCTGTAGTATAGTGTCCACCAAGGTCTAATGCCAGACTTTGTAAAGTATTTCTATTGCTGGTAGTAAAATAGATGTGCTTATCGTGACACAGAGAGCACACTTATTTTATCATATGACTTACTGAACATTGTTTAAGAAAGGCAGTGATTATGTATGCAAGAAGTCAATATAAAGCATACTCCACCATACTCCACCTGCAGTCCCTGGATTAAAAAGGCACATCCAGTTTGTAGAACAATTCTGGAATACCTGCAATAAATAAGCAATGGTCCTTTCCATGTCAGGTTTGTGTCTGATTTACCTCTGTTTGCCATTGCTGATAATGAAGTTGGACAATAATTTTTATATTTGCATTGTATTTGTGTTAAGGGAATTGTATTGACCATAGTCTGTCAGACAGTAATGCAAGATGGAGAGGTTCCATCTATGACAGATTGATTGTGACCATTGTTGGTGGGAGAGCTTTGGGAAGAGCTATATTGAATATTGGGAACATTACAGAATGAATAGATTAAAACCATGATTCAAGTTGTTTTGCATTAGAACTCAATTCAAATTAGGGTTTATATGAAACTTGAAGTTTTTAGATTTATTTGGCACAATAGACTAGATTTAAAGTGAGTTTTTCAATATTTGTGCTTTTTCTCTTTTTTCCACTAAGTAGGCAGACTTCTTCAAAGTGATAAGCAGAATGGGATTGAGCTATGTTCCAGGTTTTTTATACATTTTAAAGTTACCACGTTTCCAAGATTTTTTCAATAACTACACATTGAAGTTTGGTAATTTTTTTGAGTTTTTTGGAATTAAAGAAAATTCAAATTTACATTTTGGTATATACTGTAGATCGCTAATTGAAGTGAGTAGTGTATTAGGGTGGAGGACATGTCATAGGGAGAATCTTAGCTCATCCATAGAGTGAGATTATACATGATTATTCCACATTTGAGGATTTGGAGTGATAATTACAGTATATAAGAAACATTATAAGAAATAACTTTGGCTACAAATCTATGTAAAGCTTTTTTTTTATTTCTTTGCAGTTTCAGTATTAATAGAATTTTTACAGCTGTTATTTTTTCCTAAATATACTTATGGTAATTGGGCAAAAATTCCTTTTACGTGCCTCCATCACCAGTGCACAACAGCATTCCTATTGCAACTATTTTACACAGATTAAGACCTAATTGCTTTACAAATTAACTACTGCGCTTAATTCCAATTATTGCCTATGGTTGCCCCAATTTTATTTAACAGTATATTACCACTATTTTTGAAAATAAAGAGCAAAATATATATTCTTTCACTTAGCTAGCTTCCTTTGGGACCATGTTTTATGCTTATGTAAAAGGAATATGTTTAAGCTTTTCCAAAGAACTGAAGAACTGAAGTTCTGGATTTTCATTTGCCTTGTAACTTGACAAAGGTGAATTAATTGCAGTTCTGAGGGCTTTACTTTTTTTTTTTTAACAACATGCTTACTTGGCATAATTCCAAGTTGTGTTCCGAGTACTTAACTGTTACCAATGGATCTGAATAGAAATACAGTATTTTTGTTAGCACAGATAGCGTGTCTCTTTAGATAGCCTATGTTTCTTTACAGGTAATTGCTTTCTTAATCCTGATGATTTAGGAGCCGAGTATAATCATTGTCAACATCTGCGCCTTATTAGACTTTACTGATGAGATTACATTACTTTAAACCTGCATTTTAATTAGTATATTCCCTCCCTTACAATTTAAAACATACATATTTTTCATACTTCTGTTGAGAAGGTTCGACAATACGAAATTAAAAAATCAGATGAAAAAAAGGTCCCACAAAGGATGGTAAATGGCACATACATAAAAACCTTATGCTATGCACAATTGTAAGTCTGTGTAGATTTTGTGTCAGAGACACTAGATTGAAATGATGAACATCTCAAAAACTCTGTTTCATTCTTTCCATGCTGCTGACCTTAGCCTTCCAGGCAGACCCTACTCTTTGCTGTTCAGAATGTACTTTCCATTACATTAAGACTGATTATCAAGTTTATTATACTAATAGTTGGAAGAAACATGGTGGCCCAAGCTGGGAGACAAACTTCTCTGGTGTGATCAAGTGAAATGCTTTTAAATGTAGGTTTTTTTATTTTATATAAATAAATCTATACCTCGGAACAGTGCAGGTCTTTATAAAACTATGTTACAGAAAACAGCTCATACATAAAACCCTGCTTCAAGCAGGTTAAAAAAAAGCCATTGGTGTCCAGGGCCCCCCTTTAAGCTAAAAAGAATTAGTGGCCAGGCCCCCCATGAGTTAACAAAAAAAGTTAAAAAAATGGTGGTCAAGGGCCCCCCCATAAACATTTTTTAAAAACATTGGTGGCCAGGTTCCCCCATTAAAGTTTTTATAAAAAAAACATTGGTGTATAGGGGTTTACAAAAAACCCATTGGTGTTCAGTGGAACTTACCTTTAAAGGTCCCCTTTATTCTACTTTTCTTCGACTCCTTTTGACATCTTCTTTGGCTCCTTGCAGCAGCTTTAGCTCCATTCAGCTGCTTTTGGATCCATTCTGTGGCTTTTGGCTCCTTGTGGTGAGTGGTGACTTTAGGCTCCATTCAGTACTGCTTCAGTGACTCAAGGGGGACTCAGCTAATCCGGGAAGTGCCACACAGCTAGGCCCCCCTTAAAAACATAAAAACCAGTGGTTCCGGTACAGTTGGCCCCCTGTGCCCTCCTTAATGAGATAGGAAAGCTGGTGGCAGCCATCATGATTATTAACACCAAACCCGCATAGACTCCATCTATTGTTGCAGTAGACCTGTACAGGCAGTCCCCCGGTTATGTACAAGATTTGTATGTAAGTTGAAACATATACATTTAATTATTAAATTCAACTTAGACAGATGTCTGTATTTATTTTTTACCTTTCTGTGCTCTGCAGTAGACAACACATACCAGAGGGGGTTGGGGCAGGGGTTTATTAAAGCTAATAAAAGTCAAGTAGTATGTTACTGTAATAGCCTCTGTATGTAAGTATGAGTTGTATGCACTGTAAGTCGGATGTATGTAACTCGAGGATTCCCTGTATATGCCTTCCACTAATGATGGAAGACTACACAATATCAATATGTATTAAAATGTGTCAGGTAATTTAATATTGTACAACACATACAGTAGCTATTAAATCCAAGTTTTGTAATATGTGTTTTGTAAATATAAATTACATGTTTTTAATGCAGATGGAGAAATAAGCTTAAAAAAAAGTAATAGCAGTTTAATTCACATTAGGCTATCAATTTAACCAGACTTGTAATATTTAATGTTATCAGCAGGCTAGCACATGTTGACTGTTCCAGTGTTCCAGTTTCATTAATAACTTTTTTTTCATATTCCACTGTGTGATATCATGCTATATGTTTTCAGACTTGGGGCCAGGTTAAAGCAGATATGCATTCTAGCAGGATTTTAGAAAGTTACTTCTTGATAGACTTTATATCAGTTACTTGTTTCCATATTTATTTATAATGACACCTGATAATATGTAAAATTGTACAAAATGCTATCTGTGTTATGTTAAAACTTTCCCTGCTAAATGCCTCTAAAATCAATTTTCAGGGAAATGAAAAATGAACTGACAGCACAAGAGATGCTGGCTTAGTCAGTAATCCTAAATAACAGGGCCTTACTGCCATGTGCACTGAGGTCAGACACTTTCATTATTATTGGACTATGGGTTTACTTGGATTTCAGTGGAGTTAGCTGTAATTTTAAAGCATTGCCATCGTCTCCTTTTTGTTTCAAGGTTTTGCGTTATGGAAAGTAAGATATTCATTATCAACTATAAATGTACATGAGGCATTAGTAGTATATGTACTCTGCACTCAGTAAAGGATTAATGAAGGAATAAATGCTGCAGGGAGGGAAAAAAAACACTTTTTTAAAAAAAAGAACGAATGCAAAAGTTAAAACTAATGATGTACTCATGCGAAAAAGCAATAACCCTATAAAACTGTGTAATTGCCAAATATTCTAACTTCAATGAAGCAGTCTATAAGTGCTCAGCCTGAAAGTCCATTTGCATGCCATTACTGGCTTTCATTTACACGCTTTAAAATATTAGAGAAAACAGAAGTAATGATTAGCAACAGTGCAGGAATGCCACTGACCAGAATCAAATGGGTTGTGAAAATCCCTGGTTAAACAAAGATTTTTCTTCCAGAAGGGTGATGATTTCTGGCTTAAATGATTCTGATTTTTGTTATTTTTTAACAAGCTGGGCTTGCATAATGATTAAGGCATAGCAAACATCATGATGTCATGAGCAGATGAGCAACCCTTTTAAAGGAGAACTAAGCCTAACTAAACAAGTAGGTTAGAATGTTGTACATTATGCTTTGGGCTTCTGTACCAGCCCAAGGCAACCACAGTCTTTAAGCAGGGAAGATCTGTGCCTCTGAAGATGCCCCAGTAGATCCCCCATCTTCTTTTCTGCTGATCCATTACACATGCTCTGTGCTGCTGTTACTGAGCGTAGGGACCGACTCACAGTATACAGTACACATAGGGGCCCATTTTCATGGGGGCCCCTTCACAGCTCGAGTGAAGGAATAGAATAAAAAAAAATTCAAATTTTGAATGATTTTTTTGGCTACTTCGACCATCGAATGGGCTACTTCGACCTTCGACTACGACTTCAACTTTGAATCGAATGATTCATACTAAAAATCGTTCGACTATTCGACCATTCGATAGTCGAAGTACTGTCTCTTTAAGAAAAAAAACTTTGACCACCTAAAACCTACTGAAATCAATGTTAGCCTATGGGGAAGGTCCCCATAGGCTTATGAACAATATTTGTGGTCGAAGAAAAATCGTTTGATCGATGGATTAAAATCCTTCAAATCGAACGAAGCTGAGGTGTTGTGTTAAATTAATTAAAGCATTAACAGAATGTGAGGGTACATTTGTCCATTTGTCATATTAGCTAATGCTAAATAACTGATTATTAATTCATTCTAATGCAGAATGCCTTGGGTTCTATGCTGCCACGTGAGAGGAATCTAAATGAATTACTAAATAGCATTGTATTGCAAATTGTATATTCTAGTTATACTGCATACTTGCTGGCTTGTTGCTGTTATCAGATGTTGGCAGCTGCAGTTTAACCACAGTTGGAGGACTCCAGGTTGGGGATTTCCAGTCTGTTGAGCCCATTTATACTTGGCTTCCATTATTATATAGTACTTTGTGCTTTATAAATGGAAAGGGCACAGGGGTTTACCAGCTAGCAATATATTCAAATTAGGGCTACACCATAAATCTTCAAAGTTTATATTTTAAAAATCGACACAAATAACTGGCATTGCTTCAATATTTCTATAACTTTTGCAAAGCTGACACTGCAGAGGAAAAAAAAAAGTTTGAAAGCATCTTCTAAGCATATTGATTTTCTTTTAGACTTAAACACAAAAAGATGATGGGTCTGGTTGTTTCAAAGACTATTGAAATAGGATCACAACCCAGCTGCTAAAGTGACTTTTGAATACAATTTTTAGCCTTTTCATCTTAATGTAAACAACTGTGCATATGTACTGGACAAATTAACTGCCACTATTCAGCAATTTTGCATTTCTGCAGACAAACACAATAGCTTATATTCATAACTGCTGATTGTAGAACTCACCCAGAAGTTGGGTGAGTTGGGTTGGGTGGTGGAAATTCCAGTGGTGCTGAAAGGAGCTGTAGTGGACAAACTTTTCACTTTATTACTCAATATGTTACATGAATCCTTTGTTGTTAAAGAAAAAAAGCAAACAAATCAACTTGACTTAGTAACAAATTTACACTAATTAATCTACCTGTTATTAGCCATAAATATTTGCATGAAAATGTATCAGCCTTGTGTGTATTATGGGTAAGATTTTATCTCATCTCATTGGTTATCTCACGAATAGAACTATGTGGGGAAATTTAAAATTAAATTAGCAGATAGGTGTGAGAATCTGGACCAGTGTCTCTTATGATAGCCCCTCCCCCCGGCTAAAAACTGGGAGGATTTTTTGTGGTTGAGTTTTTAAAGGGGAAAAACTTTAATTTTTAGGGAGGAAAAACTTTAAATTTTTTGAGATCCAAAAATACTCAATTTAAAACCTGTTGAGGTCCTGGAGAAGTCAATGGCAGTTGTCCCTTTTACAATTTGAAGATATTTCTTGACATCGTGATCTGCTTTGGTTTTCGTATAGTAATCTGGAAAAGTCAAGGTTTTCGGGTGACAACTCTAAAAAGTCATACAATTTGAATTGTCACATGATTTTGTATTGACTTTACCCACACCAACTTTTTTTGCAGATTTTTTGATAAATGTGTGAAATTTCGTGGATGGGAGTTAGGTTGACATTGTTTAAAAAAAAAATCCGTTTCAGTCTTAGTAAATACCCCCTGAGTGTTATTGTTGTATGTGTATGCTGTAAGGCATCACACAAGCCATTCTTAAAGCACTTCTATTCAATGCAATCCTATACTGGCTCATTAGTTGCTTGAGAAAGTGTCCATTGAAAGTCCATCCTGCTCGTCATACACACAGTGCCTCATTCATTGTACAGGAGATTGTTTCAAGATCCACTAACAAGACATACCTAAATAGTACTAAATCCTCCCTGTGTTTATGGAAGATAGAGGTAAAGGTAATGTAGTAATTGCAAACAGAAGATTTTCATTTGAATATGTATTCGCATGTGCAATTAACCTAATTTGAAAAGCACAATACTAATGGTAAATACCTTATGAACTAAAGTGACCTCCAAATGTTTTTCCTTATTCTGTGGACAATATTTGTTTGTACATAAAGGCATGCTATTAAGCAGATGGCCTTTGTGATAATGATTTGAATGACAAATTCACCTTAAACTAAAGAATTGTTGCCAAAGATATGGAAATACGTTCTGTTATACCCCTCCTATACTTGTTCAACTACATATTCAGAACCACTTGTTAAGCAAAGCCCCACAGTAAGAACCCAAACTTACAGACAGCAAGCCTCATTTACAAACTGCATACCACTTAATTGTATCAGTTTTGCACCCTGTCCCATGCTTTGTATAGGTATTTGTGCTCCAAACGTGAAAATTAAGCTTCTCCCATGATTACAGTCCTACTGACATTTGGCAGATCTATATTCATAAGGGGCTAGCTTGGGGTGGAGGCATGACTGTTTTCCCCATCCCAACCCTCAATTTAAATGCCATTCAGGCATGCAACTTAAAGGGGTTTGTCATGATACAGGCCTGTAATAGTTAAAAAAACAGGCCAAAGTATCATGAGAAAACATTTCTGCCAGTACCCAAATGAGACACATAACAGGCCTGTAAGAAACGTACATGGTGATCTAGTGGGGGGACGGCAGGGACGCCTGCCGCCCCCTCGGCAGGGACACCCGCTGCATTGAGTGGCCTCCATTAGGCCGCAGGCGCTGGTATCTTAGGGCAGTCGCGGCGCTCTCCTGTAAAATTTAAAGGCACTGGCGTGATTACGTCAGCGTGCAAAGGCTCAAATTTTAAATATATAAATAGTGTCATTTAGTCTCCAGACCTTGCCTGTGATAGGATCTTTTCCTGTGGTTCCTGAGCCTTGTGCTAGTTTGTGATTCGGTCTTGTTATTCTGATTCTGGTTTTGACCCCTGCCTGGCTATACGACTCTCCTGACCTCTATATATGACCCCTGCCTGAATATCGACTACCTCTTCTTCTGAACCCTCCTGTCTGATTGATTACTAGGGATGTAGCGAACTGTTCGCCGGCGAACTAGTTCGCGCAAACTTCGACTGTTCGCGTCCGCCGAATGTTCGCGAACGTCGCGCGACGTTCGCCAATTGGTGTTCGCGTTCGATTCGAAGTAAAATTTCGTTCGACCATTCGACCATTCGACCGTTCGATCGCTAAAATCGAACGATTTCCATTCGTTCGAACGATTATAAGCATTCGATTGAATTAAAATCATTCGATCGAATAGCTTCGATCGTTCGATTCGAATGAAAATCCTTCGATCGTACGAATAAAATCCTTCGATCGTTCGATCGAACGATTTTATCGAGCGTTCGAAGTTCGCGAAGTGTTCGCGAACTGTTCGCTTTTTTGCCGGTGTTCGCGAACGGCGTTCGCGAACACATTAACGGCAGTTCGCTACATCCCTATTGATTACCTGGCTTTGACCTCTGCCTGCCTGATTACGAGTGACATCTGCCTGCCTCGTCCCGGCCTGTTCTAACGATTCTGGTTTCCTGTTCTGTACCATGACTCTCGGCCTTAAGACTCTAGCTAACAGTCGTGCCCCTCTGTCTATGCAGAACCTCTAGCCTTGCACTCATTTAAGTCCTGGTGGCATCCAAGCAGCTGAGGGCTCCTCCCGAGGCCAAAGGCGGTCACACTACAGATGAAGCACGAGCCGAGACCAGGGTGCTTTGCATTTGTTCTGGTGTTGGGTGCCGACCGTGACAAGGCCTCTCTTCACTAAAGTCTGGAGTCAGCCATTTGTAACAGGTTCACAACCTATTATGCCCTTCTCCAAGCACTGGCTGATAAGAGCCATTCCATGTGGAGGGGGGAAAGTCCAAGGAGGGTGAGCTTAAAGTTGCCAGCAAGGCCCCTCACAGGTGAAATGAAGGTCACACATAGCACATCCTAAAACATATTTATCCTTACAGAACCCATACCCTTTGTACCAACAGTAATAAAAACTTATGATGAGTTCAAGGTAATTTCATCTTTCAGATGAGTCAAAAAATGACTAGGTTTGGTACTCTGTATATCAAATGTGAATATCTGGACAGGGGCAGGTCACACAGTATTGATGTTTAGTATCTATGGAATCCATGAGAGAAGTAATAACCAATTCATATAATATCATCTCTCTCCTATGTTCCTATAAGGAGTTATGGTCATTATATTCTTGGTCCAGTTCCTACTCACAGGAGGTCATAAAAACTCAATCTGTGTTCTGCTAGGCCACGCCCCTTGCATTCCTGAGGGAGGGGGAGTGTGCAGTTACCTGCGCCCTGAAACCACTGATTTGAAGAATTGGGTTTACTTAGGAGGACCAACTGCGATTGGAAGTTATCCCATGTGTTTCTCCTTGCCACCAGGACCAGGAATTCTATACCTTTGGATTTAAGTATAGGTTTTCCCTTTTATTTTATAAACTGTTTGTATTATTGAATGTATGTCTCTTTTTGTCAATTGCACTGTTATACCTTTTATAATATTAAAGAGATTACTTTATACGTTTGTCTTCGGTGCTCTAAAGGAACCTTGCCTGAAAGAGTGTAACTTTGAGCCTTAACCCTCTGCATGCTGAATGGAAGCACTAGTCTTTCTGTATGCTGATTAACCATTGGTGTGCTGGAGTACTTGCTGAATCAGTAGGAACTAACCCTGACTATAGTGAGAGAGTGTTTAATGCATTGGTGTAGTGTGAATTATTACCTGTTATAGAGAACGGGGGAATAGTAACATTAGGTTTATATCGCCTGTGAATGATAGATGGTGGAGGCGAATGAGTTTTGTGGATGTTGGTTGGTGTTTGGGGTGCTGTTATGCTAGTCTAACCTGTGTTGCAAGGTTTGTAAGAGACTGAGTTAGTGACCACTGATTGCCGCACCTAAAGTCACGTGAAGTACCATATCCATGACAGGGTTCTTCACCTTTGCCTTAACTTTTACCAGGATGATGAGTGATATTCTGAAAAATTTGCCATTGGTTTTCATTTTTTGTTATATGTGGTTTTGACTTATTTGGCTTTCTATTCATAAAAAATACAGGCCCCTTAAGTTTTTTAGTAGACTTAGGGAATGGAGGTCCAAATAACAGAAATACCCCTTATCCAGAAATCCCCTGATACCAAGCACTCTGGACAAAAGGTCACATACCTGTACTACATTTTAAAGGATACTGGGTAGCATAATACAGCAACACTGTGTATAGATCCTTAAAGCAACAATGTTCAAAAAAAATTCCCCAGATCTCCAGGACTAATGGCACATGTAACTCAAGATAATGCACAATCTGCACCTCTTCCTAGTCCTCCGCAGGGACATCTCATTGTATCTAAATAGATCTCTATTTTTTTCAATATATATTTATTTGGTTGTTCAGGTTGACATCTTTGCACATGGGATGGGGAAGGAGGGGCATACATAATTATCCTTCCCTGCAGCATATTATATAAAAGTTTAGCAGGGGTTCAACCAAATATTGTAATTTAATATGCAGTCCATTTCATTCCTTCTGTGTGTAAATTAACTTGACAGCACTTCTCTGGGGCTTCAATACATTAGTCCTGCAATACTTCAGACATTTAACAAGGAATTAATATTCAATCACTTTCCAAATCTGTGTTGCTCATATGCACATTCTTATTGTTTTATAAGCTTAACAAGCCACAACACTTTTATATTTTCAGTTCCAAAATTATAAGTGACATTCTTTGTTGGGTTTGTAATTTATCACTTTATACCAATAAGTCAGAGTAATCAACCGGCTCATGAAATTAGAATGTTCTGTTAAGTTTGACAGCTTTTGTGCCACGGCTGATATATTGCATGCATTTCCGCAATCCCAAGTACTAGCAATTCATGCATTTTTTATGCCATGCAGCTATATCTAGACCGAGGATAGTAATTGTGCTATCAGCAGAAGCTCCTCTGAGCCTTGTTTTTGCTGATGTTAATCCTATCACCTTTGCCTTACCCTCAAGTAGACTTTTCCAGCATGCTGTCAATACACTTCTTACAGTTTCAAAAATCATGCCAACCTGCACATTAACTACTAGGCACACAAAATGCTATTAATAACAGTTTCAGAATACATACTTATACTCTGGATACCTAAATGGTATGTAGAAACATATTTCCATATAATAATAGATCTAAGGAAATATGGATTTAAATTTAAATTATAGCAACCATCAAGAGTTTTCCTCCAAACAGGTGACCAGTATATTCTTATGGGATTTTTAGAATTGTAATTATCCATGGGTAAAATTTAGAACTCACACTTGATAAATATGGTTCTAAAAATCCCATAGGAATGAAAAGAACATGGGTTAGTTTTTATTTATTAAGCTCTTAACTCACATTTTGAAAAATTTGCCTCCAAATAAAGTGCAATATAGAATGCAATCTCCATGTATTTTCTCATAATACAGCAATTTTCCCTATAATTCCAGCATCATTGTCCTTGCAAGGGGACATAAGGTCAAATATGCGGCTGATTTTGACTACTATTGTGCTCGCACTTCTCCATAAATTGGACACAATTACACTTTTACAATTACGTCAGGCATCCTGACGATGGTTCAGAGAGAACTGAAACGCGTTGATGTGGGGTAGTTTGTAATACTCCAATAAAAGCCTACCAGTGAGTGCTCCTAACTATATCTATCTATCATCTATCTATCTATCTATATATATATATATATATATATATATATATATATATATATATATATATATATATATATTCCCAATGTGAAAAATGATGCCTCTGTGAGAACAAATTTGCCTTTGTGCGAATTTAATATATCTTTTGCGAACTCGGAAACTGTTTAGCGACCACTTCCGACAGTGGAAGAAGGTTTGCGAATTTTGTAGTTAGTCCCAGTGCGCAGTGAATGTAATAAAACTTCTTACTGAAAAAGTTGTTATGTTTGCTCCAAAAGATTACGACACCCTCAAGCACTTCTTAAAAGTGGGCAATGCGCAATTAAAATTCACAATGCACAATTAAAATTCACAATGCACCATTAAAATTTCCAAATTAATAACAGTTTAAGGAAGATTATTACATTAGGAGATAAGGCTTTTTTTATTCTTATTTGTGCTAATTTGCGACTTTTATTACATTCCCCCAGTAGTGTACTAACTAACTAAGGCATTTTCTCATGCAGCACAGAGCACATACGATGTTCTACATTTATGTATTTCAAATGTTTGTAACAATCGAGTAACTTTATATTTTTATGTTCTGAACTAGTAGGTAGTTTGTATGCACTACCTGTGCTTGAGCAGCTTCCCTCTGGGTTTCCTTTCCCACTCCAAAAACATACAGGAAAGTTAATAGGGTGCTGACTGCGGGATAATAATAATAATAGTTGTTCACAGATATCCTGTTAGAATCCAGTCTAAGCCCAGCACTCTACAATTGAGCATATGGCTTCCTGATCACTGTTTATACTTTGGTGCTGATAAAATAATGTAGAATTCTGACTTTCAAGAACACAGGGAGGTTATTGTGCAGTGTTGACTTACCTGCACAATGCTGAAATCAAGCAGCATGACTCTTTATGTTTTTATGGCTAGACTGAATGTGATTAATCCCATAATATAAACAAGAACTAATATCTAGCAGTCTGGTTCAGACAGAAATGTCTTTACATATCCTGTGTGCAAATAAGTACCTCATGTCCCTCATTGTCTATTATTTAAATATAAAAATAGCCCTTCTTTTCATAGAGAACTTAACCCTTAACAAAGAACGTTGTTAGAGTGTAGTTTCTGAACTTCCCTTGAATTTATGCCATTACAGTGCTTTAAATATTCCTTTGTCCAGCATGCTCACTGACATTACATTTGGGCATCAGCAGTTTCATTACATGGTTCTTAAATTATAATATAATGACCTGTTCAGTATTACAGCATAGTCACTATAAGAGTGTTGCTGATCTACATTATTCTTAAAGAAATGTATACAATAGGTAATAAAAAAAGAAATGAGATACTAATGTGTCTTTAGTGTACCATTTGCCTTTTATTGACTTTAAATAGTCACTATGGTTCCTACTATTTCTGCATTGTAACAAAACTTCATAAAGTAAATATAAAATCAAAGAGTAAATGTATTTGGCAAAACCCCTTATTCCTGTGGCCTGGGAAGAATGAATAGAAGCTATACATATGCATTCATTTGAAGGCATTGGAGAGCATATTGAAGATGAATAGTACAACATGATTGCAAAATGTGTAATAATTAGGCAATGTTATTTCTACATAGTAAATGCTATGATTGGGTGGCAGAAAATCAGTAATACTTTGTTGCAATGTTTTGCAGAAGAACCCTTGATTACATTGAAAATCACATTGCTCCATTCATTTTTACAAATTTAAGGGGCGGATATATTAAGGTTCGAATTGAAAATTTGAATTAAAATTTTCTAAAGAATTTTATGGGAAAAGCTGTCAAATTTGACTAGGGAATTATCCAAACTCGATTCGAGTTTTTTAAAAAAAATTTAATTTGATTCTCCAGATTTATCATACTCTGGCCGTTTAAGAATTCAAATTTAACTATTCGCCACCTAAAACCTGCCGAATTACTGTTTAAGTCAATGGGAGGGGTGCAGGGATCAATTTGGAGATTTGTCAGGGCCTTCCTGACATGTGAAAAAACTCGAATCTAATTGTATTCTATTCGAGTTATCGGGTTGTTTAAATTCGTCCGTGTTTTAAAATCTTGATTTTATTAATACATTTCGCAAGTCGAATTTTGAATTCATTCAAAATTAAGGGAGTTTAAAAAAAAACTCACATAATTTGAAATTTGACCCTTAATAAAAGTGCCTCCCACTGTTTAAAAAAAAAAAATCAAAAAATAAAATAGCTGAAATGTTTTAAATACACCTCCTATTAGGGGTCATTTACATTGATGAAAAAATGAAACAAAAAAAGGAGAAGCCTTATACACAGGTTGTAAATACACACATTAATAGAAAATAGTTATAAAACTTTTTTATTCAACTAAAAAAAGATGATAAAACTATAGTGCAGTGGGAAACAACAATAATCAAAATAGATACTAAATAATTATTATTCCAAATTACTATGAATCATTAAGCCAAAAAAAGCCAAAACATTATTTTTAAACTGCATTATAAAACCATGTTAAACTATAAAAGAGAGCTGATTCTAATGAATACAATGTTATAATCATAGCAAAACATGAAAAATCATTTCTCCTGAGTGTAATATCCACCATCAACATCATGATACAGCAACACGTACCAGTGAGTTTACAGTGGTGCTCAAATGTGCAATTTGCTGAACACTTCTACTGGGGCAAAGGAGGTAGTTGGTAGTCTATCGTATGGTAGTCTAATAGGTGTAATATATACATAGTATATATAGGTCATGTGTGTGTATATATAGGTCTGGAATCCAGTGCTGATTATTATTATTATTATTATTATAGTGATTAATGTACACATGGATTGTGGATGTGGATACCGACTGCCTTATTTGCCCCATTTTATCCTAAAAATATGTTTTTTGCTGTATCTTGGTGTTGCTGGTAGATAGTATACCCATGGGGAAGATGTTTTCCATGTTATTCTATAATTATTACAATGTATTTATTGGAATGTGTATTTTCACCCTTTGATAAATCTACTCTTAAAAATCCTATATAAGTATATTTAAAGCGGTTGAAATTTCCCTCTGGTGAACAGTAGTGAATTTGTTTTGCAGGTTCATTAAAATATTCCACATGTGCTAAATATACTGTGAGCATTTACCATTAATCTTTAAGCCTATCATTTAAACCTGTGCCTAGATACTATTATCATTGAAACAGTAGAAACCAGAGTTTCACTACAGCAAAACCTAAAAGAAGAGTAATTGTGTGTTGTCTAACTATTTCAAATATTTCAAGGTGAATAACCATTTTAAAGATATATCATCACCTCTAAGCACATAATCATTTTGATTATCCAGAAGCTGGTATGGATGGCAAATTAGCCTATTATAACTAATCAACCTCACGCTCAAGTGTGGAAATGAGCACAGCTTATAGGGAAGAAGAGACCTGTTATCTAAAAAGATATGTGAACACTAAGGGCTAGTCCACACGAGGAGATGTCCACTCGCCTCGTCTTTTGAGCGACTATCTCCCCGAACTGCCTCAGCGTTTTTCCCCATAGTTTGCAATGAAAAGTCGCCTGCGCTAATGCACACGTGGCGATGCGTTTTCAATAGTAGCCCAAAGTTGCCTCAGCTTGGGGTATAATAAATATCAAAAAATTTAGGTTTTTGTTTAACCCGATACTTTTAACTGAAACTACCCTGGAAAAACTAACATTTTTCATGAAAACTTGACCTTGGATAAATCACTCCCTTAATCTCCCTATACCTGGACAAAATAAAGTCAAAGCCCAAACTACTGTTTTCTGTGGGATTGATAGTGCCACAAATAATCCTGAGAATTGAGGCTTAAACTCACTTGCAAACTCTGCTTTCAGAAGCAAACATGCTATATTGAGCATTAAAAGAGCAAAATATACATCATAAAGGGGATCTATTGCAACATTGAAGATTGAGGGGCCGATTCACGAAGGGTCGAATATCGAGGGTTAATTAACCCTCGATATTCGACTGGGAACTAAAATCGTTCGACTTCGAATATCGAAGTCGAACGATTTTGCGCAAATCCTGCGATCGATCGATCGAAGGATTTTCGTTCGATTGAACGATTAAATCCTTCAAATCGAACGATTCGAAGGATTTTAATCCAACGATCGAAGGAAAATCCAACGATCGAAGGAAAATCACAGGCAAGCCTATGGGGACCTTCCCCATAGGCTAACATTGACTTTGGTAGCTTTTAGCTGCCGAAGTAGGGGGTCGAAGTTTTTCTTAAAGGGACAGTACTTCGACTATCGAATGGTCGAATAGTCGAACGATTTTTAGTTCGAATCATTCGATTTTCGTAGTCGAAGGTCGAAGTAGCCCATTCGATGGTCGAAGTAGCCCAAAAAAACTTCGAAATTCGAATTTTTTTTTATTCGAACCCTTCACTGAATGTAAGCTTCATCTCACTGAAATAAGAAACTTTATAAATATTGTCAGTTAAACAATCTGTACTGTTGAAATAATTAAGTTACTCTTCAATTTACACTTCAGTAGGTGGACCCAGTTTTTGATTGACTGGTCTAATACACCATTTGCCTAGAAGTTGTATTCAAGCTCAGTCTTTCAAAATTATAAACTCTGATTTAAATTCTGTTTCCCTGCATTCAAGTGCCTGCCAGAGTCAGTTTTTTTGTTGGGTTTTGTTTGAGTGAGCTCTAAAATATCTCGTAGGAAAATTATTCCCTCCTAAAAGACGTATTTGATTTACCTGTCAATCAAAATTTGACCCAGACCTTTGCATGAAGAGAGCATAAAAAGTGAAAGGTTGCTGAGAGTGAGATACCAAAGAGAAACTTGATTATTTCATAAACTGTATTTGGTTATATTTAGACAGTTTCTTATTTCATTGAGATAAAGCTTATATTAAGTTTCATTTTTGCGATAGATCCCCTTTAATCATGGACATATGGGTTTAAACAAAAAAAACTTACTGCAAAATGTTTGTATGAATAAAAACAGGTCACATAATCAATTTAAGGGAACATGTTGGAAAGTTACATTTAGGCAAAAAGAACAAAAATTTACCGTAATCTGCAATAGATGCATTTCTTGCAGTTTGTGAGAGAATACATTTGTAGATAGTGTCTGTGCTCTTGCTTGGAAAAGTTCTGCACCTGCTCTATTGTAGCGTTAAACTTTTCCTATTCATGTATGGACTTTTAGAACACAAAGAAAATATATATAACCGCAAATGATTGTATCAATTTTCTGGGTGAGTTAGCAAAGTGTTTCCAAACCTTTTATCTCTTCTTTTTCCTTCTAAACTGGGTTGAACATTGCCTTTGGACGACTTTCAAATGGTAGCATATACGAGGAAATATTGTAAATAAAAACAGAAGTTCAAACATTTTCAGTTCTTAATAGTGAAAAAGCATTGGAATATATTCAATTTTTTAGACATTATTGAATCAAAACTAAAAAACAGGTGTTCCAAAGTAATGTTTAAAGCATATTTTTAATCATTTTATGAAAGTGTATGCAAATCCTACGGAAAAAAAATCCTCTTGCATTAAAAGCTTGTGGTGATTTATGCCATGTTGATTACTTCCACATAAAAGCACAACGATTGTGGCAATGAATCCTTGTTACAGATATGAGCATTGTGCATGCGTTGCAAACATTTTCCTTTACGATGCTAAAATCATTTAGTGCTGATATTAAACTATATTTGTTTTTTACAATTATAGATCTGTGCATACATATTTTCACATAAAATTACACAGGCTGTTTGAAACTAAGAGCCTGGGTACAGCTACAGGGGAAGAAAGAACGGCAGCATTCAGATGTACAGTATATTGACTGATTTTAAACATCGGTGAAATAATACTATACTTTAACCCACACTTGATAAAGCCAAGTGAGTACAGCTGAAATAATCATTGTTTTGACATTGCACAGCTCATATGGCTCACACTATACAATGGTATATCATGGTTCAAAATGTCACAACACTTGTTTTAACAGAAAATGTAACAAAGAATCTTTAAATACAATGGCATTATGGGATATGGTGAACTCCCTGAACCAACTGTAAAAATGAAGTTTGCTTGATTTGTTTATGCATACCAATTAGACCACTGGAAACCACAGGGATCATTTATCATTCATAGACTGTGGGAGGTGGTTGCTTGTGTGTAATATAAACATTACAGATTCATGTAGCCAGTCCCAGAGTTCCCTCTGCTCCCACCACCTCCCCACAGTCCCGGGCACACGTCATTAGCCACTTTGGTGCCATACAAAACACACTGTATGGTTGGCACCTTTTCTGGTGGAGGCAGAGGGAGGGACGGATGACAGTGGGGCAGGTGCACAGGGCCGGAACTAGGGGTAGGCAGAGTAGGCACGTGCCTAGGGCACAAAGCTGGGGGGGGCGCCAGGCACGTACCTGCTCTGACGCCCACCCCATTGTCCGGCCCTGTCTCTCCCTGACTGCCGTGGATATTTTTCTTAACTGCGCTTTTGCGCATGCGCGCCATAGTGCAACTTCGCGCATGCGCGCCATAGCGCAACTTCGCGCATGCGCACCATAGGGCAGTTTCACACATGTGCGCTATAGCGCCGTAACGCGCATGCGCACCACAGCACGCACTCAGCCGGCGCCGTGGCCAGCCAGGTTGCCTAGGGCGCCTGGCTGGGTTGGCCCGGCTCTTCAGGTGCATCATGTCAACTGGGGGCAGGTGATGATTCGAGGAGGGTCTATTGCATCAGGGGGTGGAGTTATGAAATGACAGTCAGCGACTGGCTGAAGCCATTAACTTCAATTAGATTTCCTAATTGGGAAATTCAGCCAGACAAGCAGTTTTCACTCAGACTCTTCTGAAAACCAGGCTGTCTGGGTAAAAATCGAAGAGGTGGCAACCCTAGCAGGGTGCAAAGTGGAAATAAAAAACAGCAGAAGCCATCATGTTTTCTGCATCTCATACCCTGCCCCATCTGTGGAGCAAAAAGACCTGCATTTTTGCGTAATTGCAGCTCTGACTACGCTTAGCAGCACTGTATTCATGTGGGCCAGGCCAGGCATAATTTCTAGTGCCCCAATATTTTGCTAATATGTGCACGTCCAGCAATCTGAGGCCAGCAATAAGCAGTTACTAAAAACACTTATTAAGGGTTAGGATACCTATCTTGACGATGTAGAGTTCACAAATCAAAGATTTACAGAATAGGCAAGGCAAGTGCCCCATGGCCTGTTTACTGGACTTCCCTCTGCCTTCAGCCTGCCCCATGACCTCAGCCTGCCTGTTGGACTCTCCTTACCAGCTGCCTGCCCAGACCTTCTGACAGTTTATGGACTTGTTATTGTTTGCCGTCTGCCTTTGACCTCTGGCCTGCCTAAGTAATTGAGTATCTTTTTCACTGTGCACTATATCTGCTTTGCTGTTACCTTGTTTGGATCCATAATAAATCACCTTTTTCTTCATAACATTCCTGGCCTATCATAAGGTTAAATATATAAATTCATCAGATTACATGGCACATAAGCTCCAACCTACCAGCTACTCACTTGTAGCTAAACCTGACAGCAAGGGGAGTCAAACTTTAGAGACATTCAAAAGAGGCTGGCACAAGCCTAGACCCACAGGCCTGTTCCTTAATTATGGAAAATAAATGTAAGCTTTTTTACAACCTGTTTCCGACTTCACTATTTTGTGGGTCCAGGCTTGTGCTAGCCTCTTTTGAAGCTCTCTGATGTTTGAAGGTCTGGTGCGTGTGCACCCGGGCCCCATGTTTATAGCGGTAAGCTTACACGGAATGCCTTTAAATGTAGCATAAACCTGACAGTAAGTCAGTATTCAGGTAACACAAGAGTATCCAGAGCTAGGTACTCAGAAGTAAGATGTAAAATTGTATATAGAGAGGACCCATCTGGATTGGCTGGATCTACAAAACCCATCCCACCTCATGCCAGTGGAAAGGGAGTCAAAAGCCTGGAGGTCCCTGGTCCAAATAGCAGGAGCATTATCTAAAAAGATAGACTGCAAAATGTTTGTCATGTTTTCTCAGTATAAACACTTACCGGTAACAACAATAAATAAAAAGAAAATGCATAATGTTTTAGTGCTGTTATTTCATGGCACATGCACTAGTAAACTCATATGCATAAATATGTGCTCCATTTATATTCTTTTTATGACAGTTCCTAGCTTGAGTAAGGCAATGCATAGCCCTCTGTCATGTTTTTATTATTTATGTGAAGCATTGGCACAGTCTGGGAATTATAATAAAGCCATTGCAACCAATAGTAACTTTAAAGTTTAATATAATTAGGGCTATGTAAACTATACAGGTTTTCAGTTGTTGGAATGGTGAAGGAGCACACACTGGTTAATTTAATAACCAGTTAGCACACTAGAAGCCCACATTTGAAGCAATAGAATATGAAAATATAGATGTTGTATACACAGCATCATACACTGCCGAAAATGGAAATGTAACTTTATTTTTTTCTAAAACTGTGGTTAAAGGTATATAGGATTGTAAAAAAGAGACTTAATGATTGTTTCACTTTAATTGTATTGCCTTTTAGCCATAATATAGAAAAATGGTAATTCTTTCATTATGTTCCTCGTAATGTGTTCCCCTGCAGTGGACATAATGAACCATGAGGCATCCAGATTAATTCTTCCATATAATGTGAGGTTTTACAGAAACTTGTTCTTTCTCATAAACTGAATATGGGAGATAATCATGAAAGCTAATCACAGTACCAAAGTCTGCAATTAATTAGACATTTTCAATAGCATAGTTGTGTAGTATAATATTTTACATTTTTATCTAGGGGTGGATACATTTGAGGGATTTTTTTATTGAAAAATTGAACATAGTGAGTACATTTTAATTTCAATGAAATGCGTGTCTACTTTGTGGCCATAACACAGTCAGATTGGGACATATATGACTGAGCAATGCTGAAAATATTATTTTATTGAGCCATTTCCCTTTTTTTATCCAAGCAAAAGTGCAATGGTCAATAAGTTGCTAAATTTAATTTTCAAAATATCATAATTTTGGTCATAATAGTAAATTGTTTTTGCCTAAGATAATTGCAACAGGTGTACATTTAAAAAAGCTTCTGTACCAATGAGGTGATCAGTACTGTACTTTCGATAATATTCTACCTTTCTAAAATAATATAAACATTAAAATATAAACACTGAGTAGAGATTTAATTATTGTCTAGGTCTGTCCAGTAATAGTCTAACAAAACCTACAGTGGTCATGTTCTCCATCTAGACACCAGCCTCTATGCATGTATCATTGAATCAAAGATTATTGTTTACTTCTGCAATGTTCATAGGTGTCAGAACACTTACCTAATGGTATTATATATTTAAAGTATAGATAGTTTTGCTTATCCAGATATTTTAGAACTGATCAATGCCCACAATATCTCTCCATACTTTTATGCTGGAAATCTTTGTTTTGGAAAATATTTAGTTGTAAAATTCCAGTTGTAAGAAATTTATCACTTTACCTTTGATAAAAGAAAAAATTGTCTAAATCGCCGGCAGGATGGCACTCGGAGTGCTTTGTTTTCCGAAGTTGCCCAAGTTGCCTCATAAGGAAACTTCGGGCGATCTTGGAAAATAAAGTGCTCCAAGTGCCACCCCGGCAATTTAGATTCTAGCCGGGGGGGAAGACATTGCGGGGAGATTGGTTGCTAGAAGAATATTTGTCGATGGGCGACTAATCTGCCCCAAATAGCATTGTGTGCCTCTACCCTAAGGGGCAGCTGTTCTAGATACCAACCATACCTACCAACCATACCTTTCTAAACCCAGAAATCCAGATAATTAGATTTCCAGTGCAAATAATGGACTTCTGCTTACAATACAGTCACAGCAACAGGTAAAGGGAGGGGTTTGTTTTATATACTGGTGTACTGAGAAGGGTTCTTGTGGGATCTGTAGACTGATTGAAACCGACCCACATATATTTAGATACATCAGATAAGTCATTTTTAATAAGTATGGGTCAGCAGCGATTCCAACATAAGCAGGCACTTTCATGCCCAGGCAGAAGTCATCTGGCCACCAGAAAAAGCTTTATATATGATTATCAAAAGAGGATGCATATCCTACATAATATATATGGTAAAATCAAGCATTATGTATTTTTTTACATCCTGTAATAGAAATAACCTTCAGTACCATCTTTAAGATGTTGTTCTATTTGTTACCAGTGAATCACTCATTTTCTCTACAGCTGCTAATTTAATTGTCTCCCTCTCAAGAACCAAACCATAAGTAGCTTCTATTCCCCTTTTGCCCAGATTAGTTCAAGAAATAACATAAGCCATACATTTTTCGTGACTATAAAGCAAAATGGATGTTCAGTCCGATTCATTTAACTTTATGTAGTATCTCACATAAAAATATAATTGAGAAATTTGTTGCATTACCTAAATAAAAGTAGGCTAGACCTTATTGTATAAAAATATAATTAAAAATATTCACTATTTGAAACCAGTGCTGTGCGTGTAAGTGAGCGGGAGGCATCCAAGTAATGTAACTAGATTGCTAATCTTATATCTTTATGAAGTGACAAAGGCATCCAATTAGTATATTTTATTTTTATCTCCTCTTTCTATTATAGAACTCAATGCTGAAATGTTAGACATGTTAATACAATGTATGAAGTTGTATTTAAACGAATGCCAACTAATTATGGAAAAGCCATAGGGTGCCCCGACATACATTAGGATTACTGAAACAGCAGATAGATAAAGGATTACTGAAACAGCATATAGATAGAGGGAAAAGTGAATATTTAGTTATTAGCAATACTTGAATACACAAAGATAAAATGCGTTCATTATAAGATAACGATGTACCGGTAAGCCTTATGTTTTTTTTTAAAAGGTTTCTATTTTGCGTTTTAAACAAACAGCACAAATTTAACAAACAAACAAAGTAGGCATTGTTGATGGTCATGCAGGACCAGAGTTTATTAGATTAAGACATTGGACCATAAAGTATGTTATATATTAGGTCCGTGTGTATATTAGATGTTACACACGGATTTAAGCATGCTAATATAAGATTTAATTTACTGAAAAAGAAATGGACATATTAAACATATAATCTCGTACATTTGCTTTTCTGGATCTGCTTCCTGACAGACCTCTATCCAGGGTTCCCAGATTTTTTCAAACTTTTTTGAAAGTCTGGCTATGTATGTTAACTGTATCATCGGGAGCCTATTATTGACCAGTTATACCCATTGCTTTACTGTGGGGGGTTAAGGGCTCATCCATTTTATGGCAATCTGCTTTTTGATGTAGAAGAGGAGGGTTCTTAGTAGACATCTTGTTTTATTCAGAGGTGCCAGTTCATCCAGCAATCCCAGTAGGCACACCTCTGGTGTTGATACTCCAGGGAGCAGGATTTCATTAGTCAGGTAGGCTACCTGGCCCAGAACCTTTGTATCAGGGGATGTAAGCCTTATGTTTAAAGTATTCTCTTCACTTAAATGTATTCTATATTTGACTCCATATTAAATTTTACCTTTTATAGAAAGCAGTCTTTAGTTCCTAAAGAGTACCAAAAAAAGGGAAAAGAAAATGGAACAGCTGTTGACATCAATGGGTAGCATTCCCACCTCGTGCCAGATAAAAAAAAAATCCTGCACAGGATCAACAGGCCCAGGCCAGCAATGTCCTTGCTGCATCCCATAGGGCAGTAAGGAAAAAGCCCCATTCCAGCCTGCATCCAATGGTGATTCTTAACTTGCACGTTTGGGTACCACACAAGTTAGGTGCCAGCAGGGGGATAACACCTAATGCAGGCAGCTATGTATTCATGGTGGCAGACACAGGTCTATGTGTTCTAAAACAGAGCACAGTTACCTCTGGCAATTCAGGGGATTCAGAAAGAGGAAGCAGTGTGCTGGTTGTACCCGTTTTTAGCAAGGTAAAGGACAGTTAACAATTATTTAGGTAGTGCCAAAAGTTAGGTACTTCCCAGTGACTGTATTCACTTACCTCATACCCAGGCCTGTTGTTCCTGTTAGCAGAAAACTGCTCCAGCTTGGGTTCTCCCATGGAACAATCCTCTTCAAGCTTCTACTTTCTCCGACATGGGTGTGCAAGCACAGTACAATGAGAAGCCAAGCTTCAACAAAAAGCTGGTCTTTCCACTCTACTGTGCATGTGCTCCGAGATTGCTCCGTGGTGTTTGATGAACCCTGGGTCTGTGCATTTTTCTGCTAAAAAGAAGACCGGCCCAAGGTATCAGGTAAGTGAATCACTGGGGGTTCCTAACTTTACTTCTCCTTTTCTTGCCTTAGGTTAAAGTCCTCTACAGTTTTGCACATATACAAAGAGATCAGGAACTTGGCTTACTGTGCTTTAAGTATTTATTTGTTAGATCTCCTGTATACCATACAGTTAGTTAGCTATTACTTGTAGCTGGCAAGGCAAAGCTTCCATAATATACATACATCTTAATTTTTTCTCTAGCTTTCAAGCGTCAAATATTAATGCATTCAAGTGTAAAAATGGCAGTATATATCCCATTTCAACATGAGATGAGTGGTTTGGGCTGAACTGTGTATATTTTTGTACATTAATAAATAGAGAGTGATATTCCGAGACAATTTACAATTGGCTTTGATTTTTTATTATTTGTGGTTTTTAAGGTTCTTAGCTAATTCAGTAGGTTTTTCATTTTGCAATTTCAGCAATCTGGTTGCTAGGATGCAAATAAAAATAAAAAATGAAGACCAATTGAAGGGTTGCTTAGAACTGACCATTCTATAACATACTAAAATTTCATTTAAAGGTGAACCATCCCTTTAAAAAAAATTTAGTAATTTTCGGAGCTTTCTGGAAAACAGGTTTCCAGATAATGGATTCATTACCTGTTTATCAAATCCCAGTGATATACCGTATGCTTTCAAGGTGGTACATTTAGACAAATATAGGTAAATCCATTTAGATTTAATGTTTTTCCTTTTGGTGTCACCTCAAAACTCAAAGACTTTGTAAATACAGAAAACCGATATACTTTTTTTACTGAACAAAGAGGATGACTAAGAAAAAAATATTCAATTAAAAAAAAGAACATCTGCCTAGACCTTTTGTCTGTAGCACATCCAGCCCACTTTTAAATGTGACATTGCAAAATTACATAACTGCAATTTGAGCCTGAATTTTCTTTTGACTACTGTATAGTTAAAGACAGGAACAACTTCTAAATTGAATTTCTATTGTATTTGCCAAATGGAAGTATTAAAAAGTCAATTTCTTTTTTTTTTTAACATTTCCACTGACGTTACCATGATGCTGTTACTGATTTATGTTGAATTTTATTCTTGCTGTATCATTAATCACTATGCTAGCTGGATGCCAGCCTTCTTATCACTTCCCACAGCTCTTTTATTGTGTTATAATTACCTTACAAAAATCTAGAAGGGGCAAGGGTCAGCAACTCGGGGGAGAATAGCATGATGTTGCTAGTAATAGGTAAGCCAAACAGACCATAGATACTCCACTCCATAGCAGTTTAAACACTCTTGGCTGAAACTCTGCAGAGAAACACTGAACTATTAGAGGACCCTGTGTTTGTACTCCTTTTGGTTACCCTGTATAACTCATTCAGTTAGGCCCTCTGCATAATAATCACTGCTTAGGTAACAATAGATTTATTGATCTGGATGTTATACAACATGGTACATTGAACACCACTATTTTTAAATTGCTTTATTTGAATTGTAGTGATTTATTATACCCCAAAGCTGCTAAAAATCCAAAAATACTCCAGCTAAAACCTGTCGAGGTCAATGGCAAATGTCTCTTTTACAATTTGAAGATATCATGATCTGCTCTAGGTTTCGTATGATAATCCGAAAAATTCTGGGTTTTTGGGCGACAGCTTGAAGTGATTCATGTGTCAAATCCAAAAATTAGAATTTTCATTCGATTTTGTTGAGACTTTTCTTGTACAGTGTACCGTCTTCTAGCTAACAATTTGATACATGAGTTAATTCATAGACGGGTCGACTTTGTTTTTTAAAAAAAGAGATAAATTAAAGTTTTAGTAAATACCCCCCTAAATGTAAGAAAAAATTTGGAAAATTTAGAAACTAGTTAACTTTCCATGAAGAAGTGGACATTTTCATATGGGTCATTTACGAGCGCAACATTTTGCTGGAGTTGGTATTGCGTTATTTCCACTCAAAATTATATCAGTACCTGATTCTTAGGGCATAAATATGGAATGCCTGTTGGCACTGCCTACTGTGGGTGGCGGTAGATTCAGGGTTACGTAGCATCAGTAGGCACACTATTATAATTTGCAACAGGAAGTGGGAAAGATGCAGCACCAAGTGTGAAAATGGAGCTCACCACAATAAATTTTATTAAGATGGGATTTTTTTTCGAAATTTTCACCACTTTGCAACCCATAACCTGTACTTTGTTAATGACCCCTTTAGCCTTTAGCTGGATTGTTCTCCCACTGAACATAATTTACTCAAATAGAACTCACAGGTTTATCTGATCCATGGTGCGTATACCTCCCTTCTGTTTCATTGCCGAGTAAAGGGACACTATCAATTAGATAGATTTTTTTCACTGTTTATGAATACTACCAAGCGCTTCTTTTGATAAATTACATACGTTTTAATTCAATCCATTATTTAACTAAATATTGATATTTATTACCATATCCTAAATTCTACAGAGAAAACTGCTGGAATCCTTGAACAATGATGAAAGCAAGCCTTTCGGCATCCTTATCATTCCCCTCTAGTTTAGCAACAATGCCTTGAAGCAGTTGCATCTTATGTTTGCAGCATGATGTTAACTGAGTCTATGACAGGAGAATACAAATAAGTGAGAACTAGTTGTTGCAGCTACCTTCCTACCTACTATCTATCTAATCATTTAAGTCTTACTGATTGGGGGAAAATACTGATCTTTTAGAAATCCTTCTCATACCTGCCCCAAGTCTCATTGCTTTACTCAGCTAAAAACATTAAGGGGGTTATTTATTAAAGTCCGAATGGTAAAAACTCAAAACATTCAAGTCAATGGCAGAGGTTCTATTTGCAATTTGAAGAAGATATTATTGACAATCCAAACATTTTGGGCTTTTCCACAGATTTCACGAAAAAGTCTGACTTTTCAGGTGTCATATCTGAAAAATTTGGATTTTTCACGTGACAATCCAAAAAAGTAGTGGTTTTCACATGACAATCTGAAAAAGTTGCGATTTTGGACGATCCAATTTTTTTTTTAATGATAAATAAGGGTAAATTATTTATTTTTTTTATTAAAAACATCTGAAAAATCCAGATTTTGAAAAACAACCCCCTTAATCTAATGGAGTTTAAATCCTTTCTTTCTTGTGCAATCTATGTGAAATATGCAGTGCTACAAACTCAAAATGCTTTTCATTATGAAATAATAATGTACAGTTTTTAAGTAATGTGTTATTTGCAATACATTTTATTCAAGTACTGTATTCCCAATTGTGAATTTAGAAACATTTCAAATAAGTTAATAGTTCCATCAAATAAACTCTCCTTGTAGCTGCTTTAATGGTTTACATTTTTCATTTATTTCTTTGCGAACACTAGCAGTCGTTGGCACTTTTATTAGTTTTTCTTTTCTTTCTCAAAAATTTCAATTTACTCTTACAGGATGAAGTAGGCTTTACCTTTTATGAGTGCCATATAATCTTCCCGCGTGATAAATGTGTCTTCTCTTTTTTTTGGTTTTTATCACTTTTCAGTTAAGTTGTATAACATTTGAGGTGTTAGGATTTTGCAATTTAAAAGTGTTTAGATTTTGCTGTATTTTGATTCAGTTCGCTATCAGTAAGGCAGAAGAAACGCAGGCTGTAATGGAAAAGTCTGTAGTTATTTCTAAGATTATTTTTCAGAGCTCTCCTGTCTGAAAACAAAAATCAGGATGACTGCAATATAAATCACACAGTAGAAAAGCTCAGGTGACAGTATTCTGTATTACAGTTTTATTTTATTTACAATGCTTGTACATTTATCTGACGTCTGCTGCTGGGTTGGTTCTTGATAGCTTGAAACACCAAAGGACAGATGGAGCCCACTAGGGTAGGCAATAAGGAGAGAAGTACCGATAAGCGAATACATCAAAGAAATGCTGAAAATATTCACCAGCAGAAATGCATGGTCCCTGTTATTAACCTGGTAGTGTTTTTGTTTATCTTTTTTTTTTTTAAATTAAAATTTGAAAGTCAGAAATGCAGTCTTACAAGGCTTTTGATTGGAGTGATGTTGCTGATAAGCTAGAATCATTTTTTTACCCAGTAAAAGATTTAGACAATGGGGAAACAGTCCGTGGCTATTTTCCGAAGTAGCTCGCAGTTCCCTGCGAGGAAATTTCAAGCAAATTTGTACAACATGCAATTCCTTAGCTGCAATTTGAATGTTAGCCAATGGAGGGGAAACAAGGGACGTTTTTACACCCACTGTAGTTACGATTAATTGCAAGTGACAAAGGTCCCATCTGTCATTGCCCTAACATTATTTTTTACGGGTCTGTTTTTTTTTTTTTAAATACATGAACAATACAGATTCTGAATACGTAAAAACACCCACATTTGACTCAATACAAAACCCATCAATAATTTTGTCTTTCACATTGGCCATTTCAAGATCAGAGGCAGCAAGGCAAAAGTATTCAAGCAAGAGGAGATGATGTAGGCCACTGAAAAAAAACAACTTCAGCATCAAATTCATTTCAGGATTGCATTATAGTTATTATAGGGGTGAGGAAGCAGTAGATGAAAACAAAGGAGGTTATATGAGATCATAAATACAATACTGTAACTTTCGGTATTGTGGCACTGAATGAAAAAGAAACATTCTATAACACAATTGGAATCGACTAACAAATTTTAAGAGGTTCTTCACCCTCCCCAAACTCACTATTTCTCTAAAATATTTATTTTATATGTGTAATAGTTTCTCACCCCCTCGTAGCAACTTTAGAGCCACTGACTCTATAAATCTATTTCTATTGTAAAGTTTCAGTAACAGCAACATCTAAATTCAACACTGAGTACTAAATATTTACTGTTATAGAGCAAATGATTTGTCTTGATGGATGCGTTGATCATATTTTCTCTGTAGAGGTAGGCAACTCATATATCAAATTGTAACAGTTTAGAGAGACAGTGGCCCTGATTTCGGAGCTTCCATGAAAAAAGGTAAAGTTTCAGTCAATGAGTCATCTGTTGTATATTTGGAGAGGTCTCATAAACTTATTTCAATGGCTAATATGTGCATTTGTCTTTGCATGTTAGAGGACATAGGACAAACAGATTTACAGAAATACAGTGGAAAATAGAGAAAAGGAATGGAAGCATAGGAAAATTATTGTCAGAGTTACTTATGTAAGGTGTAGAAATGGGACTTGGTAACACTGAACAGATACTTTTTCACCTTATTCTACTGTGAATTATTTCTTTAACTAAACCCAAAAAAGAATGGCTAAAAATGCCATATTTTATATAATGACCTTATTGCATCAACCTAATATTTCAGCTTCTCAATAGCTATTCTATGTGTACTGTATATTGTGAGTGGGACTCTAAGCTCAGTAAGTGACAGCAGCACAGAGCATGTGCAGTGAATCAGCAGAAAAGAAGATTGGGAGCTACTTGGGCATCTTTAGATGCACACATCTTCACTTCTAAAGGGTTGTGGTTGCCTTGGGCTGGTTTAGAAGCCCAAACCATAATGTACAACATGTCTAGCCTACTTCTTTAGTTAAGCTTTAGTTCTCCTTTAAGTCTAGTAAGAATTAGAAAGGACAAATCTGCCAGTGAAGCATTCATTTTAAATCTTGTGGAAACAACAGTAAAATCTGTCTTTCTAAAGGTTCATTTGAACTATCACAGTGAAAAGAGCCCTCAAAATAATTCTGTAGAAACATTTCCAAGATGTGTAACTGGGCAGACATGATGGTTCTTTTAGTATTTTTTCCATATTTTGTCTATTTGTTTATACTGCATGTGTAATACTTAAACATAAGAACCAAACATGGCCCTAAAGTATCCCCAAAAAAAGCCCTTTGTTATTTGTAAATGCAAAATCATGATTTGTGATCCATTGCTATACATTTTCCAAATAAAGACTCTCTAAAGAATTATAACTGCAAAAAAAATCATGTCACGCTAAACCAAATTATTAAGTGTCAACTATTTGATGAATTTAGCAATTTATTTTTTAATTCTTAGAATAATTCATGAAAAATACACTGCAGCTCACTTAAAGGCATGTGCACTTGCTATAAAAAAGACAAATTATGCTTTTGTATACATATACAAAAATGTAAACAATTATAAAAGTGCAAGGCTTACATGCGCACAAAATTATAAATCATGGATAATAGCCTTCTTTTGTTTCATTGTATTCACTGGCAAGCTTTGATAAAACATTTTAATTTTGCAGTGTAGATGAGTCAGATCAATAACACTTCTCAGCAAAAAGCTTCATTAAAAATCTTTTAGCACTTTGCGATCCTATATGAGTTGCTATGGATAATCTGTCATGCCATACACAGTTAGAAATTGTAGGAGGCAGAAATTGTCCTCTGATCTGAGGAAGACAGTATTTTGAAAATATGGCTACATTAAAGTGGAAAACATGTCAATATTTTCATGGTTAAGAAAGCTAATATAATACATACCATGAGCTATTAACATTTGATAAAAAAATATATACAGCCCTGAAATTGAAACTGTAAGGTTTAATACCAGTGACATACTACAAGAGATCTAGTAATACAGCAAAGAATAACCACTCTCACTGCCCACCGCTACTAAATTAGCCCTGTGCATAATAATGATAATAAAAAAATGGTTTACAGTGTCGGACTGGCCCACCGGGATACCAGGAAAACTCCCGGTGGGCCCAGGTGTCAGTGGGCCCTCATGCTGCTAAACTTTTGGCCTATTTCATGGCCATTCCCTATTTCTATGAGAACAGAGGCTAAATAGGTGGAATAATATATTATAGTATGTAAAAAAAGAGACTAGGAGAATAGAGGTTGAGTGAGGAGAGGAAGAAAATAGTACTGAGTGTGGGCCCCTGGTCTAAAAACTTTTAGTGGGCCCCTGGTCTAAGGTTTTATGGTGGGCCCCTGGTGTCCCAGTCCGACACTGACGGTTTATGAAGACAAAATTATGACCCTAGGAGAATGCTACTGTAGCAAGCAGTATACAACTTAGACTTGAGAGAAAAAGGGTAAACCTAAATTACAATGCAGAATGCAGCATGCAAAAAAAGGCCACAATCTGACTTCTTTTTGCACTTTGTAGACTTTATTCTGCATTGTGCACCTTTTTGTAGCACAGAGACCTGTGGCATACTCTGCGGATCAAGTGCTGGCTGTCAGCATTCAATCTGAGTCGTGGAAAGGGGGAGGCACGTAGGTATAACCCCACCTACCACCTATTCACGCCTAACTTGCATGTCTTTTACACACGCAAGTTCAAGATCATCAGGAGAAGGGCTGAGCTGCACATCATGATGACAGACCAGAAACTCAAGAGCGCAGGGGGCACACTTTGTGCCTCTTACAACTCCTTCACTTATGCCTCCAGTCCTGTTCTTCCATTTTTATGCTTCATATGCACATATCAGTGCATTGCAGTGTAGAGAGAAATCTTATTGAAATAAGTACCCTTTAATGAATACTTTGGATATGTATCCCTGTATCCCAAACATACTTTTTTTAACACCATATAAGGGTTAACAGAATTGCAAAATATAACAATTTTAGTGTACTTCAGTGCAAAGCTATCTGCACATCATTCATAGAAATAAGATTATTTCATTGTTCTGTATGCCCTGTCAAGGGAAATTTCTTTTGTAAGGTGTAACCTTATGCTACATGTCACAAAGAGATTTATGTTTGTTCAGATTAGAAGCATACTAAGAAAAAAAAAAGTATATTGACATAAATATTCAAGTTCGCTTAGGTGTGCTGGTCATTTGGGATGCTTTTGTAACACAGAAATTCACCAATAATCCATGGACTGCAATGGAATCAGTATATAACCTGAAAACAAGAGCTTGCACTCAATAAATAATAAATTAAGCTATCACATTTTTTAGTGTCTTTTTTGGACATTGAGAAGACCTACACAAACAACACAAGCTCCTAAGGAATCAAAATGCATTCTTGTGATTTTCTACATTTCAGCAATGTCTTTTCTAGATATTCTTTTCCAAGTTTTGGATATGTGATTTGCACAGTCCCTTCTGAATATATATGGCAATACATCCTATACCAAATTGCAGTATGCCAGTGTTTCTACAGTATTGTGAATACCGTTCTGCCGTTACTCTAAACATTTTCTTTTGGTTGGTTACTAGTCTGTAAATAACAATTTCATCAGAGTTCACTTTTTGAATTTTCCTTTTAAATGATTTAACTGCAACATTTGACGTTATTGGTAAAAAGGAACATTTTCTTGCCTTAAGTAGCTGAATATTTAATGATAATGCTTCTGTTCTCTGTGTTTCCACTGAACTAACTTGATTCATTGCACAGGAAAATAATGTCAAGGCCTTTCTTGGCAACATATGTGCACCCCTGTAGATCCTCTGCTTGTTAACATTTAATAACAAAATGGACTTTAATGCTACATTTTTTGTAGTTTAGCAGCATGTCATCCAGTCAGAATAAAATGTTCATGTCTTTTTCAGTTCAATGATTTAACACAATATTTTTTCAGTATGTTTTATCAAAATGTTTTTTCATTAACACAATATTATATTATTTAATATATTTACATGTTATTTGAGGTTAAGTAATTTTGGGAATTAAAAATGGACTCACTCTAAGTAGAAAGAAGGGGTAACGACTTTATTGCCACTCTTATTATTTAAAACAAGATACTGTACTAGTCCTCTCTTTTCAAATGAATTCCTTATTCCAGGGTGGGACCCAGAGCAGAGACTTGGGTAGTATTCTAACTTTTCCGACTTCACTGAACATCTCATGCAACCTGCAAGTGATATCTGAAAGAGGGGAAGAAGATTGTGTGATGGAGCTCTGTTTTAAAGGAGGAGAGAAATGTATTAATATTAGGGTGTATACAGACAAATGTTTATATACACTACCTCATTTTTTGTTTCTATTAAAAAAAAAAAAGTCCGACCAACTATGAATGGCCGATTGGACCTTATTTATCATAGGAAAAATCTCGCTAAAATCGTTTTAGGCAAAAAATCTGAACGAATAAACCCCACCAAAATCTGCAGAAGCAGAAGCTAAAAAAAAAATCTAATTTTTGTCCGAAACTCAAAGTGGACCATGATTTTGAAATGGGTATAATAAATTCTGAAAAAATCTGAATTTACATTTTTTTGTGATTTTTGTATTTGGAGTTTGATAAATAACCCACTATCAGTCAAAAGTTTTTGAAAACTTGGAGTTTCATACAATTAAAACACTTAGCAGTCCCTGACACAAAGCAGAAAGTTACAGAAAGGCAATAAGCATTAAAATATATAAAACAAATGACAAACAATACCACTTTTTGCAATGTACACAGCAAAACATATTGAATTAATCCCAAATTAGCTTAGTGGTTTACTGTAGCTTTCCTTTGTCTTCTTTTTTCTTCAGATACTGTAGTAATGACAGAGCTTGGGAGTATGTTTAGGATCATTATCCCATACCTCCCAACATTTGAAAATGGAATGAGGTAGATGTTTTGCCATGCCCATTTTCCAAAATCTGTCAGGTTATGGAAAGTTTAAACACATTTCTGGGAGTTCTAGGGTCATGTTTTATGTGTTATATCACTTTTGCTAATAAAGGTGAAATTGGCCTCTAAGGTGCAAGTCGCACCTTACTATGTACTTTGTATTTTGTAATGACAATAAACATTGGTTGAAGTTCTGACAAAAATGTCACACTTTCAGCTTTTCTCTGTGGCAGAAAAAGGCTAGCGGAGAAAACAGTGGCATAACTAGTGTCATACACCCACCCATAAATCACCCTCCGGACCATATCCATTACCTTCAACATATAGAAGGTTGTTTATTAAAGTCCAAATGGCCAAAACTCGAAAAATTTGAGTTTTTTGTACGATAAAATATTTTTTTGTGTGAAAAAAAACTCAAATTTTTCATGATTTTTTATAATCAATGGAAAAAATCAGAATCTGAAAATCCAGCATCTCAGATCTGCTAAGGTTGTATACAGTATAAGTCAATGGGAGAAGTCCAGAAGACATCCTGATCTGCGTTGGGTTTCATGCAAAAATGTGAAGATTCCATTGTTTTCAGGCAAAAATCTGAAAAAATCTGAGTTTTGGGTGTAAAATCAGAAAAATGTATACGATTCCAATTTTCGTATGATTTTCACGACTTTTTCACGTTTTTTCCCACATTCAAATTTTTCGGAACAATGTATTGATAAATAAGGGGAAATAACCCAAACGTATTTGGTCTGAGTATATTTCAGAAAAAAATGAGATAAATTCAGATTGTGATAAATAACCACCATAATGTTGCAGGCTGGATCCTATTGATGCAGGAGGTGAGAAGTGTGCTCTGGTTTTCCCTCGAGTAAATAATTAACCCTCGATATTCAACCCTAGGTAAATCTGCCCCTTGGTGTGACCAGAGGTGATAGCACTACCATGTTTGTGCAGAACATTTTGATGCTCAGCTAGTGGCTAAACCTTGAATTTATCTGGTCAAAAAACCCTCAAATTTTTAGAGATTTATTAAACCCCCAAACTGTTAAAAATCTGAAAATTCTCCATCTCAAACCTGTCAAGGTCATATAGAAGTCAATTGTGTCTCTGAAGTTGTTTCTTGACATTGTGATCAGCACTGGATAATCCGATAAAGTCTGGGTTTTCATCCTTGATCCTATAAAGTCAAGCTTTTACAGCAACACTTCAATAAAATTTAGTTTTTGAAGCGTCAGTCGTACAATTCAAATTGACTGTCCCTCCCCAAATATAAATGCCCACAAAGTACTGTTATAAGATCCAGTATTATACTAAGATTCATCTGGTTATAGTATTTATTTAAAAATCTGTAAAAATGATGTTCCGGTGCAGTGTTTGTTTGTGTGAGAAATGGTTTAGAATTAAAATTATTAACATTTTTGTGTCACTGTTCCCATAGGAGTAATAACATTCCCATAGTCCAATCAACAAAAAATTTATTGTGGAAGGTGTTAAAATGACTAGAGGTAAAATTGCTTGTAAAATCACCATAATCCAGCCACCACAGTATCATGAAACTAAATTAGGATTTTAGAGGTGTTTGTAAATAAGTGAACAGACATTATAAATGAAATTAAACAATTGTATGACTCTAAGGTTATTTGCTAAACTCCGAATGCCAAAAACCAGAAAAATTTATTATACCCCGAGGATAGAAAAAGGTTAGAATCAGAAAATCCGTCATCTCAGACCTGCAGAGGTTGCATATAGGTCAATGGGAGAAGTCCCAAAGATTTTTTGATCTGCGCTGGGTTACATGCAATAATCCAACGTTTTCGGGGTTTTTGAGCAAGAATTCAAAAATTTGGGTAGAAATTCAGAAAAATTTGTAAAATTCTTATTTTTCATGATTTTCTTCGGATTTTTTCCTGCAAACAACTTTTCGAGTGTATTATAAATAAGCCGAAAAAAACAGTGTGGATTTGGTCAGAGTTTTTTTCAGAAAATATTGAGATATATTCAGACTTTGATAAATAACCTCCTAAATTTACTCAGGAAAATGGCATGCATTCATTGGAGCTGTTTAAAGTTGTTTTTATTTTTTTGTAACTTGCAGTTTTGATTGGGAAAAAGTCTTTAAAGGGATACTGTCATGGGGAAAAAATTTTTTTTCCAAAATGAATCAGTTAATAGTGCTGCTTCAGTAGAATTCTGCACTGAAATCCATTTCTCAAAAGCGCAAACATATTTTATTATATTCAATTTTGAAATCTGACATGGGGCTAGACATTTTGTCAATTTCCCAGCTGCCCCAGTCATGTGACTTGTGCCTGCACTTTAGGAGAGAAATGCTTTCTGGCAGGCTGTTGTTTTTACTTCTCAATGTAAATGAATGTGTCTCAGTGGGACATGGGTTTTTAGTATTGAGGGCTGTTCAAAGATCTACCAGGCAGCTGTTATCTTGTGTTAAGGAGCTGCTATCTGGTTACCTTCCCATTGTTCTTTTGTTTGGCTGCTGGGGGGAAAAAGGGAGGGGGTGATATCACTTCAACTTGCAGTACAGCAGTAAAGTGTGATTGAAGTTTATCAGAGCACAAGTCACATGACTTGGGGCAGCTGGGAAATTGACAAAATGTCTAGCTCCATGTCAGATTTCAAAATTGAATATAAAAAAATCTGTTTGCTCTTTTGAGAAATGGATTTCAGTGCAGAATTCTGCTGGAGCAGCACTATTAACTGATTCATTTTTCCATGACAGTATCCCTTTAAGTTAACAAGTCAAAAGGTAAGAAAGAAAAAAGAAAGGGGCAGAAGATATACACTGTAGGTAACATGGCGCAATGTACAATCATTTTTAAAACTTTTTTTTAATTTTTTTTTCCTAAGCATTTACTTTCAGAATTCTTTAGAAATATGCCACTTCACACTTTTTTTTTTGCCAGGGACAATTTATATTGTGCTGACATCTATAAACATGTCAACACAGACATGAGCATCAAGAAAATAACATAACTACTCTAACACTAATTAGCTTTTTTTTTTTTTTTTAAATGAATTTTTAGCTTATTTACCAGTTTTCTGGTCTATGGAGTCTGATTTTATTTAATCTACTCTATTGTTACTCCTGTTTCCCCTTCAAATCTACTAGGCTAATCAAGAACTAATACATGGCCATAAACATCTTACATGTTTTCCTCAATTCTCTGCTGATTAATTATCTACAACAAACCAGTCTTTTACTTATTCAAGGCCTAGTTAAAATGGTAAAAGCCCATGCATCATTAAGTGCGTTATAAAGCTATTCTACACGTCTTCTGTGTGGGAATTGTGTAAGGGAGAATTAAATTACAAAGGCAGAATACTAATTACATGTTTTTTTAAATCTACTTTTCTCATCTTATTTTCTCTAGTTTATGAATCTTTTTTCGTAAAATTCTTTGTGACAATAAAACCTGATCAAATGTTCTTAAATTCCCAGCTGTACATTTAATATAGACCTGAAACAGTCGAATTTTTCCTGTACAAATGTAATCTTTCCTCAGAAGCTGGATGTCATCTCAGAGGACAGTCAAGTACTAAGCCTTGGCATACTGTAGAGTGTAAAAAGGGCACCAAAGTGCTATTAAACAAACTTTTGAAGGAAAAATAATACTGAAGTCCTAATTCGGTGTAACGTACAACATGACCATAAGTAGTGCAGGTCAACAAATAGACTTTCAACTGCAAATACATGTAGGTAGAATACAAGCACTGCAGTAGGTGGCACAATGGATTGGTGCCTCAAGTGTCCCTATTGCAGCATATAAAAATATTAAATAGGTCAAGGTACTTGTTCTTTAGTACCGATCAAAATATTGTACATGGGTTATCATAGAGTCCTGTAATCATTACCTTGCCCTGAAAAAAATATAATGTTTAAAGAACAGTTTACTTTTTTAAAAGCTAAGGAAATCATCAAATCTTTAAATTATCTGTATATGTATGAATCTCTCTAACTGTATACCGATATCCAAAAATCACTCACTCTCTCAAAGCAAGTGAAGTTCAAGTGGACACTACTAGAAAGGATTTTCATATATATATATACACACAGTACATGTGTGTGTGTGTATATATATATGTATGTGTATATATATATATATATATATATATATATATATATATATATATATATATATATATATATATATATATATATATATATATATATATATATATATATATATATATACACACACACACAGTACATGCGGCGGCCATGTAGCAGCTTTTCCTGTTTCTATATCTATGAAACTTTATTACTGTGAATACTCATGAAGGTTAAGTGCAAATATGCACTGTTGCTTAAGAATATAGAGAACTTTGAGAACAAATGCTAAATATTTTTTTAACATGTTTTGCTTCCTTTGAAATGAATACATTTAAATGTATCCTTGGTAAATGGAAACCTTAAATGTATAATGAAAGAAGAAACAGTGCACAGTTAAGGGGAAACTACACTGTACCTTTCCCTTTTTCTAATTTTTTTTATTATGATTATGTAAAATTTATATCATGGCTGTTAGAAGGACATTTGTATTAGTCAGTTGATCTGACAGTATCATACTATGAAGTCGATATAGTCCAATTAAGGATACAAAAAATTATGTATTTCATTTTATGGCAAAGAGACATAGTAAATGTGTGTAACACCTGTTTAACATTTAAAGGAGAATTCAACTCCCCATATAGTATATAATCTTCTTCTCTTCAGTAATCTTCAGGTCTTTTTCCTTCCCTTCGGTTATTTCCGTCACATTCGGCGCATGCACAGTTGTCCGGAACTGGAAGAGTGCTTTAACTGCGCATGCGCCGATACAGCAATTACTTTCTGAATATTACAGAAGAGAAGAAGATGCCGCCCGTAATTACAGGATTAGGGTCAATTACTGGAGCGCCTGTATGGGCGGGAGCAGGGAAGGGGACTATGTAGGGTAGGGGTAGCGGGTTTTAATATATGGGGGGTTGAATGCTCCTTTATAAGATTAATGTAGCCAAAGTGGCTATATTTTCAAAATATTACTTCCATGATTAAGAAAGGATATATAGTGAATAAAGTACCCCCTATTGTAAAATATAATGATATTATAAGTCACTGAGAAGTTCCATGACCATATACATATACACCTTTCATACAGGTCATGGATCTCAGAGATTACCTCTAATATCCTCATATTTTACAAAAGGGGTACTTAATATATTATAATACACAAGTTGTAGCGAGTTGTGACAAAAACAACATCACTACTCACCGTTTATAACTGATTACATCACTACTCACCGTTTATAACTGATTACATCACTACTCACCATTTATAAGGATATCATTTACAAGATATTCATGGCATTTATGTAATATATATATATATATATATATATATATATATATATATATATATATATATATATATATATATAACATTTACTAATATAACATATTCATGTGAATGAATTAAATGAACTAATTAAATCATATCACTGATACATAGAATGATGAATGATGATTGTGTACATTTTAGTGTTGTACTTTGTTGTACTTGATGTCCAAAATAGCTATAAAATTCATTTGATTCTAGCTTTTAAATCGTTATGTCCACTATATGTGCAGGCTTAGACACTAGAAGAAACGTACTGGTAAATTCTGAATCATTTCATAGCTTGATGTGCCTTGAAGTGAAAAATGCCTGCTAAAGTTTGCTTCTGATAAATGCTAAAGCCAGCCATTAATGTGAGCAAAACAGCCATCTTCACTTATTAACTGAGCCAACTATGTGTCAAATAATATTGAATGAGGGTATAGCTTGCTTTGGCAAGAACACTAAATGAGAAAAATGATGGATAATTTGATTCAAGCCTTCCACACAGCAACCCAATCCTGACCCATAAAGATTGGTACTCCATTGTGATGATAAATGTTTAGGTCCTTGTTTGAGCAAGCTCATTATATGCCCTGTGAATGAACTTGTATTGTCCCAGCTATATTTTAAATGTATAGTACTGGTAAAATACAGGCTCAGATCTGATTTACGATGCCGTTTTCATTTTCACAGACATGAACTGAATAGCTGCCATTGTGTTTGTTATCATGGCAATATAATATACAGTGAGGCTAGAGCTGGACCAAAATTCATCTTGTGGGCAGGTTCTTAGAACCCATGCTGAAGTTTATGCTCATATATTGTGAAAACTTTGTTAATCCCCTTTTAATTAGAGGTATGGGATCTGTTATGTGGAAACCTGTTATCCAGAACGTGCCAAGCTCACTTAGGGGAAGATTTACTAAGGTTTGAATGGTGAATTTGAATTCAGAAATTTTTCATCCTCCTACCCTGGAAGTAACTTGAATTCGATAGGTTGCAACCAAAAACCTGCCGATTTAATGTAGAATTCAATGGCAGAGGTCTTCTGACCTATTTTCTGACATTCAAGTTTTTTTTTTTGGAGAAAAACTCCATTCGAATTGCGTTCAAAAAAGAGTTTTCGGGTCAATAACATTAGCTTGAATTTTAGATGTTCAAGTTTTTTCTTAAATAAGATACCATTCGAGTTTGGAGGTTATTGTTGTTCATTAGAGGTTGGAAAAAAAAACATTCAACGAAATTCAACCATCGAATAGAATCCTCCGACATTCGAAGTTGGAGGATTTTATTCATTGTACGATCTTATTCCTATCGTAGTACGATCGTACTCCGATTGTACTTCGAATCGAACGATTTTATCGTACGATCGTACGATTTTCCTTCGAAACCCAAAAACTTAGAAATATGCTCTGGCAGGTCCCCATAGGCTAACATGGCACTTCGGCAGGTTTAAGTTGGCGAAGTATTGAAGTAAACGTTTTTTTAAAGAGACTAATAGTCAAACGATTTTTACTTCGAAGTCGAAGTAAATTCGAAGTCGTAGTATCCTATTCGATGGTCGAAGTATGCAAAAAATTACTTTGAATTTAAATTTTTTTTACTTCGAAAATTCCCTCGAATTCACTTCGACCCCTGATAAATCTGCCCCTTAATCTTGAATTTCAATGTATTTTTGCATTTATTTCTATTCTGTTAATGTATTGATCTCTTGGAGGCCGATATTCATATTTTTTTTTTCTTTAAAAATATGTGGTTTTTCTAAAAATTGAGTATAAAATCCACAAAAAAAACCACTTACACAAACTAAAACCACTAACATTTGACCTTTAATAAATGGGCCTAATAGTCTAATAGTGGATTATTCAAATGTACAGTGCTAGACAGATAGATACAAAATGCTTAAATATTGTTGTAGATAAGAATTTAGATTTGTTTCCAGCTACTTCAGCTATTTGCACTACAATTTTAATGCCAGTTCTTACGATATATCAAAGATATGTGGAACTGCATAGGGAAATCTTAATAAGGCACAAGGAGATCACCCCCATGTTTTGACTTCTGCAACTTTTGCAAGGAGGAATGTGTTACAAAACTTGGGGAAACTATATTGTCAATGGTAATTGCAGTGAGAATGGTGTATAGTCACGAGCCATAAATATAAAGATATATTTTACTACCTATTTCAACTATATTGTATGTAAAATCTGAATGATTGCCTTTCTTCTACTGTGAGTTATCACATAATTATTTCTTAATAGCTGCGCTAACATAAGTTAAAGCACAGGTGCTATAGTCTGATTTACGCAGCCTTCTTAATGGCACCCTCTTTAATCCTAACAGAAAGCAAATCTATGACAGCAGATGTGGATGTACATTAGGCATGTTTTTTCATGACATTTTCACATACCTGCATGGAGCAATGAGTCATTAAACCAATTAGTAATATGTTATATAGCTTCTCTTACTGACATTTATGTAACCAACAGGAATGATGTAATAATTACAGTGCATACAATACATATACGAGAGTGCTCAACATTAAAAGCATTTGAGTTATTAAATGGGACTGCAAATCCAGTACATGTTTTCCTTTCAATTTAAAAAAAAAACACCTAAAACAATTTACAAAGCGAGTATGAGGTTCACAGTGTAATGGGTGCAATGGTAGAATTGTGTACAAATACCTGGAATGCCCCAAACTTGCATGTTTTTCCCCAGCAATGTATAGCACAAAAAAAAAGCAAAGCTACTAATTAGAGGTACATGTATGGGACCTGTTATCCAGAAAGCTTGGGACCTGAGGTTTTCTGTAATTTGGATACTTTCATACCTTAAGTCTACTAGAAAATAAACATTTAATAAATCCAAAAGGCTGTTTTTGCTTCCAATTAGGATTAATTATATCTAGTTTGGATCAAGTACAAGGTACTGGCTCATTATTACAGAGAAAAAGGAAATAATTAAAAAAAATTGGATTAATTGGATACAATGGAGTATATGGGAGATGGCCATCCCTTAATTCAAAGCTTTCTGGATAACATGTTTCTGCATTACGGATCCCATACTTGTATAACCCCTAAATTATTCTGTGCTAGAGAATGTGGCATGTGTTATTGCTTATTTTAAACTGACTGTGATATAACTTAGCATGTAAAAGTCCCGCAACACAAAAATCTGATCCTAGTGGCAAGGAGCCAAGGTATTTGCATTGTACTAATTAAATGGAAAATAGACATACAGCTAATTTCCACAAACCTTCACTGTGATGGGGCTGCAATTTTCCATCAAGCAACGTTAATTGTTCTTAAGGTATAGCATGCTGTTTCTAACACTCAGCTGGATGGGATGTGCATAGTGAGATCAAATCTTCCATTCTTTCTGCAATCATAATAGTAAAAGAACCAAATTTGGTAGTATAAGTGAGGTATGGGAAATGATTTCCAGAATTCTAAAAAACACATGTAAAATAGAGAGAAAATGTACTATGCACTATGTCACAGTATGCTGGGTGCAAGCCCTCTCCCCCAATATTTTCTGAATAAACAATGTATCAAGTACGTTTATTTCAAAATTTCACTGCCATTTCTTTTGAGTATTATTTATTTTAGCAATTCTTCCCTGGTTCATTGCTCCTTTATAACAATAAGGCAGATGTTCATTTATCCAACATAAATTCATGCTGATGGCAAAATCTGTAATTTTTTTTACATTTAAATACATTTTTAAAAAATGTAGATTTTATAAAAACTTGTCCTCTGTCTTTTCATTATACAAATATTATTATCATTATTATGAGTTATCAAGGCTTTTTGTAAGATGGTCTTTGTTAGCTTACCATATACATACACCGTGTTATTAAATTAAATCAGAATTTTAAAATCTTGAAAAACTAAAAAATTTTTTCAATAGACCCAAATTTTTAGAAGAAAAAAAAGTCAAATCTTTCTAGAATTATTATACGGCAATGCTGCAAAAAGCCAGAATCCGAAAGTCTGCCATCTCAGATCTTAATCCTGTATAAATCAACGGGAGAGGCACCAATCTCAATTTGATTTTTTTGTGGTGTTAGCTGGGTTTAACTCAAAAATCCGAATTTTTCTAACAAAAAAAACCAAAAAAAACTCAAGCAATTGGGGAAAAAAGCCTGAAAAATTAGAGCAATTCGGGAAAAAAAATTTCTAACGATTCGGGTTTTCGCTCGGTTTTATCGTTGTTTTTCCGCGATCCAATTAAATCAAGTTTTTAAATGATGTATAATTGGGCAAGGGAGTTTGGTCATGGTTTTTTTTTTTACTAAAATAAGAGATAAATTTGGCTTTCTTCAAACACCATCAAGAAAAATAGTACATTTATGCCACAAATGCACAAGAAACTAGGGCCCAGTAGTGTTTTTTTATATTGAAGAGAACTATAAACTTTTTCATAGTGTAGGGAAGTATTACTTACCCTTTCCCTGAATGCATAACACCGTGCCTTTAAATCAGGGACAATCGAAACATGGCTGCTGCATGTACTGCAGTGAGACAGTTATCGGTCTCAGCCTGGCCCAATCAGCAAGAGGGATTTGCTTCTGACCTTGTGACCTCTCTGAAGGAGATTTTGGAGCCAAAAAGGTATGAAAGCAGGGTTGTCAGGTTGGCGGGTTTCCAGCCGAATTGGGCTACTAATTTAAAGCACAGGCCGGTTTTTAAGTACAAACTAGCCAAGGTACAGATTTTGTGGAGGTGTATTTTCACATATATTCATATATTTTTTTTTAACTTTTTTTCACTGAACATATTGTGCTATTTTGGGCTACTTTTGAAGTGTCTCTTGGCTAGTTTTGGGCTGGTTTTGTAGATAACTTTGGCTGGTTTTGAAAATTAGACCTGGCAACCCTGTATGAAAGTGAGACGGTTTTTTCCAGAAAGAGAAGAAAGAAAGCATAATAATACTGAGAGCCAGCCTGGGAATCCTCTTTCTCTCATGTGAGTGTTCTTGCTTATCAGTTTAATTAGGAAGTTTGGGGGGTTTTCACCTGTAACACATTTACTCATATAGGGAATTCCTTAGTCGGAGAGTTAGTTAACCCTTCCCACCAGCGAATGGGACTGGTGCAGCAGACCTGAGCTATTGCTAGGTAGTAAACCCTGTAGGATAGATAGGACTTCAGCCCTGTAGTTAGTGTCAGTGTGTACACTGCATCTGGACTGCGGACTACCCATCAGCCTCTGTGATACCTACAGTTGATCTTCTCAGGAGTTTTTTCCTACACCAGCAATTCAAGCTCAGTGTGGATTAAAGCTGACAGACTGATTCCCCTGCATTTATTCCTGTTTAACTACCACTGGGAATTGGTGAGACTTTTTGCTTTACACACCCCAGGGTGAATCAATCTGGTTAAAACACATAATTCAGCTCACACTACCTTGGAACCAGTAGTAAATCCTCTCATACCCATAGGGGCATATTGATTATGCTGTGGAATAATACACAGCAATTCAACAATTATGGATCCGCACACATCAGTTTTTCTGCAGTGGGGAAACCCCCTTTCTTTTATTTATATTAGAAGAAAGATATCCTGACGAAGGGAGGTTGTACCCCCCGAAACGTTGATATTGGTGGTGAATATAAATAAAAGAAAGGGGGTTTCCCCACTGCAGAAAAACTGGTGTGTGTGGATCCATAATTGTTGAAATGCTGTTGTTGGAGGGCCTCGTCGGGTCGGCGGATAACCAGCACCACTAGAGCAGCGAAAGTGAGTAAATTTCCAGGTGTGCGGCGTAACAACTTTAATACTGTGGAATAATACACCACACATCTCCAGTAATGTGTTTCACCAAAATTTGCCGGCTGCTAATTTTCAGTGAAGCGAAACGAGTCAAATTCACCCATCCCTAATTGCCAGGCTTCGCCGTGTAAAAAACAGTGTAAAATTTGTATGCGCTTTTTTCTTATAGTGTTCTCCACTATGCTGTTCTGCATGTGTGGGGCAGTATTCCTAGAGGGGACACATATTCTGGTGTAGCACTGAGCAGGGGGATGCGAGGAGTGGGGACTTTTGTCTGGGGGGGGGTTTAGTTCTCCTGTAAAGAGGCTTTGGACATTTTCATACAATAGGTGATATATTGCTTAATATTGTATGTGTTATGTTGTTAATTTACTGTTCTCATTGCATAGCCAACATATTTTCTTGGTAATATTACAAATTACTACATACTGTATCTACATATTGTGTTATAGTTTTTTAATTGTATGACTTCTAACTCTTTCTAGATTTTAAATGGGGATCATTGACCCCATGCAAAAAACGAAATGCTCTGTAAGTCTACAAATGTAATGTTATTGCGATTTTTGTATTACTCTCTCCTATTTATATTTCAGTCACTTATTCAAATCAGTGCATGGTTGCATTGCTGAAATTGCAAACTGGACAGCTGCTGAATAAAAAGCTTACTAATGCAGAAACCACAAATAATAAAAAATGAAAAGCAATACTCTCTAGATCATGCTAAAAGTTAATGTAAAGGTGACCCAATCCCTTTAATTCAGCCCATTGTTTGATACAGACTGTTTCTATACAAAACACTGAAAATAAGCAGAAACTGCATACCATTATAAAGAAAAGGCATAAAGAGATTTTAACCAAGTGAATTAGATAAGGAAAGAAATAAGTTATATAACAAATACCATTACACTGGGGAGTTATTTATTAAAATCCGAATGTAAATTTTTTTTTTTTTTTCACAAACTCTAAGTTTTATGGGGGGGAAAAAACTAATTTTTTTTTAGATTTATTATACCCCAATGCAGCAAAAAGCCTGAGTCTGAAAACCCGCCATCTCAGACATGTTGAGGTCCTGTATAAGTCAATGGGAGAGGCACCTATCTCAATTTGAAGTTGTCATGGTCTGCGCTGGGTTTGGAAAAAGCCTGAAAAATTCAAGCATTAAGTTTTTCCATGATCCGATTAAATTAAATCAAGTTTTTTATTAATAAATAAGCTAATCTTTCCCTTTGCTTTCATACATATGAGGGTATGCAGTGAGCAAAGCGCAAGGTCATGTACAGTCGCCATGTTTTGTTTCCCACAATGCAGTGATTTCCCCAAGAATTCTGGTGTCATTGTAGTCACAAGGGCTTTTGTCACAAATCGGGCACAATTGTACAGAAGTTAGACTGGCATAATTTCCAATGTTCAGCCTACAAGTGACATTTGCACCCAATTCTAGCGTGCTATGCCTATTGATGCTAGGTACAAAGGGAATTCTGTTTTATATTTTTCTACAAAAATACACTATAGGCATCTTATCAGTTTCAATATATAAATGTGGCCCTGGAGCTACTGCCTGGTCAGGAGGTTGGGGTAGCTTCAGGGTTCCTCTGTGTCAACAGTGCTTGATTTAGAAGGGAAGGGAGGAAGGACTGAGCAGGGACGACTGCAGCTATAGGAAATGCAAGGAGTGAATTTTAATGCAAGTACCTAATGAAAATGGTTTTATGTGCAAATGATTGAGGGAAAATTGTAGGGCTGCAGCTATGCCTATAGATGTACATGAGCCCAATGGCCGTTCCCAAATAAAATAAATGGATTATTCTGTGTAAATATTAGAATAACTCAATGTTTATCAGTAGGTACCAGAATAAATGGTGTTGGCCTTATTACAAAAATATTAAAGCCATTTAAAACGGTTATCAAGCTCTAACCCTAAAGCTATTGCTGTGGCAAACATGACATTATACTGTTATCTGTAAATTGCAGACCTGTTAAAAATGTAAGGAATGATTTCCAGAAGCTTTCAGATTTTTTTTTCTTTATAACCCTTTGTCACTTGGAGATAAAGTTACTCATGGATTATTAATGTATGCTTTTAATTCATCACCCTTTCAGGCTTTTTATTTAGTTACATGACTTAGCTGTATTAAATTCAATGAGTTGCAGTCTTTTCTTCTACCCTGTAGGTTAAATGACTCGGCGAAACAATGACAATATAATATCAAATGATAAGAGAGGTTGGTAGGTGTATGACAGAAATTTAAAGACACGGATCTTCCATTATTTAACATTGTATTCACTGGCCATTGTTTCCTGCTACTATTCATGATGTGTATTTTATCACACCCTCGTGGCTGTAATGACCTGTAAGTAATGTTAAAGGTGTAATATCATAGCTGTAAAAGTAAATATAATACACTTATTAAACACCTTTCAAGGGGAAGTTCAACTTCCAATCACTTTTCGGAAATAATTACTTTTTTCATTGCTTTTTTTTAGTTTTTACCATTTCTTTTTTTTTGGTTTTTATTTGGATTTTTCCAACACGTTTTATGAGGTGTGTAAAGATAAATATGTTATATCAATACATAAGAAAGAACAAAGTGTGCAGAACAAACCCCAACATATTAATGTCTATAATGTCTGACTCATACCAGTTTGGGTTATTGATCATGGGGATGTGGGCATATGACAGATGTGAAGCCAGTAGTATATTTGTGCAGTGACTCCTGGAGGGGTGGACATCCATGGCTCATGTTTTGGTAATATTGTTGTATTTCCATAAAAAACTGATTTAGGATTTCCAGGTCATATCATATGTTGTATTGGAAAGTGTATACTGTCATGTATTTCAGAGTGGGTGGAGGAGAGTGCATTTATGTTGTCCAAATTTTTCTTTTATCACTATAGTAATAAAACAGTACCTTTTGTACTTGATCCAAACTGAGATCCTTATTGGAAGCAAAACCAGCCTGTTGGGTTTATTTAATGTTTAAATGATTTTCTAGTAGAGTTACGTTATGAAGATCCAAATTATGGAAATATCCTTTATCCGGAAAACCCCAGGTCCCGAGCATTCTAGATAACAGGTACCATACCTGTAGTAGCTAAAGCATGGTTGCGTATTCTCTAAACTGTTAAAAATTGCTCCATTAGTTGGTAGTGTCTGGGTGCATACTTAGTAGGGCTAAAACTGCTGCTATTAGCACATGTATCGTGATGGGCGAATTTATTCGGCAGGGGCGCATTTATTCGCAGGCACGAATTCGCTGCGAATTTGCCCTTTTGACAGCGAAAATATTTCTACGCCGACACGGGTGCCCATTTTGATGCCAGCGAGTTGTTGGTGGTGTCAAAATGGTGTCAAAATGATCGTTTTGCAATTTTTTTTGACAGTTTTGCCAATTTCGCGGGAATTTTGCAAAATTAGTGGCGAAGCCAAATGGGACAAATTCACCCATCATTGCACATGTATTAACATGTATCAGATTTTAACAGTTGGAATAAGCAACCTCAACCTAGGAAAGTGTTTGAAAGATTAAATACCCCTTTATATGACGTGTGTGTGTCATCTGCCTTTAAAATGACCAATGTAATGCACTGATGCAATGGTAGAATTTTTCAACGAACTGTACCACACTCTGATTAAATCACTGCCTGCATTTATAAACACTGTATTCAGGAGGGGGGAACTGTGGGTGGCACATGGTTTTTTCTTGGAACATATAATGAATGAATCCTATGGCCACAGCTCATACTTTTATAATAATATTGGTACTGCCAATACTGGGTATTCACTCTAATCTAGGGGTACAATAAATGCAAAGAATATAAATACCGGTTATTTTTTTCCCATCAATGTATAGTTTAAAAAAACACCATTTTTTTTTAAAGGTATGTTGTGTCATCTGCTTTCAAAATGTGCTCCACTTGCAACACTGACAACCTACTTCACTAATCTTGAGCATTACTAGCTGATGTACTAGTGCAAGGAAACAGCTTCAGGAAGTAATTATTCAGGAACAAGCAATAAAGTTATTCAGTGGGGCTCATTTATTAACACTAGGCAAATAGCGAGCAATCAGTACTTGGCTTTTTTCTAACATTTGAAGATGATCATGAAACACTGAAGTGGCTTGTAGTATTTAGTGATGGGCGAATTTCTCCCGTTTTGCCAAAAAAACATGAATTTTGACGCCGGCGTCCAAATTATTTTAATAATTATTTTTTATTAAGTCAATGAGTGCCTAGAATTGTCACCGGCTTCGGAATTGTCGCCGGAGTCAGAATTTGTTGCTGGCAAATTTTTGCTGCAATTTTGCTAATTTATTCGGCGCCGGAAATTCGCCGTGAATTTGCGCCTGGCGAATAAATTCGCCCATCACTAGTATCCTCATGTTTAATTAGGGATACATTATTGGTGCATTCATTCAACACAGAAGTTTAACTGAGCTATATGATGTAAGTGGCATTATTACGTACTACTAATGACATCACTACACATTCTTTACAAAGCTATCATTTACAGGTTATTCATGCCTTGTTTATTATGAAGGGTATAAGCCACAAACACAAATATGTAAGATTAGTTGACAGCGAAAGAGCCACATGGCTGCCTAAAGAACAGAGGGTACTGAAGTGTGTGTTAGCTCTGGTATTCAGCTCTGCAACATGGGAATTCTGCCATCTTTTATGTTACGGGATTATACATCACAGTTTAAAGCCATAAACTTTGACCCTTCACTAAGTTTGGTTAAATGTTAGATTTTTTCAACAGAATAAAAATTAAACTCTCCACTTAAATTGATGCTTTTAAATGGTCCCTTGGTTTATCTTCCAAGAAAGTGCGTAGAATGTGCAAGGCTGTTGGGCACAGTGAGGTCAGCCTAGATACGTGTACTATGTACAAAGCACTAAATATCATTGTAGAAGCTTTTAACACAGCGAAAACCCTGCAATTACCACCTTCTTAACTACAGGGTACACTTGGGTCAGAGATACCTTTTCTACTAAACAAGAGCAACCATTATTTTTCAGCACATTAGCACACAGCATAAGTACAGAGAAGAAGGGTAAATCACTTCACTACTGAATTTTAACTGGCATAATTCTGCACCAATAATTGTACCTATCGCTTCCCTTTACAATCATAAATGATTGTTAAAGTGTTTTAAGTATAACTACAAAGTAATGAATACTCCACCTCACTGTCCTCGTTGACATCATTCAATTCAATAGGGCTTCTGTAGAAAGAACAGTATCTCAACTTCTAAAAATAAATGTAAATGTATTTTTTTAAACAGACATACAGTACCTGATTCCACAAAATGAAAGGAAATCATGTTTCTCTGACTAACCACTTTCCAACATCCATTATGCTCACAATGTAATGAAACGCCTACCTGAACCTGTTTAATTGTGAAGTAATGGATTCTAGGACTTGAGATCTGTTGATAGTGGGTGGCGCACATATTCTCTAGAAAGCTGGATGACTTTAAGGGGGTTATTTATTAAGGTTTGAGTCGTGTTTTCCACGAAAATTCGAGTTTTCAAGTTGATTTTCTTTGGTTAAAACTTACATTTATTTTAGTATACCCTGACCCTGGAAATAGCTTGAATCTCGAAAATACACCATCTAAAATCTGTCAAGGTCATATAGGAAATAGCTTGAATCTCGAAAATACACCATCTAAAATCTGTCAAGGTCATATAGGAGTCAATGGCAGGGGTCTATTGAATAATTTGAAAATGTTAATATTCTTCATGTTGTTCGAGTTTTTTTTTTCCAGAAGATTTTTCCCGAAAACTCAAATAATTCGAGAGATTTGAGTTTTACCTGCAGAAAACTCGATTAATTTGAGTTCAACTTGAACTCACAAAATTGTGTGTTTTCTTAAATAAGATACCATTCAAGTTGTGAGTTCATTCGAGGTATAAAAGAATCTTAACATTGGACCTTTGATAAATAATCCCCTAAATGCCAGAAATCATCACTTCATAATGGGTTATATAACTGTTTATTTGAGATGTGATGTTGTTACAGGGTTTAAATTATAAGCATACAACTATAGTGAAAACCTGGGTATCCTTAAAACCTAAACTAAGCACAGATTTAAAAGATTTTAATCAAAATTGAGATGGAACAAAATTAATAATGATCCTTGAAAGAAATTGGCTCAAGTTAAGTCAAAAAATTAATGTATAAATAATTGGTTAAACTTTGCTGAAGTACAAGGTACTGTAGAATATGAGCTAGAGAAAATTATAGGGAAAGGCAGCTATATGAAATAAGGCTAGTCCAAAGAACCTTATTGCCTTATCATAGGGCACCCATCGAAAATGGAGGAAAGGAGGTGCTAGCACTGGCAAACAAAAGGGAGACGTCAGTTAGCCTTTTAGCTAATTATCACCTGCACAAAATTGCACTGGATGCTTTCAGACTCTTTCAATAGTTAGTTAATGGAGGGGTCATTTGGAGAACCTTAGAGATAAATAGAGGAGAGCGATTCCGCACACCAGGCCGTTAGTTAAAATAGAAAATCTTTATTTAGCCATGTTTAAAAATACACGCTGTATCTTTCGCTTAAGAAAGATAGCGAAGCGAAAGATACAGCGTGTATTTTTAAACATGGCTAAATAAAGATTTTCTATTTTAACTAACGGCCTGGTGTGCGGAATCGCTCTCCTCTATTTATCTCTATCGTTCACGGCGTGGGACGCCGAACTTCCAGCACCCAAACTTGGATTTACTGTGCCGGCTGCCTTCTAATCAACTTGCGGCGAGTCGGAGCGGTTCTCGCTCTCCCTAAAATTTGGAGAACCTTGCCCTATCCATGGAGCTACAAAACACCTGGACAACCTTTAAAGTAACAAAGAGGAACTGACAGCAAAGCAAAAAATGCAAGCTTGCCCCAAATAAAACATGTTGCTTCTTTCAGTACATTCGCATATTTAGTTCTGCTGTGATATGTGCTCCTTTCTGTGTCTAATTGGTTACTACTATGTAGGATCCTTTAATTGAGCTCACAAATCAATACTTCATTTTTAACTAGTAGTTCAGAGAAAAAAAAAGCAAGAAGGCAAGAGCTAATTTTTCTTTCTAAATAAATATCACTTGCAAAATATATAACAATGTATAATATTGCAACACAAAAAAAGATACATTTAAAAATTCACATTTATGTGGATTTTTCTCTTTTTTTTTTCGGTAGCCTCAATTCACCATTCACCAAGTCTGAGCCTCTTGAGAAAATCTTTCAAACCCCAGTTATTTTTACACATCTGAATGTGATTAATTTCTTAAGAAAGGAGAAAAAAATCACTCTTTAAAATCAATGGACTGGTTTTATACATGTTATAAAACCATAATATGAAATTTCAGCTGAATGTTAAATTAGCATAGGAGGAAGACAAACAAGTTCAAATCTAATTAGAAAATATCCCATAAACAGTGGATTGTGTAGTGGATTGTGAATATGTATGTATTTGGCAGGAATAAAATGAAAAGCTTTTTACTAACTTTATCATATCAGCAGTGGATATGGATATTTTCTCAATGTTTCTTACAAAGTATAATACTTTTTTGTCTCTTTAAACCAAAATGCGGAGCAAGGAACTTAATGCATTCTTATAAAAAATAAAAATTGTGTTTAAATATAAACCAGACTGCTCACCTTTTAATCGGATGTTACAGGGAAATAACTTTTTCTAGGGGGTGCTAGTTCTAAACCTAAATAATTCCATTCTCAGCTATTTATACTGGCCGTAACCAGAGTGTCATATGTAGTATAAAGACTTTCACCCCGTAAGTAAAAAAGGCAAATTTTTATAGTTTCGCATATTTTAGGTGAAGCAAAACGGGTCAGATTTGCTCATCACTAGTAATATACCCCAAAACAATGTTTTTTTATGGAATTGAGTTTCAGATTTAATATGAGGAGATAAAAAATTCTCCAGATTTCATGAGATAAATCACACATTTTTCTCAAATCTGGGACAGTATTTGCTTGAGTCTGTCTTATAGTCAGTTCTCAAACTGGTCCCAAGGAAACTTGGGGGCAAATTCACTAAGCCGCGAAGCGCCGAACGCTAGCGTTAATTCGCTAGCGTTTGACATTTTCGCTACTGCGCAAATTCACTAACGAACGCTGGCGTAGTTTCGCTAGTGTTACTTCGCAACCTTACGCCAGGCGAATTTTCGCTAGCGACGAAACTACGCAAATTCACTAACTTGCGCAGTGTACTGAACGCTACCTTTTACGCTAGACTTCCTTCGCCACCTCAGACCTGGCGAAGCGCAATAGAGTAGATAGGGATTGTTTCCAAAAAAGTCAATTTTTTTTCTAAGTCCCAAAAAACGCTGGCGTGTTTTCTACATGATGGGTGATAGGCTGAAAAAGATCGAAAATATTTTTTGGGGCTCCCCTCCTTCCCCCCTATATTTCCTGACTCATGGCAACTTACCTAGACAGTAGGCACATGTGTAGGGCAAAATAAAATTTATATTTGCAGATTGGAAGGTTTTCTTGGCATTTGTAGTGCTGATACTTGTTCCTCCATTGAAATTTGAATTTCGCACCGTATGCAAATTAGCCTTCGCTAGCGTAACTTCGCTTTACATAGCGAATTAACGCTAGCGCAACTTCGCAACCTTACGCTACCCCTGAGCGCAACTTCGGATTTTAGTGAATTTGCGGAGCGCTGGCGAAACTACGCCTGGCGAAGTGCGGCGAAGCTCGGCGAAGTTGCGCCTGGCGCAACTTCGCATCTTAGTGAATTTGCCCCTTGGTCTTTTCTGTGCATTATTTATTGCAGTGTATGAGTAATGTGACTGCTGTACCATAAATAGAAATCAGAAACTGTATATTTATGTTGTTACAGGTATAATATTATAACAAGATATTATAACCATAACAATTAATAACAAAAGACCTGCTTATATTGCTTTAGTTTGTTGTTGCAATATAACATTGACAGTTTAGCTCTATTAGCTTTTCTGAATGAATGCCTTTAATTATTGTGGAATTTGGCTTGAATTTTGGTATAATACGTCATTATAATTAGAGGAAACATATCAGTAATGAAATAAGAAATCTCTAGCCACAAATGCAAAATCCTATTACCAGTGAAAATTATAATTTCATTTTCCATCAGAAATTTGACACATACAATAATGAAGAAAATCAGTTCTGTAAAAGGAAAAATAGGTTGGCTGATAGATTTTATGTGTTATATGTGTTGCATGCTCACATTTCTGATTTTTTTTTTTTTTTTTTACATTGAGGGGCACATTTACTATTGGTGGAATATCGAGGGTTAATTAACCCTCGATATTCTACCGTCGATGTAAAATCGACGGCCGAATTTGAAGGATTTACCACATTTCCTTCGATCTAAAAAAATAATTTGATCGAACGATTAAATACTTTGAATCTAACGATTCAAAGGATTTTAATCCATCGATCAAACAATTATCCTTCGATCAAAAAAAGCTAGCAAAGCCTATGGGAACCTTCCCCATAGGCTAACATTGGTGCTCGGTAGGTTTTAGGTGGTGAAGTAGTTGGTCAAAGTTTTTTTTTTTAAAGAGACAGTACTTCGACTATCGAATGGTCGAATAGTCGAAGGATTTTTAGTTGGAATCGTTCGATTCTAAGTCGAATTCGTAGTCGAAGTAGCCAAAAAAATACTTCGAAATTCAAAGAATTTTTTATTCTAATCCTTCACTCGAGCTAAGTAAATGTGCCCCTGAATGTATACTCATGGCAGAGTAGCATTTTATCCCTTGTAAGTTTCCTGAGAGAATAGTAAATAATAAAAGTAAGGACAATATCAGTAAATGCAGATTTTTTTATGGCCCAAAACAATTTAATCTTTTCAGCAATCTACTTTCAGTTCAATTTTTGATATGTTTTAATGTACCAGTGGGCACAATGCAAAACTCTCATTTGGTGGGTCCCCACTGTCCCAAGAAATGTGTGAAACTGGATTTATCAGGGCATATAATGAAGAACGGGTCACTGTTTAATGAAGAAGACTTAATCCCCAGATAAATTACAAACCGATTGAGCTCTTCCATATGAATAAAATATAGCTATCGCTGTAGGTTGCTTTTGTCAAATGTTACACCACATGGAATGTTTGAAGGTAAGCCCCTGGTGGAGCTTGGTCAGATACCCTATTTGTTATATTAAAGGAACAGTTCAGTGTAAAAGTAAATTGGCTGTGCAAAATAATAAATGTTTTCAATATAGTTAGTTAGACAGACATATAATGTATAAAGGCTGGAGTGAATGGATGTCTAACATAAAACAGAACCAATTTCTTGTTTTTCAGCTCTCTAACTTTTAATTAGTCAGCGAATTTAAGGGGGGGTCACATGGGACATAACTGTTCAGTGAGTTTGCAATTGATTCTTAGCATGCAGCTCAGATTCAAAAGCAACAGTTATGACCCATGTGACCCAAGTCACTGATTGGTTGCTGCCTGTTAATCAATCAGTGGAAACCAAGAGAGATGCAAAGCTGGAAGTAGTGTTCCTGCTATTTTGTTAGACATCCAGTCACTCCAGCCTTTATACATTACATTTTTGGCTAACTAACTATATTGAAAACATCTTTTATTTTGTACAGCCTATGTATTTTTATTTTTATACTGAATAGTTCCTTTTAAATGGCCCTGTCTATAGTATGTATTTGAATTGCATCAAGAGCAAGAGACAAATGGGGTAAATTCACTAAAGCGTGAAGCGGCTAACGCTAGCGCAAATTCGCCAGCGTTGACGTCATTTTGTTACTTTGCCGATTTACTAACGGGCACTGGCATAAATCCGCTAGCGAAGTGGACCTACTCTAGTGCTACTTCACACTTACGACAGGTGAAGTTGTGCTATGGCGAAGGGACGTAACTATGCTAATTCACTAACTTGCGCATTTTACTGAACGTTACCTCTTGCGCCAGACTTGCCTTCACCACCTCAGACCAGACGAAGCATAATAGAGAAGATAGGGCTTGCTTCAAAAAAAGTTTACATTTTTTCTAAGTTCCAAAAAACGCTGGCGTCTTTTACTTTTTAGGCTGAAAAAGATTGTATATTTTTTTGGGGGTACCCACTTTCCCCCCTATATTTCCTAACATATGGCACCTAAACTATACAGTGGGCACACGTATAGGGCAAAATAACAACTTTATTTTATTTTATAAAGCTTTCCCAGGCTTGTGTAGTGTAATGTATTTGCTGCTACATATACGTCCATTGTACCTTAACTTGGCACCGTATACAAATTAGGCATCACTAGCGTAACTTCACTTTGCTTTACGAATTAACGCTAGCGCAACTTCGCTACCTTTCGCCTCCTGGAGCGCAACTTTCGATTTTAGTGAATTAGTTGTGCCCTGGCGAAATTTCACCTGGCTAAGTGCGGCAAAGTGCGGCGAAGGCCTCGCTAGAGTACATTCAGTGCTTAGAGAATTTGCCCCAAAGGGTGCAATCTCTTTTCTAGATAAGGAAAGTTAGTACTTGCACTGTTCCTGTAGTGTGATATACATTTTTGAATACCTCCAAGAAGTGGGTGATTTTTGTTCTATATTTCCTGTTTTTTTTTAATTTCTGAGGGATGCAGGAAAGGCTAACTTTGGTATCTTGAGCAACACAAGGTATTTTTTAATGGGTTTGATAATTCTTACACTGCCTGTTGATGAACATGATGATGGTGCACCATTCACACTGTTGATGAGATATGCCTCAAAGCACATCAGTTTAGTTACATTTAGTTTAGCGTTTACATTTTTCACTCAATAAGGAGGAACTTCACTAAAAATGTGATACAATGTTTTGATGAATCACTTTCTTTCATAAGCATTAGCATCACTGTATAACTCATTACCAGACTGAAGGGGGGAGGTAACCTAGTTCATAAAGCATGACATGGGAGGTTGAAATACCACTCAAAAAAAATACCAAATCACACAGATTATATTGCTTTTGCATAATGTGTTCTTTCATTTATCAGCACACCATAACCATCTCTGATGTTAAAATCCTACTCACATATACACACACAAACATCATTTTAATCAATCTATTAATGCTTTTTCCAATCTCAATTAGTAGGCCACTCAATACAAATTAGTTAAGTTGAAAATAATTCAAAATACTATGGATCTTCTGCACGGTACCATTAAACAGTTTTCACAGCACAGATCAATGTCTTTCTCTGCATGAAGTCCCTCGTGCTTCACAATCTACTACCAAATTGCAGTCCTTAGTTGCCGAGATCATAAGATAATGCTTATGTACAATCATGAGACATCTCCAGGGTTCTTTGCATTTAGGAAAAATGTAACTCCTTAACAACAAAAGGTTGGAGTTAACTACTCTTGAGATACCACTGTAGTGTGTAAAACAGACTTGCCAGAGGCAAATTGGAAGGTTATAGAGGAATAACTTTAACCTTAAAGTAAAATGATACAGATTAAATGGAAACTATACTTTCTATATGTTTCATTATTTCTACTGCCTAATATTCTATGTAGTGTTGGCTTATAAACTTATTTTATTTCATGGCCAAATATACCCCTACAGTTTTATCCCATTAAATAATGGATATTTTTCCATCCATCCACATTCCAGATTTCTTTAACAATGGTGGCTATTTATTAAAGTTCTTTGGAGCAGACACTCAATAAAGGCAATCTTCCAACAGGCAGTTGAATCAAAGTGAAATAGTTTATTGTGTCCATAGCCTTACTCGTTGACTAAGTTTTTGTAACACAAAACATGTGAGGCTGTGGACACAATAAACTATTTCACTTTGATTCAACTGCCTGGTGGAAGATTGCTTTTATTGAGTGTCTGCTCCACAGAATTTTCCTTTTGTCCACTTCCTGCGCTGAGGGCGTGGAGCCAGCAAAATATTTTGACTACGCACGTTTTGTGGCCATACGCCCCAATTGCAATTTTCATTTTGCAAAATGTGGCAGGTTCTGAAAGTTTGAACACGTTTCTGTGGTTTTTATGTGTTATAAAAGTTTTGTTAATGAAGCTGCAATTCACAGTTTCCCCAAGATACCTGTGTATCTTAAATTGTTACAATTGCTTCTTTGCTTATCTAAAATTGTTACAAAAGTGTCTAAGTGCACCTTCCATGTATTGTTGGCCAAAAGCCAATTAAGTTTCAGAAACTTTGTATCTTTTTCTGGCTGTTCAGTGCAGGAGATCAAAGAGAAAGTCGGGACACTGTGGGTTAAACTGTCAAAATCGGGACTGTACTGTAAAAAGCAGGACAGTTGGGAGGTATGGTTTTAGTAAAAATTCTAATTGTTTGAGATAAAAACTAAAAATTTTCAAGCTTTATTATGCCCCAAAGCTGCAGAAATCTCAAATCAGAAAATACTCTTAAAGTAATTTAACGTTTGAAGATGTTTTTAGCCTTCATGATGTTCAGGAGTTTTTTTTTGTGGTTTGCCCTCAAAAACGCGACCAATTCAAGGGTTTTTTTACCAATAACTTGACCAATTCGAGTTTTTGAGTTTTTCACCCCGATTGCATTCAATCGATTTTTTTGCATCGGGTTTTTCATAAATAAGCAAACATTTCAGTTGTGAGTTTACTTGCGGTAATAAAAACATCACAAACTCGACCATTGATAAATAACCCCCTTAGTGTGAATATTCAAAAATATATTTTAGCTCCACTCTTTAAATCTTCTTCAAAATTGCTAAAACTGAAAACAAGTTTATTTATTTTTTTAAAGTAACTAGTCCAAAATACCACTGAATCTGAAACATAAATATTTAACACCGTATGCCACAGAATTGTAAAGTTCTTATTGGATATTGGAGTCCAGTTGAGGCAGATTTACTATCCTTTGATTGTGGGTTCGTAAGAAAAGGCAAGAGAGATCTTAAGCATGGTTTCTTTCATCAATTGGCTTCTTTTCCCCTTGTACAGGATTTTGCTATTGATCTGGGGTTTTATTTTTTGAAAAACACATGCTTGTTCAAAAAAAAAAGAGAATTTGAGAAAGCTACAGTGTAAATAAACATGCATTTGTTAAAAGGGATTGTTCACCTTTGAGTTAACTTTAAGTATGATGTAGAGAGTGATAATCTGGGCCAATTTGCTGTTGGTTTTCATTTTATATTATTTGTGGTTTTTTAGTTATTTAGCTTTTTATTCCACAGCTCTCCAGTTTGCAGTCTCAGCAATCTGGTTTCTAGAGTCCAAATTACCCAAGCAACCTTGCATTAATTCGAATAAGAATAGGATAGAACCTGAATATATAGATGATCAAGTAGCAATAACAATAAATATGTAGCCTTTTTGTTTGTTTTTAGATGGGTTCAGGGAGCCAAATTTGAAAACTGGATAGAGTCGGAAGAAAAAGGCATTTAAAAACTATAAAAAATAAATAATGGCAGCCAATTAAAATGCTGCTTAGAACTGGCCATTCTATAGTTTACTTAAAGGTGAACCACCCCTTTAAATGGCAACCTTTAGACGGATACACCCAGTAATGAATTTGCCAGTGCAAAGTCCACTTAATTACTAGTAATGGGCGAATCTCGTTTTTGACGCCGGTGTCGGTTTTTTTTTGTCAAAAATGCGGCGGCAGGCGCATTTTCTCCAGCGAATTTTTGCTGCAATTTCGCAAATTTATTCGCCGGCAGCGAATCGCGCGGATTCCCGAATGGAGAATAAATTCGCCCATCACTATTAATTACTCATTGATTTAAAATCATCATCACACATATACAAAGAATACATTAGGGAAGTTAAATTCATAAGGCTCATCCGCCTGAAAACATCTTAATAACCCATTCATTCATGCTACTGTTTCTATGTCTGGGGCATATAAGGAGCTGTTCATTAAAAAAGTTTAAGATAATGGTGGTAGGTTCTGTTATTCATATATTATTATTATTATTATAGTGTTTTGCCAGTCTTAGACGTGGCAATGGCTTTTTTGAGTCTATTCTATGTGATGTATACCATTTCTGTCTATAGCCTATTAAATGCTGGAACCAGCAGTTTCCACAATATTCCATGCTAGTGAAAAAGTCTCAGTAACACTGAAATGTTCTCCGTGATTGTGCCCATAAAATGCCTTATAAAACTGATCCATTGTAGCTCAAATTTATTGGGGCTGTTTTTTTCATTTTAACCTTGCTTTGCAGCAATCAATACATGCCCTATAACTTGCTCATCATTGCACGATCTCTTATTCATTTATATCCCTTTCTTGCTTATCGTTGTTTAACGTGCTAATGCAATGATAAAAGACATTCCTGCTCATGCTTACAAACTATTATACAAATGGTCAGATTGATGTCTGTACCATGGATATCTACTGTATTGTGTGGGATGTAATTGTAATTGTTTTCTGAAAGCCCTGCCTAATTGTGTTGAGCATTTATGCAAAACAATAATCACTGATCATTTCCTGCAGTTTATTCCATGCTATCAGGTAGTAGTAGTAGAGGTAGTGATGATATAGCCAGAGAGCAGATAATGAAATGTAGTCACAATATAAACAATCACACCATGAAAACTGAAAAGATAGAAAAATGTTTTCTTCTTAGTGGTAGGAACAGAAAATAGGGTAACATTTTTTGTACTGTGTGGTATTCATCAGTTTTTAATTTTCATCATGAGATACCATTTATTTTTCAGGTATAGAATCCGTTATCTGGGAACCTATTATCCAAAAAGCTCCAAATTATGGGAAGGCAGTCTCCCCTAGACTCCATTGTAATCAAATTTATTCAAATTCATTCAGATTTTTAACATTTCTTTTTCTCTGTAATTAATCCTTAGTGGAAGCAAAACCAGCCTATTGGATTTATTTAATGTTTACATGATTTTCTAGTAGATTTTAAGATCAAAATTATGGAAAGACCCCTTATCTGAAAAACCCCAGGTCCCGAGCAGTCTGGATAGCAGGTCCCATACCTGTATATACTGTATTTTTCTGGTTATCATGGTATTATCAGAAGAATGCAAGAATTTGCATTGTTGCAATTAGGTACTACTGTTAAAGCTGGATTTTAGCAAAGAATAGGTCCTTCTTTTAAACATCTTTATTACAATCAGTAGAGCACTTTTTTAATATTATTAATAGATATAAGTGTAGGGTTTCTTAGCTTCTACTTTAGAAGTATTTGCTACTCCAAAACACTATGGGGGAAATTTACTAAGCAGGCAGCACAACACGAAAATTCGCTCAGACAATGCTAATTCGCGATGTTGCGTCCAGGAAGCCGAATGCTGGCGAAGTTGCACTAGCGTTAATTCGCCAGGCAAAGCAAAGTTGCGCGATCGTTGGCTAATTTGCATACGGCGGGAAGTTAAAGTTGAAGGAACGTAAATGTTTCTGCAAATACATTACACTACACAAGTCCAAGAAACCTTAATAAAATAAAATAAAGTTGTTATATTGCCCTACACATGAGCCCAGTGTATAGTTTATGTGCCATATGTTAGGAAATGTAGGGGGGAAGCCGGTTACCCCCCAAAAATACGCTCTTTTGCAGCCTACCACCCTGAAAATAGGAAGTAGATAGGAAGTCCTACACCGTATCTACTCTATTGCACTTCGCCTGGTCCGAAGTGGCAAAGGCAGGTCTGGTAACGTTCAGTAAAATTCGCATTTTAGTGAATTTGCGCAGTTATGTCCCTTCGCCAGAGCGCAATTTCACATGTCGATTGAGTACGAATGAGCGCCAGCGTCAGTCTCATTCGCTAGTTACGCCTGTGCCCGTTAGTAAATCAGCAAAGTGTTTTCCAGAAAGCTCCAAATTAGGGGATGTCAATCTCCAATAGACTCCACTCTAATCAAATAATGCAACTTTAAAAAAAAAATTGTCTGTAATAATAAATTTAATAAATAAATTATAAATGAATTTGGCCAGGATTCGGCCTTTTTCAGAAGAATTCGAACTAATCTGAATCCTTAAATCGTTTGACTTTTCTTCACACAAACAAGGAATTTTTTTTTTCGCCTGCTGCTCAGCAAATGGTTCTTTTTAACCCTTCTGGATTCAGTTCGGTATTCAATCAAATTTTTCACAAAGGATTCAGAATCCCAAAATAGTTAATATTTTGACAGCTGACTTGAAATTCAGATGGCAAGTTTTAAATTCATGTTTTTTGAGTTTGTTTCCTTAATAGAAAATGTTAAATAATAATAATAATAGAAAAATTCCTGATATGAACAATACATGATATATTTATATGAAAATATGAACATTGATAAATAAACCATGGTACCTTACTGTCAGGAGCTAACTGGGATCGAACCCTGAACTATACTCTCACAAGCTCCTGCATTATTTCGTTGAGCCACTGGAGACCTTTTGAACCTGCTTCTATTGGTATGATTAAAGACGTTCTACCTTTTACGTTTGCTCACCTCCTCCTCCTCCTTCTTGTTCTACCAGGTGTTGGTAATATGTTAATTGAGGGCCTTTATAAGCCTGTTACCAATGTTACTCCGGTGCTTGATCATTGAAGCTCCCAAGCTAGATCCTGCGTTTTCCTTGTTCCTGTGACTTCTGATTCCTGCTATCGTTCCTGAGATTCCTGCTTGTTCCTGAGATTCCTGCCTTGTTCCCTGTGCCTTTGTTCTCTGCTACAGTTCCCCTTACCTGCTCTCTGTTTGATCTCCTGGTTATTGACATCGGCTTGTTTTCTGGACTACCCTCTGCCATCAGCCTGCCTCCGACCTCGGCCTGCCATACGGACTTGTTTTGCTATCAGCCTGCCCCCGACCTCAGCCTGTTTCTCAGACTTGCTTTATTGTTGCCTGCCCTTGACCACCAACCTGGCGTAAGAACTTATATTATTTATCTTTTGTTATAAGTTATATTGCCATACTTTTCATTATTAAAAGACTATTCTGCATAACATGTTTCCGGCCTATCAAAACCTCAAATACCCGATGTACTCTTGTTATACAGCACCAAGGCTCCTAACCACCAGCCACTCACCTGTGGCCAAGCCTGACACCTTACACCTAATTTTTAGTAAGACCACTTTTTTTATATGGGAAAGCATGTGCATCTTGTGAAATATTCATTTTATTACTCGATAAAAGCAAGCAAACAACCAATGATGATGTAACTGCATGAATGCCCCAGTCATCAACATCATATTTAGCAGTATTCATGAAGTCTGTCTCCTATGTCTTCTCATAGGAATGCAGTATCCCTCGTTGTAAATATAAATACAAATAAATGGACTATGAATGTTTTCTGCTCAGAAGTTGAATCGTGATATTTAGGTAGAGCAAATGGTCATGCATTGATTTCAAGGTTTATGGAATCAACTTTAAGTCAAATGGAAACCACCTATGTATGAGAGAATTAAATGTAATAGCTTACTGTATATTATATTCCATTTTTAGTTTGCTTTATCTTTATTACGGATCAGACAACATGTGAAAGTCAAGTTGTACATGCTTATCGCTATGGAAAAATGCAATATTTGTGATTATTGATTGGCATATGCAGACTTAACTGCTGATTCCCTTATTTTAAAATACTTTTAAACTAATTAATCCAGGAGAATGTGAGGGTAAAACTGAGTTGTGCTTCTACCATTCGAAATGTGATTTCTCCCTCTCCACTAACAGGCTGCTTTATTTTTATTTATTTATTTTTTTAAAAAAAGTATATTAAAACACATTTTGCAGCTACTTGCTGACTGTGTGACTTGTCCTGAGGGCATTTAGAATTATAAGAAATTAATCCTCCAGTATAATGCTGCTGGCATCGGTGCTTGTGCTAATGTTTCTATGTAACACTGAGATTTTATATGGGTACATGTGCCTATGGTCACGAGCTGTATTGTGGTGTATCTATTTAGGTTGATAACAATTATTTTGTTTTTTTTTAAGGGAGGTGCAGCATAATATTACATTAATAAATAAAAATTTTATAACCAAGACTCGAGGACAAAGCTAAGTGTGACTTCCTTCAGCATTTACTTGCCAATAAAATCATATAATTGCGGCCAATGCATTAAAACTGATGGAGGGTCATTTATAAAGTCATTTATAAAGTATTTATTCCCAAATGGTTGTATTAGCTATGTTTTTTCCTGAATGCTAAAATATTAGATTGCTGTGCCCATCTTTCCGTTTTTTGCAAATTTGCATTCTGCACAGATTGATTCACAAATGAGGCAAGTGTTTGCATGATTGCAGCCACTGTACGGGGTTAATGTGTGTGAAAATAGCGTTGATTCGAATTTAAATTCTCAATTTGCAAAACTGTTTTGCTAAGATTTTTTTAGTTTGTACACATAAATATTCGCAGTTTGCGATTTTTGCCATATGTAAATCTCTCTAACGGACGTTTGTAGTGTGAAAAAAAATCGCAATTCAGTTTCCACATTAAATCCATCTCTATCAGGGGAATGTAATAAAAGTCGCAAAGAGCAAAACAATTCGCACCAATAAGACTAAAAATCCACATCTCGCAATGTAATATTGTTCCTTAAACTGTTATTGCATTGCGAATTTTAATTGCGCATTGCAAATTTTAATTGCGCACGCATAAGTAGTGCTTGAAGGTGTCGTAATCTTTTGGAGCAAACCTAACGACTTTTTCAGTAAGAAGTTTTATTACATTGACTGCGCATTGGCGCAAACAGTCTTTCACTGTCGGAAGTGGTCACTAAACAGTTTCCGGGCTCGCAAAAGCTATATTAAATTCGCACAAAGCAAAATTTGTTTGCGCAAAGGCATAACTTTTCGCATTGCGAATAGTTTTTATGTTAGCGATTTTTATTACATTCCCCCGTTAATGTATAACCATGAACAGGGCAAATATATTAACTTTGCGAACCATTCTGCCCTGCGTGATGTCCCATGGTGTTCTATTTGGACTTTGAAGCCCAGTTTGCATCATTTCCAGCATCAGAGTGCCCTAATTTATGTGTACACCCAATTTTTTGGCAAACCTCTGCAGCAGTGATTGATGCAGGCTACAATGGAAAACCTGGACTACTGCTTGGTTTGGACATGGTGAAAGTGGCCTGCATCAATATGTGCATCTTCTAGAGGAGACAGCAAGGCAGCAGAGCCAAGCTTGCATCTTGATGCAAGTACCCATAAATAATAAATGAGTTTAATCCACAACTGACAGTGGGCAAGCACAACCGAGGTGCTGTTAGTAAATGAACCCTGTTGTTTCCTTAATATCAGGCATATTTTTTTTTCTAGGGGTTTTCTTTTTATTTCCTGTACCAGTGTAGAAAATAAGTCATGCTTACAATTAAAGAGACTTTCTGCCTCTCTAGCTTTCTGCCTAGCCCACTAGAAAATATATCTATACTGTATGTCTCTTCTCTTTTTACAGTTCTTTTTTCTTTATTTTTATTTTATTTCTATCTACATCTTTTGTACATTTTTATTTTTATCCTTTATTTTAATTCTTTATTTTTATTACTACGTTTAATTTTATCTTTCTCTCTATATCTTTATTCTATCTATATCTTTTTTTCCTGTTTTCGTTTCCCTTAGCTTGCTTTCTTCTCTTGTTTTCACTTTTTACACCACCACTTAGAGCACTCTAATTACTATCACAAGCCCTCACATCTGTATTATATCTCCCCCATATTTTGTTTTGTTTTTTGTTATTTTGTTACAGTATATATTTTTGGATTTTTTAATTTATTTATTTTTTCTGCACTTTCCTGTTGTCCTCCTCCAATACGTTCAGTTTTAACACGCATGTGTATGCCCCTATGTGATCATAGCAGTGATATAACCTGGCTATATTTAAGGTTGGGTATATAGAGAGATAATTATTCTGACAGGTTGAAGGCCTGGACATCACATTGCGACAGCTGTCCATAACATGCATGAAGGCTGCTTTGTAGGATTACATATAGAACTATAGACAACATGATACACTACCTGATATATATACGTAGAGGGTTGGCATTGCACCTTACTCGCCATTGTATTGTACATCTGTGTTGAGGCTGCACATATAAATTGATACTGTTTTTCCTATATAATAACAACTTATACAAATGCTAATGCTAATTTTCTCTTGGTAAAAAACAATAACAGTATAAATTTGCCAAGGAAAAATAAATGTTCTTATCTTTTGTATACTTTTTTTGCTAGTAACAAAATAACTTAAGTAAACAACCTTTTTATAAATAATCAGGTTTCGCATTTTTTTTTTAAATCTTAGGAATTGGTAGCTTGTTAGAGAATCAATGGGTGTATGCAAATATATTCCCATTTGTGCCATTTTTCTGTTATTATTATTTCTGGTTCCTGTTGCTTGTTTGTCAGCAAATCTATCTCACTGAATTGAAATGTAGGTCACGGAATGGTATAAGAAGCAGGTAGAATAAGGCGCGTACAACATTTTTCATATTCCAAATTTAAATCTACCTTGGCAGTAGACTACTTCAACAATAAAAATAGTTTATTCTCATACACATTCACTATTAAAGTGAGACTGCCATGTAAACAACATAAAAGAGAGAAATGTAATGGTATTGCAACAGGTATGGGACCTGTGATACAGAATCATTGGGACATGGGGTTTTCCTAATCTAGTTGAAGGCAAGAGTTAGAGAACCCTTTCTCATGTGCATCTGCAAGTCATACCTCTTCACTCTTAAAGGACCACTAAAGTCCCAAACATAAACATTTACCCGTCATTCATTTACTCAGAGACACTGGTATATATGCCCTCAGCTGGAATTCCAATGGAGCTTTATTCTACAAATCTGAATGCCCAAATATACTGCCTTTCTGTCACATCTGCATGTAGAACCACAATCATGCTTGCAGTAAACATTTGTAAATGAAAGTTATATAAGTATAGAAACATTTGCTTTTTAAATGGTATTTTGTGCTGTTGTTTTTTTAATACAGATACTTCTTTATATATCTACCTTACTAACTGATGGTTTAGTTTTAATGCATTGGATTAAAGCAAGGCTAATTGTGTCATAATGTGAAGAAGCAAAACAAGATACAGGTATTGGATTCTTTATCTGGAAACCCACTATCCAGAAGGCTCTGAATTATGGGAAGGCCATCTCCCATAGACTACACTTTAATCAAATTGATATTTTCAAAAGTGATTTCCTTTTTTCTTGGTAATCATAAAGCAGCACCTTGTACTTGATCCCAACTAAGGTATAATTAATCCTTATTGGAGGCAAAACAATCCTATTGGATGCATTTAATGTTTAAATTAATTTCTAGTCGATTTTAAGGCATGGTGATTCAAATTACTATCCAGAAAACCCCAGGTTTTAAGCATTCTGGATAACAGGTCCCATACCTTTAGCAATTTACAAGGTGTCCTTTGCAAATATGAACTACATCCCTTTCCTGACATGTTGCGTATCACAAGCAAATTGAATGAAATGGTAATCATGGTTTGTACTCTCTATAATAAATAATCAATGTATGAAACCCTGCTTATATGCTCAGAAAACTCTTATTTAGATGTGGTACATTTCTTCCATGATGTACTGTAGGGGTGTGTTGATATGTATCAATCAGGGTTGCTACGCTGCTAAAAATTGCAGCTGGGTGAAATTAGAATAAAGGTACTAGTGAAAAACTAAAATTAATAACTAAAGTGAACTACAAAGCTCATATTCAGTGGGTACCCTAGCTAGGTCCCAAAAATGTTAACATTGACTTCTAACTTTATATCTGTGGGAAAGTGAAGTGAAAACCATGACATCCTGACACAAAGATAGTGCTTGATAAGAAAAACGCAGTCTTAGTCAATGACTCAATGCTGTGCAAATACTGCATATTTTTGCTTTTCATCTATCTTGACATGGCATTCCTCTCCCTGGATTTATGTAATATGTGTATCCTGCAACTGAATTCTGGATAATGATAGGACAGGGAAGCACATAGATAAAGTAAAATGTGTCAATGCTTCATTACTGTTACATATGAAATATAATAAATTGTTTTTCTTATACATTGGGGTTGTTCTCCCTGTATATACCTGTATGTGATCTGCAGTGTGATTTGGGAAAACGAGGACAGGGAAGCACAAACAAAGTTCAATATTTGTGCTTATTATAAGGTAGGGAAGGGAAATTGCAGTTTGCTTGGTGTCCATCTAAAGGCGTATATCAGTATATTATGAGCAGAAGACCAACAAGTAATACAGGTATGGGAACCAGTTATCTAGAAAGCCCCAAATTATGGAAAGGCCTTCTCCCATAGAATCCATTTTATCAAAATAAGCACAATGTTTAAAAGGATTTCCATTTTCTCTGTTATAATAAAACAGTACATTATACTCGGTCCAAAAGAAGATGTAATTCATCCTTACTGAAGGCAAAACAATCCTACTGGGTTTTATTAAAGTTGAAATGATTTTCTAGCAGACTTAAGAGATGAAGATCCAAATTATGGAAATATCCGTTATCCCCCAGGTCACAAGCATTCTGGATACCCTGTACCAGGTCAATAGTTTCATTAGAAGAAACAGACAACATTGTTATTGGTTAACTTGTACAGTATGTACAATACTTAATAGTTGGTAAGCAAAATTAATTGGGAAAATGAAACCAATAAATAGTAATGCTCTATTCTGCCTAAAATTCCAAATTCGATTTTTAAAAATCGCATATCCTTAGGTGTTGCCATTACTAATACAGGTATGGGACCTTAAGTTTTCATTTAACAGATCTTTCCGTAATGTGGAACTTCATACCCCAGTCTACTAGAAGGGGCACATTTACTTAGGGTCGAATTTCGAGGGTTAATTAACCCTCGATATTCGACTGTCGAAGTTAAATCCTTCGACTTTGAATATTGAAGTCGAAGGATTTACCGCAATTCAAAGGATTTTAATCTATCGATCGAACGATTTTCCTTCGATCAGAAATTTGTTAGAAAGCCTATGGGGACCTTAACATTGATGTTCAGTAGGTTTTAGTTGACGAAGTAGGGGGTCGCCAAAGAGACAGTACTTTGACTATCGAATGGTCGAATAGTCGAACGATTTTTAGTTCGAATCGTTCGATTCGAAGTCTTAGTCGATGGTCGAAGTAGCCAAAAAAAAACGTTCGAAATTCAAAGTGTTTTTTCTTCTATTCATTCACTGGAGCTAAGTATATGTGCCCCTAAATAGACTGGTTTTGTTTTCAATAAGGATTAATTATATCTTAGTTTGGATCAAGAACATGGTACTGTTTTATTATTACAGAGAAAAAGGAAATCACTTTAAAAATCTGGATAATTTGGATGAAATTGAGTCTATGGGAGACCACCTTTCTATAATTCTGAACTTTCTGTATAATGCGTTACCGGATAACAGCTCCCATTCCTGTGCTATACTTCTGCTGTTACAAAATATCAATATTATGTCACTCGGGCTGTTGCTTTTAACATTAAAATCCTTCTGCGGTAGCTCATTGTTATTATTATTGTCCTCAGATGGAATTTCATATGACTTTGGCATCAGGCCTGTTTACCTTCTATTCCAAATTATCTCCCTATTCCATCATCAAGCAAGTCAGGTTTATGATGAATCTGCTGCTCAGCAGTAGGTGACGTATGGTGATAGGAAATTAATTCTGCAGTGCTCAGACTATGTAGGTATGGCCATGCAGGAGAGAATTGCCATGTGTCTCCATCATTGCTTTGGTTTCATTATTAATGGACGACGTCCAATATTCATTAAACCCCGTTAAAATAGTTGTTTAGATCTCTCAGACACATTGTTAAAAAAAGACCGATACAGTTCATAACATCATGTACACATGTAGATCATGCTCTGGCCACTACAGACTGAAGACTGCTGAGATGAGACAAATAATAAATACTGGTGTCTAATTGATGACAGCTCCAACTAGGACTCTTGGCAGCTGCGGATCAAATAATTTAGTTTCTCCCTTGTGAATAAATGCATCTTGGTTGTTACAGAATTTAAATTGATGCCTTCTGATATTTGGATGGGTAGCACAGATGGTAAACATAAAAAAAGTAACAGGGTACTGCATCATTCCAGAACTCATTGAAGTGTGATGATATTGAGCATTAAAGTTTCAACTTCACTGCAAAAGGAGAGAACATCTATTAAAGGGATATAATGTCAGACAAGTGTAGATATCAATGATTTAAAAACATCCTTCTTTAGCACTGCATTAGGGAATCTATTTTACTCACTATATTTTGGAAGGTTTTTATGGCAGGGGCATCATTTGTAGTTTCTAAAATGCATAACAATGCAACACATATAAAAATGTAGTAATGACACAGATCTTTCTCTAGGCTACACTGTAGGAGGTAATAAATATTTATATGCAAAAAAAAGTAGGTTATGATACTGAATACATACTGGCCACAACTGCACAATTTACAATATTAAGTTATGGCTTAGAAGCCTGACATGACATCTGTGTCGCGATCGCCGCCCGGAGCAGGTCCAGGAGCTCCGGGCGGCGCGTCCTCTCCTGCCGGCGTCGCTCCCAAAATGGCGGCGCCCATGGCCGCCACGTGGGTAAGCAGCACCGGCGCAATGATGTCAGTGCGCCGACGTCGGCGCAAGAGCGTCAATGGCGCCAAATTCAAAATAAAAAGACGATCTAGACGCCCGAATGGCGCCCAAGTATAGGAAACCTTGCTCTAAGTATTTCCTGGGTTCCCTGTGTGCTGATACTCCTAATCTTGTTCCTGATTAATATCCTTGACCCCTGCCTGGACTTTGGACTTGCTGTTATCTGCCTGCCCCTGAACTCTTGCCTGGATTCTGACCACTCTTTTGGATTAACCCCTTGGACACCGCGACCTTGTTCCCTCAAGAGGGCTTCCTCCTTGATCCTGACAACCTCCCTGGAGGGAGCTCCCGGCTCCCTGACATTATACTTGGGCCATGGATCCTACTGAGGAAGCTACGCCTGATGTCGGACGAGCGCTCCGCGGACTGGCATCCCGCATGGAGGATTATGAAGCCCAGCAGTACCGCATAGGGCAGGCACTCAATACCCTTCTTTCTCGTATGCCTCCAGCACCTCCAGCTCCCCAAGCTGCGGTAAATCCTTCCATGGCGGCCGTCTCATCTACCGCAGGTTCCTCGTCAAGTGAGCCTCGCATTTCGCCTCCTCCTCGCTTCAGTGGGGACCCACAAGCCTGCAGAGGTTTCGCTACACAGTGCCAGATCCAGTTCGAGTTCCAACCCTCACACTTCCACAATGAACGTTCCAAGGTGGGGTATGTGATGTCTCGTTTGGTGGGCAAACCGCTTGAGTGGGCAACATCTCTTTGGGAGAAGAATTCTCCGCTGACTTTTGATGCCAAGGCTTTTCTTCAAGCATTTCGTACTGTGTTTGATGCCCCGGGTCGGGTCACTAATGCCCCTTCTCGTCTTCTGCAACTCCGGCAGGGAAACCGCAGTGTCAGTGACTATGCTATTGACTTTAGAACTTTGATGGCTGAGACTTCCTGGAATGACGATGCCTATAAGGCCGTATTCTATCAAGGTCTGTCTATTCGCATTAAGGATGATCTTGTCTCCAGGGAGTTCCCTGACCTGCTGGAGGATCTGATCACACTTTCTATTAAGGTGGACACTCGGCTCAGAGAGCATCAAGTAGAGAGGGAGCGCTGTAAAAGATTTCAACCCTTGCTGGCACCTCGCTTCCAGAGACCTCTTCTGCATACTCCTGTTACTCAAGCCTCCCCTTCTCCTCCGGAGGAACCAATGCAAGTTGGAAGGGCTCGTCTTTCCGAACAAAAAAGACTCCGTAGACGAATGGCTGGCTTATGTCGGTATTGTGGCGGACAGTCTCATTTTGCGAACTCTTGTCCGGTGAAGCCCACGAGTTCTGTTCCCCGAGGTATATCTAGGGTAACTCATGTAGGGGGCACTACTCCAAAGTCTCAAGAGAACACTCACAGGTTTCTCCTTCCATTACAGATTCGCCTAGCCTCTAAGACTATCGTTGGCTCTGCTTTCATTGACTCTGGAGCTGCTGGGAACTTCATGGACGCTCAATTCGCCAAACACATGGAAGTTCCCTTATTCCCATTGTCTACTCCTCTCCGTGTCATTGCCATTGATGACAGACCCCTGGAGGCTGAATTTATCTCCATGACGACTGGGGAATTGCCTGTGCAGGTTGGGACACTGCATAAAGAGACTTTCGTTCCTAATTATTTCCTGCCCATCCGTTCCAGTTGTTTTGGGTCTCCCTTGGCTGCGCCTGCATAATCCCTCCATTGATTGGACCGCAGGACAGATTTCCCGTTGGAGCCCATTTTGCCAGCAGCACTGTCTTCCTGCTGAACCCCTCCAGAGGGTGAATATCTCTTTGTCGGATTTGAAGTCTCTACCCCCCTTTTACAAGGAATTCGCTGATGTATTCTGTAAGAAGTCTGCAGAATTCCTTCCTCCACATCGACAATACGATTGTCCTGTCGATCTCCTGCCTGGAACCATGCCCCCTAGAGGTCGTACTTATCCTCTCTCCAGCGGAGACCACTGCCATGAAGCGGTATATCCAAGAAAATCTCCAGCGGGGGTTTATTCGCCCTTCTACTTCTCCTGCTGGGGCTGGATTCTTCTTCGTGGAAAAGAAGGATGGAGGCCTACGTCCTTGCATTGACTACCGGGGTCTTAATAAAATTACCGTTAAGAACCGGTACCCTTGCCCTTGATTGCCGAACTCTTTGACCAACTGAAGGGGGCTAAAATCTTCACTAAGTTGGATCTCCGTGGGGCGTATAACCTTATCCGCATCCGGGAGGGTGACGAATGGAAGACAGCATTCAACACTCGGGACGGGCACTATGAGTACCTCGTAATGCCCTTTGGTCTCTGCAATGCTCCCGCTGTCTTTCAAGAATTCGTGAACGACATTTTCCGGGATCTCTTGGGAAAGTTCATGGTCGTGTACCTTGATGACATCCTGATTTTCTCCAAGGACCTTACAAGCCATCGTTCCCAGGTGAAGGAAGTACTCTCTCGTTTGAGGAAGAACTCTCTCTTTGCCAAACTGGAGAAATGTGTGTTTGAAGTGTCCAAGATTCCTTTTCTGGGCTATATCATCTCCCCAGAGGGTTTTGAGATGGATCCTGTGAAAGTGTCAGCTATCCAAGAGTGGCCCCTACCACTGAGCACTAAGGCAATCCAGAGATTCATTGGTTTTGCCAATTACTACCGGCAATTCATTAAGGGATTCTCTTCTCGTATTGCTCCTATCCTGGCCCTCATCCGAAAAGGGGGTAAACCCAGCTCATGGCCTCCGCCTGCTATAGAAGCCTTTCAATCCTTGAAGGATGCCTTCACTTCTGCTTCGGTTCTCCGCCATCCTGATCCAGAGTTACCTTTCTTCATCGAGGTAGATGCTTCTGATGTTGGAGCTGGAGCTATCCTGTCCCAAAGACACCCCTCTGATGGGAAGCTGCACCCATGTGCGTATTTCTCTAAGAAGTTTTCTCCTGCAGAACAAAATTATGATGTAGGAAATCGAGAACTCCTGGCTGTTAAGCTTGCCTTAGAAGAGTGGTGTCACCTCCTTGAAGGTTCGTTGATCCCAGTCACGATCTACACGGATCATAAGAATCTTGAGTTCATTCAATCTCTCAAGAGGCTGAATCCCAGACAAGCAAGGTGGTCTCTCTTCTTCTCTCGATTTAACTTTGTCTTGACTTTTCGCCCTGGCTCCAAGAATCGGAAGGCCGATGCTCTGTCTCAAAGTTTCACTCCGGTGGATCGTACTCCTGAGAGATTAGAGCCTATTATTCCTCCTGTCAAGATCATCGCTTCATTGTATCCTCAGTTTGCTGATCAAATTCTGGCTGGTCAATCTTCTGCCCCTCCTGATACCCCCATTGGAAAGGCTTTTGTACCTCCTGAACTTCGGCTACCTATCCTGCAACAGACTCATAGTTCCAAACAAGCTGGACATCCTGGTCCTGTTAGAACTCTTGAACTTTTATGTCGTCTAGTTTGGTGGCCGACAATCCGTAAAGATGTCAAAGACTTTGTTTCTGCCTGTATCATTTGTGCCACTTCCAAATCCAGTCATTCTCGCCCCAGTGGGTTACTACAACCATTGCCAGTTCCCTCTCGTCCTTGGACACACTTGGCTATGGACTTCATTGTTGAACTTCCTCCCTCCGGTGGGAACACAGTGATCTGGGTTGTCATTGACCGCTTTAGCAAGATGGCCCACTTCATTCCTCTACGGAAGCTTCCATCTGCAGTGGAGTTGTCACAGTTGTTCATACAGTTCATTTTTCGCCTGCATGGCTTCCCGGCCGAGATCTTTTCTGACAGAGGGTCCCAATTCACTGCGAAGTTCTGGCGTTCCCTGTGCAAAGATCTGGGTATTAATCTTCAGTTCTCCTCAGCTTATCATCCCCAGACGAATGGAGCGGCTGAGCGAGTGAACCAAGCCTTGGAACAGTTTTTGAGAAAGCACGTTACCCTTTGTCAAGATGATTGGTCTGATCTCCTCCCGTGGGCGGAATTTGCTCATAACAATGCCTGCCACACTTCCACTGGAAGGTCCCCATTTATGTCGGTGTATGGTCAACATCCTCAAGCCTTCCCACAAGACTTTGTGTTGTCCGATGTTCCGGCCGCTGATGACCATGCAGCTCACATGTCTGCTATTTGGGCCGCAACCAAGTCCAACCTGGAGAAGAGTGCTCTGGTTCATAAGACGTTTGCAGATCGTAGACGTAGACCCTCTCCTCCCTACAAGGTCGGTGATAAAGTCTGGTTGTCTTCCAGGAACATTCGGTTGAAGGTACCATCTCCTAAGTTGGGTCCGAGGTTCGTAGGTCCTTTTTCCATCCTGGAGGTGATCAATCCTGTGGCTGTCAGACTTCCTCCTGAGATGCGAATTCCCAACGTGTTTCATGTCTCCTTGGTGAAACCCGCTACCTCCAACCGCTTTTCTGTTGTCCAGCCTCCACCTCCTACTATCTCTGTGGATGGTCAACAAGAATATGAAGTGGAGAAGATCCTTGACTCCAGAATCTCCAGGGGGTCTCTTCAGTACTTCATCAAGTGGAAAGGCTTTGGCCCTGAAGAATGTTCCTGGGAGGGACGCTCTGATGTCCATGCTCCTCGTCTGGTGAGGGAGTTCCACTCCAAATTTCCCCAGAAGCCAAGTCCTGGTGGTCCGGAGGCCCCCCGTGAGGGGGGGTACTGTCGCGATCGCCGCCCGGAGCAGGTCCAGGAGCTCCGGGTGGCGCGTCCTCTCCTGCCGGCGTCGCTCCCAAAATGGCGGCGCCCATGGCCACCACGTGGGTAAGCGGCGCCGGCGCGATGACGTCAGTGCGCCGACGTCGGCGCAAGAGCGTCAATGGCACCAAATTCAAAATAAAAAGACGATCTAGACGCCAGAATGGCGCCCAAGTATAGGAAACCTTGCTCTAAGTATTTCCTGGGTTCCCTGTGTGCTGATACTCCTAATCTTGTTCCTGATCAATATCCTTGACCCCTGCCTGGACTTTGGACTTGCTGTTATCTGCCTGCCCCTGAACTCTTGCCTGGATTCTGACCACTCTTTTGGATTAACCCCTTGGACACCGCGACCTTGTTCCCTCAAGAGGGCTTCCTCCTTGATCCTGACAACCTCCCTGGAGGGAGCTCCCGGCTCCCTGACAATCTGATTAACTAGGTCTTGTGAGGATTTAGTTCCATTGAGCAAAGTAAAAGAAATGTTAATTTGCTAAGATGGCATTTCATATCATTAGGACAGCCTCCATTATGTCAATACTTGTGTTTTAGAAAGTCCAGGTCAGTGTCCAGTGTTTCTTACAGACTAACTAATATTAACATGCCATTGTGTACATATATCTGCCCGATGCCAGCCGCAGCTGCACAGGATCACAGCCAGGGAATTTTGGAGACTTTCTCCTGGTATTTAAACGCTATGACAAATTCTCTTGCCTGGCCCGGGCTTAAGAAAAATTGGCAGAATTGGTGCAAATAAAATGATATATCTGGATCTATTGGTGTATTAGTAGCTGAGAAGTCTTTGGAACACATATATAGATATAGATTTTTTTTATTGTTGTCCTTGTCATCTGTCAATGAACTGCTGTGGGCTAATCCTATTGTGCAACTTTCCATTTGGGTTGGCAAGTGAGACTTCACTTAATATGGCTTTAACAGCTGTATTACTGCCACTGAAAAGTAACAAATAGTATCTATATCACTGTATATATCAGTAGAGTGTATATAAAGACTTTCTGTGTACAATGACTTGCAAAAATATTTAGACCTTTGATCAATTGTCTAATTTTACTGAATGTGAAACCATATAGCATTTTGTCCTTTGTGCTATATATATGCTATTTGCATACGTAACATGTTACAGAGCCACTTTAAAAGAATAAAGGTCTGCTACGAGTAACTATGTACCTTCTTAGCACACAGGAGTGACTTGCAGGCAGACTTTATCCATGATGACAGGTTGTTCAGATTATTCACATAACCCTTGTGCACTTTCATTTGTAGACTGTGGCTCATATTCTCAATTGGATAAAGATCAGGGCTTTGATTGGGTCATTTTAGGACATTATAGGGGTGGTTCACCTTTAAATTAACTTTTATTATGTTCTAGAATGACCAATTCTAAGCAACTTTTCAAAAGGATTTCATTATTTATTTTTATAATTTTATGTTATTTGCCTTTTCTTCTGACACTTTCAAATGGGCGTTGCTGATTCCCTTCTAAAAAACAAATGCTCTGTACAGTTACAAATATATTGTTATTATTACTTTTTATTACTGATCCTTCTATTCAGGCCCTCTCCTATTCATATTCCAGTCTCTTATTCAAATTAATGCATGGTTGCTAGGGTAATTTGGACTCTAGTTACCAGATTGACTAAGATACTAAATAACCTAAAAACCTTCAATAATAAAACATGAAAACAAATTGTCTCAGAATATCACTCTACAAAGGTGCAAACTTTGAATTGCAATCACCAGTAGCATATATACAATATACCATTGGACTATAAAACCATGAAACGCTGAGAAGAGCAAGCTTCTGCTTGAAGCTCTGTTGCACTGTGCAGATTTGTAATGTTGCTACCCATAATTGGAAGTCTTTCTATAGGGTAATGGTAGTTGGCAAGGACTTTACTGTGCAAAATATAATGAACAGAGATTAGGGAGTGAAGCAAACATCTTACTCAAGGCTGCAATGAACTAGACAGACTTATTTAGACATCCAAAAGAGTGGATGCCAATGCACAATAATATCAATGTTAAAGCATAACTGACCCCAATTCAGTATAGCTCACAAATTGCCAACACACATGCTCTCAAGGTGTTCTGTCTCCCTAAAGCGTCCAGTAACCCCTGTGGTTAAACACTAGAAAAAATTATGTTAGCTGCTCCAGGGACCCTCCTCCTCTACTCTCTAGGCTTCCCCTTCTCTCTCTAACCTACTCCCTGGCACACAATCTCCAGAGGGACTAATCCCAATTACTACCTTCTTGTTGGAGCCAAATACTGCCCTTATAATGGCTATCTGACCACCTCTGATGTGATTCTGACACTAATCTCCTAGTCACCCTAATCCTAATAAAGTGCAGTCCCCTTTTCCTTTGGACTGGCCAGTTGTGTGTACTGCCATCAGTTCTTCTCCAACCTAAAGAGGAAGTGCCCACTTGTGCACTTCCTTTTAATAAGCTCCTGCAGGGGAATTCTCATACAAGCCAGCCTTAGGGGTTGATGCCATCTGCTGGCACCTGCTGACTGACTAGAAAATTGCCTAACTATTTACACTGAAATAAAAATATATTTCACCTTCTTTTTAGGTTTAGGAACATTTATTGTTAAAACCTGAAAGGAGGACAAAATATGTCTTACCATGGCTATGCACAATTTGCATAGATTATCAAAGTTTCCCTTTTAACATGAACTAAAATGAGCTGCCGGCATTGTCTTCATGTTAAAAAAAAAAAAAACTTTTATACGTTTTGTCTTCTTGTTAAAAGGGAAACTTTACATTGTCTTCATGTCAAAAGGAAGGCTTGATAAATTACACAAATTGTGCATAGCCATGGTAAGCTGGGTTAGTTAACATGAGCTGCCAGCATTGTCTTCATGTTAAAAGGAAAACTTTGATAAATTACACAAATGGTGCATAGCCATGCTAAGTAATCAACGTATCCCAGTTATTGGAGAAAATACTCTCAGGTGTTTTTTTTCTATTTAAAATTGTAAATAAGAGTAAAAACAATTCATAAAAAGCTTTTCTGTATGGCCTACACCCTTATCTAATCAGAGACATTCCTGATCCAACTGGGCATTGGTGCATTTCTCTTTGGTATGTACTATATCTGCCTTCAAACCCTATTTTATTTCAATTTTACGTGAAAAACCATGTAAGGGCTATTTCAAGTATTTTGCCTGCTGTGGTCTCCTTCTCCCTAAAGTTATGGGAATGGAATGCCTGAAATCTCCCCTTGCTCCGAGCTAACTTGTGTTGTGTGAAGCATCTGAAAATGTGTGATGAAAACAGGTGATGAAAAATGTGGCGGGAAAAACACGCACCAATTACACCCTGTTTCATAATATGTGATTGTTTTTTATAGTCAAGAATAGTTCTGATGAAAGGGAATTTACTGATGTTTACAGGATAAGACACAGAGGTGAAATACAGCATGAAAGATATGTTCTTTAACATAAAAGACAAATTATAGCAGCTAAATATTTTAAGAAAATATATTTGGTCCAGAACATAAGAGCTTATTAATGTGAAGAGAATAATATGCACTGAATTTTCATAACATCAATACTGCATTAAGTATTTCAAAGATAAAGCATATTTGAGATTTGAGGCAAGTCTGCAAATTAAAGTTCATATGAGATACTGCAGGGGGCCTACAATCAGGCACTAGACAAATAAAACAGCAAGAGATCTCACAAGTTGTCCAATTATAAGTAGTTATAGGAATCATAGTTATCCAAATCACTAAAATAGCCCAAACCACAGGAATAACTAATCTTTTTCAAATTAACATAGAGTACAATATAGCTTTTATAAATGGGATTTAATATGAAAAATGCTGCTATGAACAACTCTTGAATGTACAGTATGCACAAATGTAGGATAATGGCAATCAAACATACAGTAATCTTTTAGTGCTGGGTTATAGAGCAGATTCCTTCGTTTTTCAGTATCTGCGAAACTGCGACGAATCAGCGAAACGGCGCCGTATTTTTCGCGAAAATGCACCAGCATCCAAAAAACAGCATAGTCCGTTTTTTGGACGCCGAGCCATTTTCGCCACAAAAACGGACACCAGGGTCAAAAATTAGACTTTTTGCGCCATTTCGCTAATTTTTCGCCGTTTCGCAAATTTCGCACGAAAATTCGTCCATCACTAGTTATATGGCTTAGGGCACTTGGGAAAGAAAGAAAATGGCTAGCCTCATGTCAGTTTTCAAAATTACTTTTAAAAAAATCTGCTCTTTTTGAAAAATTGATTTAAATAAAGAATTCTTCATGAAAAACACTTTTAAATGACGCAATGATCGACACCATCTAAAAACAAATGCTTTATAAGGCTTATTGCTTCTTTTTATTACTCATCTTTCTATGCAGGCCCTCACCTATTCATATTCCAATCTCTTATTGAAATCAATGGATAGTTGTTAGGGTAATGTGGACCCCAGCAAACAGATTGCTGACATTGAAAACTGGAGAGCTGCCAAATAAAAAGCTAAATAACTCAAAATCCACACATAATAATAAATGAAAATCAATTACAAATTGTCTCAGAATACCCCCCTCTACATCATACTAAATGTATGACTCTGTAAGGTTCATTTACTAGTAGCATTGTTAGTTGGAAGGTGTGAGTCTTTAGATTTTTATAAATAGCATAGTATATTTCAGATAGACTATCTATGTCACATTAAACTATTTTTAATCATTTTGTTTTCACAATTCTGTACAAATCAATTTCTCTTGGTAATCTGTAACTTGGTAGTGTAGTGAAAGCATACATGTTTAATTTTCACTAAGTTCAGTAGCTTGTCTGTTGTGACCTCTTTAAATACTAAAGCTTCACAAATTCTCATTACTCCACATCTAGCTAAACTTTTGGGGAAAAATCCTAGAAAGGAAAAGCTCAAAGGACTATATTAGTTTGTGTACGAAACAGGAAGGTCGGTAATTACAGCTTTAAATGGAATCTGGTTTGAAGCCAGGCAGCCCAGACCCTGACAAAGCAGCAGAGATTTGAACTTTTATGAAACAGCTGCTACTGGGACGACTGTTTAGCCTGTGGATTGTGTATAGTGTTTCTGGCATTAAATCGCGGAAAGAACAGAATTAGGGCAATTTCTACTGATTTAGATTATAGTTTACATCAAAGCTTTACCGAGTCTTGCTGTCTCTGGATTATCATTCATTTCTTGGTCGGGTGGATTTAAAAAGATTTATTATAATGTGAATATGCAGAAAAGAATATAAATACAAGTATTGTATGACGTGTATGATTATATAAAGCAGTGATAGCCACCATGGGCAAGGTATGATGTACATTAATATATAACTATGACATATAGAAAATAATTGCACACGACACCAGTAACACATTTTTATGGTTGGAGGGTTGGCCGCAGCACTGTTTATTATTAACATTTTGAACACTACATTGTAATTTCAAAATAAAAGTTATCCATACTTTGATATCTGAAAACCAGCCAGCCTCTGCTCATACCCAGCAGGCTGCCATATGACTATTCAAATTTTAGCAAATTATAATATCCATGCCATATTTATTTGTTATGGCCGCCATGTCAAGCGCGTTATAAACCTCTAACTGCGGTTGACACCCCTCCAATAAATAGTGCTTTTTCCAGTGCCGTCTGTAAACCATTGTTAAAGATATCATTGCCTATGTCTGACAGGTGAACTCCGTCATGTCTATATAGACCAACCTCAATTGGTTCCAGATCAAAATGTCTAAAAACTATAATATTGAGAGTTTTCGCAAATTTGCTCACACAATGGTTTACTTTTCTTCTGCATTTCTCAAGCAGCTTCTTTTCTGGCGAAAACCAAACCAATCTTGGAACAATTTCCGACCAAATAATGATCACATCTTCCATCATTGCCCGAATTTGCGAAAAATCTCTTTTCATCTGATTTATTAAATCAACAGTTCTGACTTTTCCAATATCATTTCCACCAAGATGAATGAGTATTACATCTGGGTAACCCCATCTAACAAGCATTTGCAATAAAACTGAAATTAGATCATTCCACCTTAGACCTCTGACACCCATCCATAATATCTTGTATTTTTGACGGTCCAAACTCAAATTGGCTCCATATGATCTGCAGCCTGCTCTGTTTTTTGCCCAAAAAATAAACGAATGTCCGATCATCCAGATCTTGATGGTAGGGCCTAAAATAGAAATACAACATTTTTAAACCATATTTGGTCGAACATAAAGTTTGTATCTAGCAGATTCCCAACGACCTATTGTTTTGATGGTGTTTTCATTGAATCCCAACAGAGCCGCCTGTGTAGCAGCCCCTATACGAAATGAATGTGTCTTGAAGCCTTCAGTAGGAATGCCCAGTTTAATTAAACACATTTTCTGCATGCTGGCAAATTGATATCTCGAAACAAATTTACCATCCTGGTGAAGAAAAAATGGACCTGTGACTTTTGGCCTGATGGCTGCAAATTCACTAAAAGCTTTAATTGGGCATAAGGTATTATTGCACAAAGGACCTAGCCATGATATCAAACCTTTTGCCTTCTTGTCAGTCTTGGAGTTATTCACCACTATTTTCAATTTCCCTTCAACAATGGTCAAATCCTCGACCTGTAGACCACCCGATTTTATTTTGGATGGGGCAACAACCTCACTTACCCTCAATGCTGCAAAAAAGGCAAGTATAAATAGAGCTCTAAACAATATACATTCATAAGTATTCACAGCAACTTCAGGTAAAACCTTTACCAATTCATTTAACAACTCAATAGTAATGGGTTTCCTTGTATCAACAGATTTGTGTTTTCTGGCTAAACCTTTTAGAATCTGTTTTACTAAGTGTGTTTTAGTAAAGTCTATCCTACCAAGAAGTTTCAGGAAGAATGATATTCCAGCTACTCTCCTTTTTAAAGTGGCGACACTATTCTGATATCCCATGTGTTCTAACAAGAAATATAAAAATAATTCAGATTCTGAAGTATAGTCTGTCAATTGACTCTGGGATCTAAATCTATCCCAAGTCTTCCAGTCAGATATATATTGAGATAAAGTCTTCTCCGACAACGAATTAATCACTGCTTCCTTCAGTTTCACCAAACCAAGTCCCAAAGATACTCTGGACATGCCGTTCCTTGTGTTTCCGCTCCTTTCTCTAGTCCCCAGAATATCCCAAACTGTAAGCGAGACAGAGAATCAGCAGTCGTATTAAGAGTTCCTTTTATATGCTTAGCCTTACACCAAATATTATTTTGCAATGATCTTAATACTAAATGCCTCAAAATTTTAAGAACTGGCAATGACTTTGACAATAAGTTATTTATAACTTGAACAACTCCCAAATTATCTGTTCTAAAAAGTATTCTTTTGTTCGCTAGTACTTGACCCCAAATTTCTACTGCCACAACTATAGGAAATAGTTCTAGTAACACCAAGTTTTTTGTAAGTTCTGCGTCTATCCAACTTTGCGGCCAAGTACCTACACTCCACTGACCTTCAAAAAATGCGCCAAAGCCTACTGAAGACGCTGCATCAGTAAATAACTGTAAACTATCACTATCGGCAAATTCCCTTTGCCAACATGACTTTCCATTGAAATACGTCAGAAATTGCTGCCAGACCTTTAAGTCCTCTTTTGCCTCAGCCGAGACTCTAATGTGAAAATTAGGATTTTTAACTCCTGCAGTTAAGTTTGTCAATCTTCTATTAAAGACCCTGCCTATGGGTAAAATGCGTGTAGCAAAATTCAAATGACCAATTAAAGACTGTAGTTCCTTCAGCTTTAATTTTTTAGCCAGTAATGCTTGGGCAATTAACTTTTTTAATTTCTCCAATTTCTCTACTGGTAACCTAAATTCCATTTTAACCGAATCAATTTCAATACCCAAAAATTGTATTAATGTCGTAGGCGCTACAGTTTTTTCCTCCGATAGCGGCACACCAAACTCCTTTGCTATCCACATAAAAACTCTCAACAAGTGACCGCAAGTTTCTGTTGCATTTGGACCAATAAACAAAAAATCATCTAAATAATGTATGACAAAAGAAGATCCAGATTCAAACTTAACGGCCCATTCAATAAATTTGGCAAAAACTTCAAAATAAAAACATGATAATGCACAACCCATAGGTAGTCTTTTATCGTAATAATAATTTCCATCAAAGTGAAAACCCAATAACCAATAGCAGTCTGGGTGTATTGGCAATAAACGAAAAGCAGATTCGACATCTGATTTAGCCATAAGAGCTCCTTGCCCACATTCCCTCAGAATATCTAAGGCTTGGTCAAAAGAAGTGTAAGAAACAGAACACAATTCATCATCAATTCCGTCATTCACAGAATCACCGCAAGGGTATGATAGGTGATGAATTAACCTAAATGCACCAACTTCTTTTTTAGGAACAACACCCAACGGTGACACTTTGAACCTTTCAAATGGAAATTCATTAAAAGGACCCTGAATCCTATCCAAATCCAACTCCTTTTGAATCTTGTTCCTAACCACTTCCTCATGTAAATATGCAGATTTCAAGTTGTCATAAACATATAAAGATGGCTTAATGTTTTCAGTGGGTATACGAAAACCTTCACTAAAACTTTGTCTAATTAGTATGGACATCTGCTGGTTTGGATAAAGCTCTAGCCAAGGCAACATTTTTAACCAGCTCACTGGGGTTGTCAATCTTGCCTGGCTGCTCTTTTGAAGCTTTAAGATTAACTGCGTATTTTCTTGCACAGCGAAAGGAAGGATGGTTACCATTGCAAATAGAACATTCATGTTTATATCTACAATTGGCCTGCCATTTACACACTGACTCATTATATGCCCAACAACAATTTGGTTTGGCAGCTGGATTTTTACTTGTGGCATTAGCGACAGGAGGAGGTCTAGGAGCTAACATCCCTAACCAAAGATCTACATCTTTCTTTCCCCAAGTGACTTCAGGGTGGACTGACATTTTTTGTCTAAATCTGTCATCATAGAAAAACCATGATAATCCCCCATAACTTTTGTAAGCTTCAAGGATAATGTCAATATGTTTGAACAATTGTGGTCCAAGCTGTGGTTTTTTCTCAGTCATTACATTGGCATAGATACAGAAGGCTTGCAACCAATTTGTGAACGTACGAGCCATGGGTCTCCTTCTGTCTTCCTCCTTGTCTGCTTTATTTGTAAAATCTTTGACTGATGGAATTAAAGACAAAATGTCCATGTATTCCCCTTTTACAATTTTCTCCTTAACATTGGCTGATAGATGGAGACCCAGTGGTGTAGTGTTACATATTACTGCATCTTTTAAACATACTTCAGGTACTTTTAAACCTGAAATATTTGCAGGAGCTATATTATTGATTAATGATGAGAGCGAGTTAATCGCCTCTCTAAAAGTTTGTAGCTCTACATTACCTAACGCACTCACGACATCACTGCCTTGTGTTGCCTCCGCCGACTGTGCCGTCTGCGCTGTTCCTGGATATGGTGACGCTGGTGCTGTAGATGTGGAGGGCAGCGGTTCCTGAGCGGTGGTTACAGCTCTTATGTAGTTAGACCCACTTGCAACAGCGGTCTGACTAAGTGCCCCAGGAACCGCTACCTCTCCTCTTGGTGTGCCGGACCTCACAGGAAACTCCTCTCTTGCTTCTGGTCGTGGTGGTGAAATCGATGGCCATCCTGTTGCTGCTTGCTGTTGGGCTGCGGCGCTCCTCCTCGCAGGCTTCTTCGCTGGAATTTTCTTAGCAGTGACAGCTCTCTTCTTTCCGCGCAGGATCCGCCTCCTAGTTGATTCGGCTCCGCCTCACGTTCAGTCACGCTGGCCGCCTCTTCCGACGTCACATCCGCGTCGTCCCTCACTTCAGTGTCGACGCGCGGGTCCCAGGAGCTGTTCTGAAGAAGCCGCCGAAGATCCTCGTCGCTGGCGGAGTTCCGCATCCACTGAAGGACGTCCATGCCGGCGCTCACCTCTTCCGACGCAGACCTTCTCCGCTGATGACTTTCGCCGAAGAACCTGAATCCCGGTAAGCGCCTTTCTTTTATACCCTACAGGTACCATCACGTGACCGGATTCCACCAATCAGGATCGGAAACACCTCACCTGCCGGGCCTGCGAGCGCAATCAACACAAACGCTCGGCAGGTGAGGTTAAACTTTATTCACCATCTCCCTGCCCATGCTGGGGCCGGGATAATTCCCTGCTCCACACATTTTTGTTGGTGTAAAATCAAGTCTTTGGTCAAATACTGGTTGTAAATGATCAAAAACGATTGCATAATAATAGAAGTGTAATGATTTGATGATGGCTTCTACATATGCAGATGGGGGACATATTTAAATGTTCTGTTTAGAGTGAATGTATATAATGGGATTACATTTGATCTTAGCAATATTTGACCCATGTTTTAGTATAACGTTATTCTGTGCTAGCTATAACCCTTCTCCTCATACAGTACTAAGTGCAAAAATACTGGATCTGTAAATGTGTGTACATACGTTTGTTTGTGTACACATCATATTTATTAAAAAACTCAAATACTTTCTATCAATTCCCATGGGATTCTTAAAAATGTATTTATCAAGTGGCGAATGCAAACGTTCACCCATTGATAAATAGGCTTCTAAAAATCCCATAGGATAGAATAGAAGGTAGTGAGTTTTTCTGTGGATAGCGTTAATCTCAAATTTTGATAAATCTGACCTTTAAAGGGAATGTCAAGCCAAAAAAATATTTTTGGCTACTAAAACTAAATGTAATTCTAAGTGACTCTATAATATATAATAATTGCACATTTTTCTATGGTGTTTTAGTTATATGTATCAGTATTGCTATTAAAAGCAGTGTTTGTCTGTCCCTTTCTATTCTCTGCCCTGATGGCTCAGACTGATGAAACAATGTAAGACAAGGCAGCTGATTAACATACCTGTCTTTGCTGGGGAACTAAGACTTTTGCAACATTGTTTAAAACGTAACAACCAGGAGTTAAGCAAATGCTGCTTTCAATAACAACAGTTTTTACAAACAATTTTAAAAGCACTGACATTGTTAATAAATGTATTTTGCAAAGTTGTTTCGAATTATGTTTTATTTTATAAGGCCAATTCTAACTTTTGAGGTTGACTTGCCCTTTAAATGTCATTCAGAAAATTCTTGCACCTTGTTTATGTTGCACCTCGTGTCAGTACATTTGTTACACCCATTACTGAATATAACACAACTCCCATTGTGCACAATAAGCTGACATAAGGTCCAGGGCTCTTTTTTCACTTATTTTATTGTGGCAAATAGATTGCACACAAATTGAGGACAGGGAAGTAATCACCTATGCTCTGCCTATCTGATGACCATGATTACCCACATGAAACTTGCATGTTATTTACAAACTGCTGCAAAATTTTCACTACCTACTGGTAGGCAAAAACCTTAGCAGTGACTTACAGCAAGTACAAAGACACTGGAAAACCCAGTGGGTTCATCTATTTTTTCTACTTTGCACTGGTTACTAAATTTGGCTGTCTTTAGACAGAAGTGAAAAAGCATTGATGGGTGCAAAAGTGGAGGCTTCTGTCCAGGGTCTGTCTGCACTTAGCACCTGATGCTGAATATTTTGTTTAATGCAAGGTACAGTGTGAAGCCAGGTGGATAGTAAGTACAGGGCCTGCATCCACCACACTCCCTTACTTGGGACCGCCTACTGTATGTGCCTTTAAGCACCAGCTCCTCATAAATACTGGTCTGCCAATGCAGGTTGCACTATGTTTATAGGGGTGGCCACAGGTGCTAGTGCAATTCAGTTTGTTTGAAAGGTAGGGTGCAAAGTGCAAACGCTTGGCGGATTTCACCCATTTTTTTACACCCTCCACTGTTATAAGTGACCCCTATAATCTTCACGAATAAATGAGCATTGCAGTCTGACTCTTTTTGGTAGATGCACTGTTAGCATACTATCTTGGGTCACATTAACCAAATCATTGTGGATCTTATACTTTTCCATTGCAAAATCTGAAATCTTTTGATAAAACTCTCCTTTATCTGAATTCATCATAGATGTATGTAAATGATAGTTTTGTTCATATGTGACTAATTATGAAATGGGTTATACGCAATTAACTGTATCTGTACAGATTATTTATCACAAATCAGAAACTCGGGGTATTTGCCCAAAACACACAGTTTAGGAAGGTGAGTTGCTGCTGTTACAAATAAAGTGGATCTTTAAAGGGTTGTATCATTGCACTGAAAGATGTAAATGTACAACCAAATACATGCTTTTCATTATTGTTTTCACTTTAAACAAAACAAAGTACCATAAGAAACTAACAAGAATGTGTTGTCTATTTAAAGTACATGGATTCAATGCTTTGTTCTTTCAAATTATACTTTGCTTTGAAGTGCTTGCATCTTTTCCCTATTGTACAGAGGCAGTTTTCCTAATTAGGCAATTATATCTAGGTGGGGTATTTGTGAGCAGCTAATGAGCTGACAGAATATGTCACAAACATAGTTAGCATAAGCTTAGAATGTCAAATATATATGGTTACTTTTCAGAAAAATTACTTCAAAGAGTAAAAACATTTGCAATTCTCAGAAAATACCGTTGTGTAATTTATAGCACGCACAATCAATAAACTGGGCTTCTTCACACAATTAGATATTCTCAGAAGGCTGAGAAAATGTATCATTGGGAAGCTAATTACAATGCTGTTTATGTCTTAACACCACAATAAACCTGTACCATTCCAATTATTAATGTAACTTTTTAAAAGCAAAAAAGTTATGTCTATCACAATAACAGCCTGAGGCCTGAAATTTGGAAAGATAAGATAAAAGCTTATTCTAAATGGTTTACATGTCATTTAGTAGTATTTATGAAGATGGGACAGTTTGGGGTACACAATTACTTTGTTATGGGTAAGGGCACACCGTCAGATTCAGGGAGATTAGTCGCCCCGTCTACAAATTTCCTATTCTTCGGGGTGACAATGATGGCACTTGCGGCTCTTCGTTTTCTGAAGTCGCCCCGAAGAAGAAGCAATTTGTTTCAGAAGTACAGTCTTCACCATTATCAGATGAGCTGCTGGAATGATATCAAGAGAAGTAAATTGTGTCTTTTTACACAATTTTTATTCATTGCAAAGTATAGATACAAGTGTGTGTGTATATGTGTGTATATATATATATAAATAAATAAGACGGCCCAAGTCAGTCCGCCGAAAAGTTTAAATACATTTTTCACTTTTTTCACCATTAACAAGACCTTGCAGTGCGGTTTTTCTTTTGTGGTTTGTTATATATATATATATATATATATATATATATATATATATATATATATATATATATATATATATATATATATATATATATATATATATATATATATATATATATATATATATATATATATATATTTTCAAGGGATGCACCAAATCCAGGATTTGGTTTGTTGCCAGGATTCTGCCTTTTTCAGCAGGATTTGAATAAATCCACATGCCTGGCAGAACCAAATCAGAATCTTTAACATCACGTGACTTTTCGTCACACAAACAAGGAAATAAACAAATTCTAACTACACATGTAGTGCGCGGTTCACTTTCTCCCTTCCTTGTCCTAATATGCCTATGTAAATTAGAGGTTGGATTCCGATCTGCATTCAGCTAAATCTTTCAAAAAGGATTCCGTGTATCCCTAATATATTCTGCCCTGTTACTTTTCTATTTCTTTATATAATATGACTGTGTATGTTTCTCTGTCTTTTTGATATTTATAAAGTTAATAATTGTAACTAGCAGATCCTGTATATCTTATAAACTCCCACCTTCTTGGCCTTCACTTTGATCACTTACATTGTTTGACAATCCCCAAAATGTATACTGCAATTTAATCTGGTATTAAAATTTAAACATATTCTAAATTTTCTATGAACTGCCGTATTAAAATTATTTTATGACTGAAAATGCTGCCAAACTGTTTACCTTAAGCTGAAACCCATTCTCCACCAATCATCTCCTTTTTCATCCTTGGTTGTGACAGAGGTTCTATAACCAGAGGACTCCTAATTTATTCAGGATAGCTGAGATTAGGAAGTAGGTAGGTTCAGTGTCGGACTGGCCCACCGGGATACCAGGAAAAGTCCTGGTGGGCCAAGGTGTCATTGGGGCCTTATGCTGCTAAACATTTGACCTATTTCATGGCCATTCTCTATTTCTATGAGAAAAAAGAGACAAGGAGAATAAAGGTTGAGTGAGGAGAGGAAGAAAAATAATACTAAGAGTGGACCCCTGCTCTAAGATTAATTGGTGGGCCCCTTGTCAATGGTTTTTGGGTGGGCCCCTGGTGACCCAGTCTGACACTCGGTAAGTTGCATTAAACATGAGAGAACTTTTAATAATTTATCCACTAAAGGTTTCTAAGAGGGGAAGTATTCAGATGAGCATACTTGAAAAACTAGCATTACTAAACCTATTTGGAGGGCCTTGGTTCCTCATCTCTTCAGTAGAGAATCCTGAATATGTACTAAGTAGCTGAAGCATGGGTATAGCCCTAAGATAGGTATTATTATATCTGGTATTCCACATCTTGCTGAAATTAAACTACCAGTGTTACTGCATAATATGACTTTGTATTTTGCAGTATGGCTGCCTGTAGCCTACAGTATATACAGTTGTTGTGTTGCATTCATTTACTAGACATACCATAATGGGTATTGTTGCATTTTGCAGAGAATTGGTACACTTACTATGGGCATGCTGTGCTATGTAATGAGAATCTACACAATGATGACAATCCATCGGATGTAATATGCTTTGTAATAGAAGTTACTGACATGGTATCCACATCACAGCATGGGAGTTGGTAGTAGATGATCTTTTTGTGAAAGGAAAAGGGATAACAGAGAGACATGCTAAGATGTAGTTTAATAAGGTAAAGGTAAGAGATCTTCTACCAGGAAACCTATCATCCATAACACTCATAAAACCAAGTACTATTAAATTAACAATTCTTTGTTCACTTTTCTCTGTTATTATTTCTCTTCTTTGATGTTTAAAACCTTCAGCTTATTTTAAGGATGGTATTCAAATTACACAAAGACCTTTTTTTAAAACTTCAGGTTCAAAACATATTACAGACTCATGCCATTAAAAGATACCCTTGCAGTAAAATTTTGCCTAGATTCATTTATAGGAATGCTTGATGCTTCTGAAAGTTGAGGATTCGTTTTTTCTTGCTAATATTTTAATATTTAATCTTTAAATATTTTATCACGGAAGATAACGTGTGTATTGTTACTCAATGTAGACATGGAATATACTGTATGAAAAACTGTTGTTCAAATATCAGCCAATTTCATCACTAAAAAGAAAGATTGTTTTATTAATTTCATGTAGATTGCCCAGGTTGGGTGGGACACAAGGCTATAACATGACTAAACCTGCAATTAATGAAAGAAAAAACATTAGGCTCAATTGCATGCGAGTACATAAATAGTCTTTTTTAATAGATTTTTTTGTTGATTAGTAAACCAGCGTGGGGTAGTGTTAACATAGCCTAGAGAAACAAAAGCTATTTAACAGGTGAATGTTTGAATTTGGCCACTCAACCTCACAGGTCTATAAGGATCCAAATCTACATTTATATACAAGAGGCCAGAATGCCAGTACTAATTCCAATCCAATTCTTTTCATTTGCTACCTTGGGACTAACACCATCAAGCTTGCAGCTGCTGCAATAGACCGTTTTGAACTTTTAAAATTTTAAATCATTATATTGTTTTCTTCTTATTTTTGTTATACAACTGTTTCTGGAACAGCAACACAAAGTATACAGATGACAGCTTTCCACAATGCATTTTTTATTTTAGTAAACATGAAGTTATGAATTTATAAGATAAGTTCTACTTGACAGATGAACTGTAAAAAAAAAATCATAAACAGTCCATATACCTGTCCCTTTTTGGATCACTAATGAGCAAAATATTTGAGCATTTCCTTAAATTACAGCTTGGACATATAGTACAGTTGTACTGTAAGTATATTCTCTCTCTCTCTCCAGAAATAGTGATCAGCTGTGCTAAAAATAGGTGTGTGCTTTATACAGAATAATGTAAAAAAAGTGTATACTTCCACATTTTTATGATAATATTCATTTCTTATAGATTATTCTATGTTATAATTGCATATAAACTCACTCACTTTCATCTGATTCATTAATAATTCTACTGCTTCATTATACATTTTACACAGGGACTAAGTTGCAACCTGCTTGCTTTCATAGTTAAAACTCCAAAATGGTTGCCTTTTTTATTGGTTTCCCCTGGGATCACCTGACTGCAGTTGAGGAATGACGGGAGCAACAACATGAAGCTGGACTCTGCTCCTGTATAAACTAAAGCAAAAAAGCAAAGGTTGTGCTTACCACAAAATTTTAAACTCTCAATATCAATGGGTAAAAGTTACACAATGCCCTTCTAAGAATCCCATAGGAATGACTAGAAAGTGGGTGAGTTTTTCTGTGGTGAACTTAGTTATCACATTTTGACACATCTGCCCCATGTGATATAATTTCTCTAACATCACTCACTTAAACTTGTGTTAAAATATGAGGATACCTCCACTGTAATATCCTTATATATTTTACAACAGGGGGTACTTAATTCCAGATAGATAGATAGATAGATATCAAAATACAATAACAGAACTCAGTGGAAAACAAACAGTCTAAGCAAAGAGTAAACTACAAATACATGACAGTACTTCCTGATTAACAAAGTCTAAAAATATTTAGACTTTACCTTTATCAGTAATACATGTATATGCAGAAACTTAATTTGCTGTCTGGTATTTAAGGGACATATTCTCTTAATACATATCCACTATTTCAATAATAATAATAATAATAATAATAATAATAGTATATATCCTATTCATGATAGTACATGCTTGACTTCCATTGAGTCTACTATATAAAGACTCATTCCATAGAATACTCAAAAAAACCTCACATCATTTTGCAGTTCTTTGTCCAGTTATTTTTCTGTAGCTATGACTTAAGTTACCTTAGTTTCTGCCCTTTGTACTGTTGACTTCAAACTGCTCTATTTTGCTCATTGCTTTTATTAGCAAGAAAAACCTTTTATGAAACATGTCCAGATGTATGAGGTTTGCAACAAAAACATCAACAAAAGGCTGTTTGATCATTATCAATATGAGTGTAGCTGGGGAAACAGATTAAAAGAACATAGTTAAAAAAACTATTTCATAGTTAAAGGGTAACTGGAATCTTTTATACCAATGTTCCTCTAATAGACATGTGTAATCAATTGACCCATGAGAAAGATGATAAAACACCAAAATAAAGAAGGGTCTGATAATAAGGAGATTGTAAACATCTGAAACTATGTATGCTAGGGAAACTTCAGTCCGAATAAATGGTGAGATGTGTTTTTAATGATGATCATTTTCTACCTAAAGGCATTGATAAATCTGTTCATTGAAGCACTAGCAAAGTAGAATCTATATTTGCTTGCACTTGCTATTCTTGTTGCACTGTTGGTCTTAGAACTCAATACATTGATTGTCTGATGCTGATGATCCCATAGACAACAATCTTTCCTGGAATGATTGGGCTCCAAGATCAATCATAAATTACCTTTCTGCTGTTTGGGGATTGCATGCAGCCCCCCAAGTACCAACCACATACATCCTGCTACCGGAACACATATATGATACATTTTAGTAAATCGTAAAGTTTTATTGAACTTTTTTGCACAAATACGTACAATTTTATGTTCTCTCACATTTTACAAGATATGTGTTGCATAGATTTAAATGTAGTTTTGTGTATCTCAAAAATAGTGACACGTATGAGGCTATAATGTGGGGCGAAAATTTCCCTGACAAATTGGAGTTTTTTAGTGAAACTTCCCTCGAAAAACTCGAATTTTTCGAGAAAATACAACTCGACCTTTAATAAATAACCCTATTAAAATTAAGTTTTGTATGATTTATGTTTTCTGATCTGTACAAGTCAGGAATCACTATAAAACTATACATATGTGGAACTAGCGTATCTAAATTTTTCATGCCTATACTGTACAATTTTGTTTATCATGTATTTCTCTATTATGTAAAATTTGTTAAAAACAAAATGGGTGAATGAGTTAAATATTTGCTTATGGAAAAAGCTGTTTTATTGTTTTGACAATTCATACAGCTCAAAATATGTAGGGGATTATTTACTAATCCATAATACTTGGAGTCAATGGGAAGGAGAAATGACATTGCAGTGGGTAGTCCTGCTACCTATAATGAACACTTGCCACATTGCATTGTAATACCTCTGATGCGTTGATCATGCACAGGGATGCTGGTTGCTAAAATGTTGACACAAGGATTTCAGATGTGTCGATCACATCTCACAGGGCGTCACATTTGTCGAACTTGACACAATCATGAAAGTTCACTTTTTTATGTGAAACAGATCACACAGCAAAATTGTAGCACATGTTCATTTTTTGCCACACATGGAAACACATGGAAACATTGCCTTTATAAAATACCATAGTGTACTGGGATCTCATGGATTCCCGGGATACCTAAAAGACCGCTCACATCTAATTACACAGTTAGAGGGTTACAATAGATATATCTTCACTATATCTTCACTATATTCCTGTATCCCACATGCTTTGGGCATTGAGGCTATATCCTATCATTTGGACAAATATAGCTCCTACTCTTAGTCATTAAAAGAGTTTTAATTGCTATACACTATCTTTTGACACACAATGTTTTCCTCTTTGAAAAAGAGCTTTATGTACAGAGATGTGGCACAACTATGGGGGTGAAATTTGCTCCTTCATTTGCCAACCTGTACAATGGTTAGTGGGAGGAGCAATTTGTCTACAATTGTGAAAACCCATTTAAACAATATCTATTTCTATGCACATTTTATTGATGATATTATACTTATTTGGATTCGCAGGGAGAATATTTTAATGACTTCTTCACATACCTCAATACTAATGATCTAAAACTTAAATTCACATACTGTAAAAATGCTACCTCAATCCCCTACCTTCATGTAGTTCTCAACTCACATGAACATAGCATAACAACATCCCTATATAGGAAGGAATGCACTGGTAATACAATTTTAAGAGCAACATCGGCTCATCCACCCCACCTTATCCGTAATATACCAACAGGGCAATTTTTAAGATTACAGCGACTATGCTCAGACCAGGAAGATTTTGTAAAAAAGTTATGTAAGTTAAGAGACCTACTTATGACTTGAGGTAATGAAATGCCCATCTTATTAAAAGCTTTCAAAAGAGCATTGTTCACTCCACGTGATACATTGTTTAATAAATATAAACCAAAAATGGTTAAGAACAAAATGAAGGATAATGATCTTACCACATGCATTCTTACCTATAGTTCACAATATCAAGAAGTTGTTAATGTCATAAAAAGACATCTGGCGATCTTAAAAACTGACCCTATCCTAGAACATTAAAAAATGTACTATCACCTAGTAGACTTGGCAGTACACAAAAACATACATGGCTGGAATATAAAGGCTCCTTTAAATGTGGAGCAAGCAGATACATTACATGTAATTTTATCACCATAAGTAATACTTTCACATCCCATACCACCGGGAAAAAATACAATATGAACTACAATACAATATCAACTGCAACACCCACCATGTTGTTTATCTTATAGCATGCAAAAAGTGTGGGATTCAGTATTTTGGTCAAACAAGAAGGACCCTAAAAGAGAGAGCAAGAGAACACATCAATAACATCAGAAACAAAACAGATACTAAGGTAGTTTTTTTTATTGGGTGGATAGTTAATTGGTCCAGTGATTTGATTGGTGCACTTGCATTTAAATATTTGAGGCATGGCTCTGAAAGGTTAGCCTATGATTCAGTGTTTATGACACGATGACACAAAACGCGTAAGGCTGTGGACACAATAAACTTTCTTCACTTTGAACTATTGGCCTGGTGGAAGTTTGCCTTCTTTGAGTGCCTGCTCCCAATTGGTTTTCCGATCCCATGGATTCACTCAATACAGTTTGAAGAGAGTACCCATTCAAAATTTCAGAGAAATATTGCTGATTGTTTATCATGAAAATACAACTTTATTATGTGATGATAACAGCTAATCCGTTTTTCTGTCCCTACACCAAACACAGTTTTTTTTTATTTTAAGTTTTTGTTAGTAAAGCAAAATCAATTGGAATTGGAATCATGTCTGTTCTACTACCAGAATCTTTGAGTATAAATACCAGCAGTATTTAATGGGGCTCATGATGCATGCAGCACATTATTCATATCAAAGGACAAATGGGCTTGTCCATGTATCAGTCATACCTGCCATATACAGTATGATTAAATCTCAAATTGTTCTAGTGAAGCTTTTTGGGTCAAAAGCTAGAATTTTTCCAGGGGAAAAAACCCCTCAAATTTTCAACAATTTATTATACCCTGATGCTGCAAAAAGCCAGAATCCAAAAATCCGCCATCTCAGGTCGAGTCAATGGAAGAGACACCTATCCCAAATTGACGTTATTGTGATCTTTAGAGGATTTAGCCAAGAAATCCGACTTTTTAGGGGTTTTCAGTGGAAAAACTCGAAATAAACAAACAATTTGGTAAAAAAAAGACAGAAAAATTTGAGCAATTCAGGTTTGCTAGATTTTATCAAGTTTAACTTCAATCCGATTAATTTGGTTTATTTTATTAATATAGGGTCAAATTGAGCATGGGAGTTTGGTTGTGTTTTTTTTTTTTTTAAATAAAATTAGATAAATTTGGATTTAAGTAAATAACCCATGTAAGCATTATGTACATATATTCGTTTTTTCACATACACTGAAAATTATGCAAATGATTAGTCCTGTTGAAGTAAGATTTCAGCATAGAAAACCCACCACTTATTTTAGTTATGAATTTAAATGAGCTGGCTAACAGTTTCATGGGTGATTAAATTGTTTGTGTCTTTAAACAATATGTGGTCCTTCAATCATTTTTGTTGAAATTACTTGCTTTGTTTTAACCTCTCATGTTTATTGATTCATGTTTCTAATAGCTGCTTGTGTGTAAACATGAGGTTCCATTTAAGGTCTATGAACCTGTGTGGTTACATAGCAGGGCAACTAGGAACTTCGTTGAAGTTAGTTATCTAAGAGGGAAAATTGTTTTTTTTCTTTATTAAATATATGTAGACTATAATAATTGGGAATTTATCTGTATACTCTTTTGATATCATTTCTTTTAAAATAAGAATAACACATTACAATTGTTTAAAAAGTTAATTATATTGTAATAAATTATAACTGTCCAAATAGAATGTGAATTTAAAGTTTAAACATTTTTACTGGTTTTCTCACTGTCCCAGTTGTGCCTCTTATTAATGTAACCAATATTTACTTCTTAGCAGCACCTTTCCCTGTCCAATGGAATTATGAAAACTTGCTTAACAGGGCACAGACACAATTTGAACTGTGATAAGGAATGTTTTACAAATGTGTTTTTATTTTTCCACTCCAAAGGCAATAGATTAGAGGTTTGTAATCTACATTAAATAGTTATCTAAAAAAAAGTGAGAAAGAGGAAGGAAAATCAAAAGTGTTTTCCAGGCCACATTTCTTTTAAAATGTCCGGCAACTTTAAACATTAGGGGGCACATTTACTAAGCTCGAGTGAAGGATTAGAATAAAAAATACGACGACTTCGAATCGAACAATTCGAACTAAAAATCGTTCAACTATTCGACCATTCGATAGTCGAAGTACTGTCTCTTTAAAAAAAATTTGACCACCTACTTCGCCACCTAAAACTTACCGAGCACCAATGTTAGTCTATGGGGAAGGTCTCCATAGGCTTTCCTAGCAATTTCTGATTGAAGGAAAATCGTTGGATCGATGGATTACAATCATTTGAATCGTTCGATTTGAAGGATTTCATAGTTTTTCATAATTTTTCCTTCAATCGAACGAATTGCGGTAAATCCTTCGACTTCGATATCCGAAGTCGAAGGATTTAACTTTGATGGTCGAAAATCGAGGGTTAATTAACCCCCGCTATTCGACCGATAGTAAATGTGCCCCTAGGTATTATTTGCAAGGCAAGCTATTAAACAACACACATTGGATATTGCATGGTTTCACCACCAGTATACCTTATAATGTGGAAGGTACTCTTAAAGAGAAACTGCAATACAGTATTCATGCGCACATTTGGACCACAGTAAAACTTTAACATATTCAATTTGTTCTGATGTTATATATTCAAATTTTTGCTATACATGGAAATATTTATTAAATGTAACAGGCATTAGCAAACAGTATAAAGGGCCATTTTGGGCACCTAGGAATGAGCAAAGTAGAATTTGGTCCCATATGTGTGGGGGCTCGAGTGCCTTCAAAAGAGTTTGCCAAAGGGCCGGGCAACTTTCAGTTAGGATTTAGAAAAAGTCCTGAAAAACCTGTATCTTATTTATGTTTATCATGTAAATAAAAATCATTAGACAATCTACATAGCAGGCAGATATACTGTATATGCCAGAGAGAGAACTTTTAACATTGTTATTTAAAATATATAAAATCAAATAATAGTTCTAACATCTTCACAATGATGTTAACATTAGTTTAGTAACACAAACATGCTGAATGCATAAATTCATGGTGTAAGTTTTATGGAGTGGACCCTCTAAGGTAACAAAATAGGAAAATAAAGTGATAATTCCTTTGTGCATTAAAACTATATATATATATATATATATAAGAGAAGTAGTTGCACTGACATAAGCCCACTGATAAAATTCTCATCTGAATCTTTAAATCCCCACTGCAAATAGCTTGTGCATATTTATTATTTCAACCAATTTAAACAGTCATTCCATTACAGAAATATAGATTACACATTATTAAAGGAGAAGGAAATGTCCAAGCCAATTTATTGCCAACAGATTAGCCACAATAGTGCAAGTTAGAATACTATTTTTACTCTGCAGAATATTACCAGAATAAACAGCTCTAGGCACTGTCTCTGTTTGTTTAGGATAGAGGCTGCCATTTAAGATTGGTGTGACATCACTTCCTGCCTGTGTCTCTCCCTGCTCACATACAGCTCTGAGCTCAGATTACAGCAGGGATGGGAGGAGGGAGGGGGAGAGGAGCAAATTGAGCATGCTTAAGCCCTGCCCTGGAGGTTTATGCTGAAAACAGGAAGTCTGATACAGAAGCACATGTGTACGCAATAAAAGGAAAGAAATGCTGTGTTTCTTTTGACAGAGGACTCAGAGCAGCATTACTTTGAGGGTTTACTGGTATATTTATATACACCTTTCTGATAAAGCTTACTTACTTTTAACCTTTACTTCTCCTTTAACTAAATTTATGGCCGGAAAATAATTCGGATCTGTAGGATTTAAGTATAAGTTTAAGATAAGATTGCAATATTGTGCAAACAGCTATAGCCATTATAGATTAAATAAATCTTATAGACATCTAATTAGAACACATACTTTCAAATTTAATTTTAAATCATCCGAAGCACTGAACTTGTATTTAAATAAAGAAATTTCAAATACCGATATTGACTTTCGTTACCACCCAACACATATCATTCAATATAGATCATTGGGCTTCAGTTACTAAGAATAACTCACCACTAGGTCCTTATCAATATATATAATGCTTAAGTTTTCCTATTGGTCAGTTTATGGTAAAGGAATTATGTATTGTTATAATTTCCTATGCTACCTTAGAAAAGTCTGCTGAAAGGGAGCAACAAATAGATATTTCAACAAAACAACTTTATTTAAAATCTTTAAAAAAGAGGCGAAGATTGTGAAGAGTGTGGCATATTTAACCAGCTAGATCCTGCAACACTCACATGCTCAGAGCTCTGAGCAGCTGTTAAGAACCTTAGGGGTCATTTCAAAATATCAAGCAGAAAACAAAGCTTATCTGTAATATAAGCTAATGCTATAAGGCTGATTATTACATTCTGATGCTAATTGCACTGGTCTTATATTGTGACATTTCTGTTCTGTATTTACAGTATATATATATTTTGAGTTTGTCCCTAAACTTAGGTAAGCAACAGCAACACAGAGCATTTGCAGTGAATCAGAAGAAAAGAAGATGCGGAGATACTGGGGCATCTTTGGAGAGACAGATCTTCCCTGCTAAAGGGCTGTGGTTGCCTTGGGCTTTAAAAGGTCTTAAAAAATGGTTTGGATTACTTGTTGGGCAAGCATACTATCCAATACTACAATCATCTCAAGACCTATAATAATATTTTCTTTATTCATATCTAGTTTAGGCTAAATATAAATTAAAAATAATCCATTGCAGTATTTGCAAAGTCAAGTGGCTAAAGATGCTGGACAGTGATTTTACTGCTGCTAAAAAAATGCAGTATGGCTTTGCCTGATATATGCAGTAGGACCATCTCTTGATTTCAATGCAAATTTTAATTTCAAAGTTTTAGAATAGGATATATGCCTTTTAAATTATTAATAATGATACAATCATAAAATAGCAAACTATTTAGCCAAATAGCAGAAATAACTACTAAAATACCTAATCCATTAAACATATAAAAAAGTACTGAAACATCATAATGGTAAAATGAGCAAGTAAACATTTGAAATGTTATTTGAAGTGCTAAAATTCCATTAAAGACACGTTTCAGTAGCTCCTCAGACAGCTAAAATACACTCTAGTTTTTCATATCTATTTGCCTTAAAGACCAATAGTTTTTCATAACTCATTAAATTGTACGCTTTTCATAGCAGGGAATACTTCTTCATTGTTTGTTTTTAATGTCTAAAGTCCTACTAGGTATCATGTATTACTGTAACCATTGAAGGATTGCAGTTTAATAGAAGTAACACATCTATGCTGAATAAAAATACAGGTTATTGCAGATTCGCTGTATGACAAAAAAAGACTAGCAGAGAAAGTTGGTCTTGGGAGGTCAACCCTACAAGCAACCTCGGTTCTCACAGAAATAAAGAAAATATGTTGTGAGCATGTCTGTGTCCTCATAAATACTGTACATTTACTTATGCAAGCAGATCAGATTAAAAGGAATACTATAAATAATCAGAATTTCAGACACTCCTAACAAATGAATGCCTTTATTGAACCATAAAAATGTAATTCTAATGAATTGCCCTGGAAGGCATCAATGATAATAAGAAATATATCATATACTGAATATACTGTAGTACTGGTTAAACTGATACCAACAAAGCAGTGTGAAACCTTTTGCAGACATAGATGTGTATTCATCCATAGATATCATAGCTAAGTTATTTATGGAATGCAAAGCATTCAGTATCACTGAGTTTATGAAAGGCTGATATCTCATTTGAATGTTACATGTAATGCTGTATTTTTTTTTGTAGAAAACATTCTTAGCATACAGTGATTGAACATGCAATGGATTGCAATCCTGGAGTATGCAGTGCCATTTTGAACTCCAGTCCTTAAAAGGATCCTGTCATCGGAAAACATGTATTTTTCAAAACGCATCAGTTAATAGTGCTACTCCAGCAGAATTCTGCACTGAAATCCATTTCTCAAAAGAGCAAACAGATTTTTTTATATTCAATTTTGAAATCTGACATGGGGCTAGACATTTTGTCAATTTCCCAGCTGCCCCTGGTCATGTGACTTGTGCTCCGATTCCTTTTGAAAAAAAAAGTTTTTTCCCATGACAGTATCCCTTTAAGAGGGATATAAATGAGCTGGAGAGAGTGCAAAGATGTGCAACTAAACTAGTTAGAGGGATGGAAGACTTAAATTATAAGGGTAGACTCTCAATGTTGGGGTTGTTTTCTCTGGAAAAAAGGTGCTTGTGAGGGGACATGATTACACTTTACAAGTACATTAGAGGACATTATACACAAATAGCAGGGGACCTTTTTAGCCACAAAGAGTATCACCGTACCAGAGGCCACCCCTTTCGACTAGAAGAAAAGAACTTTCATTTGAAGCAACCTAGGTGGTTCGTCACAGTCAGGACAGTGAGGTTGTGGAATGCGTATTCTGTTAATGCCTTTAAGAACGGCTTGGATGATTTCTTGGACAGACATAATATCAAAGGCAGAGCCGGGCCACACTGGCCAGGCACCCTAGGCGACCTAGCCAGTCTCAGTGCCGGGTGAGCGCACACATGCCCAAGTTGACGGCGGCACGCACATGCGCAGAATCGTCAATCAGCATGCGCACATGCGCAGAAGCCCCAATCATCGTACAGGAAGATGGGGAGCAGATAGGTGCCTGGCACCACCCCAGCTTTGCGCCCTAGGCACGTGCCTACTCTGCCTACCCCTAGTTCCAGCCCTGATCAAAGGCTTTTGTGATACTAAACTTTATAGTTAGCATAGATATGGGTATGTATATAATTTATGTGAGGGTATAGAGGGGTGTGTGTATGGATGGTGGATTTTCATTTGGAGGGGTTGAACTTGATGAACTTTGTCTTTTTTCAACCCGATTGCATCCTTCTTACAAAGCATTTTTATCTGTGCTCTGAAATCATTACTTTTGTGTAAATCCTTTCAGTCAATTATATTTCTTTGTTGAAAAAAAGAACCATTAGGTGTGTTTGACATTAATGTGATAAAGCGAACACCAACATGATGGCGTGAAATGATAGTTATCTGCTCAGCTATGCCAGTTGTGTTCTAGACTTTTCTATGATGTTTTATTTGTATCTCAGTGAAACAGTTGTTCAAAACAAGGCAATTCTGTCTGAACTGCTTTGCAATGTAGCATCATTTTCATACAATATCCTCCCACATGAGAATTGTATTTTGCTTTTAGTGCAACTGTATTTCAAATGCTCCTGGAATAATGAAATGCATATGGAATTATTTTAGAAACAGCGTATATTTTTGATAATTTCTTCCTCAACAAGGTAATAATATTTGTATACATTTACAATGTTGTACGACATCACCTTATAATCAACCAGTTCTGACAATAATAATTGTTAAATGTAAAATTCAATTTCCTGAGATATCATGTCTTATCTTGGTAAATGTTACAGTATATATTTAAATAAAGCTTAGTAGAGCCAGGCAAAATGAGTAATTTTGCTTTAAACATAATAGTTGATATAGAGAATTCACTAGATTTATTTACTACCATAGCAGCTCCCATGCATCTAATATCAAAAGCAAGGGAGCAAGGTCAAATGGGCATAGTTTTGTATCTTTGAAAAGATTGGTCAGTTTACTAATATATAAAAAAAGCTTAAATGTATTTCCTCATTGTGTAAAGAATGACATTTTTATTACTACATACTGTACACTACTGTAGATTAGCTTCAGGGTACATGTGAGCCATCACTAAGACTTATCTTTCATGCCCCTAACCCTCCAATTCAGTTTCTCAAATATAACTAGATGTGGATTTTCCTTTAAGAATCCCCCCTACCAGTAGTATGTCAAGCATCTCTTTGTTATTAAACATATTGTGATTACCACCATTGCAAATGTAACAGCCTCTAGAAACCTCCTATAGCCTTTGATAAGTGTCTGGATTCTGGATGGTGATATTTTTGACAATTTGTCCATACAAAATCTCTCCAGTTCATTTATATTTGATGACAGCCTGCTTCAAATCATCCCATAGATTTTCCCTGATATTCAAGTAGGGGGCCTGTGACAGCCATTCCAGAATATTGTACTTCTCCCTCTGCATAAATGCCTTTGTAGTTTTTAAAGTGTGTTTAATTTGACCGTAGGCATTGTTTTCTTGGAATGCGGTGTTCTTCTTCAGCCATGCAAAGCACTTTTTGTTATGACCAAATAACTAAATGTTTGTCTCATCAATCCAAAGCACTTGGTTCCAAAATGACTGTGGCTTGTCTAAATTAGTTTTTCCATACAAGTGACTGTTTGTGGCATGAGTGCAGAAATGGCTTCTTTCTCATCACCCTACCATACAGATGTTCTTTGTACAAATTGCACTGAATTGTAGAACGATATACAGATACACCATCTGCAGCAAGATGTTATTGCAGGTCTTTGGAGGTGATCTTTGGGTTGTCTGTAACCATTCTCACAATCCTCCACATATGCCGCTCCTGTATTTTTCTTGGCCTGCCAGACCTGGGTTTTACAGCAACTGAGCCTGTGGCCTTCCATTTCCTGATTCCATTTCTTACAGTTGAAATTGACAGTTTAAACCTCTGAGATAGCTTTTTGTAGCCTTCCCCTAAACCATGATACTGAACAATCTTTGTTTTCAGAGGATTTTCAGGATCCCAGGCTGTCACTCTTCAGAGGAGAGTCAATCAGAAGCACAACTTGCAATTGGCCACCTTTAATACCTTTTCTCATGATTGGACACACCTACCTATGAAGTTCAAGGCTTAACTAGCTAATCCAACCAATTTGGTGTTGCCAGTAATCCGTATTGAGCAGTTATATGCATTCAAACTAGCAAAATTACAACAGTCAAAAGTACAGCCAGTTTTTCACCTTTGATTTAATTTGATACAACTGAATACTGCTTCACTAAAAATCTTTGTTCAGAAAACACCCCAGTACTCAGATGTTCCTGGGAAATGAAAGACATACCACTGTTATTTTTTTTGTTGAAAGTGGAGTCAATTATTATACAGGCTGAGAGGGGTTCCCAAACTTTTTTAAATGACTTACCTGCTTTAACTAAGCTTGCATTGCCTTACTGCACTAAGCAGCAGAAAAGCTGCAGGGAGTATAGAAATGTGACTGTATTTCAGAAGTGGAGGCCAGAGCAGCATTAATAGCACTAGCTGATAACTTTTCCCACACTTGCATCACCTATGTTATTTTGTGTTACATTTATTAAAAGCAGGTATGTTATGTTATGGTTGAGGTGCCATATAAATTTGGGAAAGACTGCATAGGGAACAGGGATAGATGTATCATAGGAATTTGGGGAGAATAGAAGGTGGCAGAAAAGCTGTGGGGGAAGGAAAGATGGTATGTTAATATGGGTATAGGAAAATATGGCATAGGAATTGGGCAAAAGGTGGTGTATAAACTGGTGTATAAAAAGAGGTGGGGCTGAATTTGCACTAGAATTGGTGAAGACACTGAGGAGGTGATAGTGCCATATGAAGCCTGTGCAGGCTATGTGCACTACTAACCCTCTTAAAAAAGTGACATCATATCACTATGACTTGGAGCATTATGCAAAATGTTACTCACCAGCACTTTCTTTGAAAATGCAGGCAGGTTGTCATTGTCTTAAACATGGAATTGATTTCTTGACACTTTATTCATTAGAGTGACAAGTTCTAAGTGGCATTAGCTATGCACATTAGGGTCGTTGCATAAAATCAGCCTCTTGTGATTTGTTTCTCTAACATTTAACTTTGCAAGATAATGAAATGATACTAGCGGTAATCTTTAAAGTAATACTGATAATATATGGCGCAGAGAAAAAACATCCAAATTTATCTTGCAAACAGAAAAATGAGTTACAGCATAGAGTACATAGAACGCTGTTTCTCTTTCATTTAATAAATTACACTCTTATCAGCTTGACAACAAAAACACTTCTACATTAGGACAGTACAGTCAATAGATAAACTTTAGTATGGCAGTCACATACCTTATGGAAGTGCTGACCTTTAGATCAGTTTAGGATGTCATTCAAGCGTTAATATTTGATACACAAACAAAAAGACTAATGACCTTTTCGTGTTACCCAATCATTTAGTGCAGTTATGTGCTGTTGTCCAACACAGTCATTGCATTAAGATTGATGCACTTACGGATATCTTGGATTGTATCTAATAGGCAATACAATTAATCAAAAATTAAATAACCAGTTGGTAACATCTCTATTTTAGTCCTGCGATGTTGCTATTCTTCATGTCTATCAGCTATTGATTTCATATTTTTATGGCTTTATGGTTTAATCGCTTATTGTGACTTAAGGTGGATGCACTGATACGATGAGGTGAAAATGAGAAAACAAGACACATACTGTAACAACACGCAAGTGTTTTTTTCCCCTCGAATTCTAGCTTATTTAAGAGAAAACGTTACTGAATAGTTGCATTCGCATTTGTCGCAAAAAAAACCCAAAAAAACTTGCACATCAGCGAGATTCACATTGTTCCATTCCATTACCATTTTCAATGAGCCTGAAAATCTCAAATGTAACTTAACTGCTAATGCAATTTAACTTGGAAGATAAATAACTTTTACAAAGTTGTTAGAGAAGATTCCTATTGACTTCTATAGAACCTTGGCCGAGTTTACGATTATTTTCTTTAATTAATCCTGTCTATTTGAGGTTTCAGAAAATATTTCATGAGTATTTGTTTTTTTCCACCATTTTTTTCAATGAATCAAGAAAAACACACTCAGTTTTTGATAAACAACTCCCTTAGAGTTTTTGAGATATGCAGAGCTTATTAGTGTGCTCTTTAAACATACAATTCTTTCCTGCTGCAAACAAGTCAACCCAACTGTTTGGCAATAGAGAGAGAGAGAGTGGGGTATGGGATCTGTTATCCAGATTTACAAATTACGGAGAGATCAGATATCCAGAAAACCCCAGGTCTTGAGCATTCTGGATGACAGGTCCCATACCTGTAATTAATAATAATAATAATAATAATACTACAGACTCATTTTATCCAGTCATTTTATCCAAATAATCCAAAGTTTTAAAATGTATTTTTCTTTGTAATAATGAAGCAGCACTTAATCCTTATTGGAAGCAAAAAATCCTGTTAGGTTTATTTAATGTGAACATGATTTTCTTGTCGACTTATGGAAGATCCAAATTACAGAAAGATCCGTTATCCAGAAAACCCCAGGTCCCAAACATTCTGAATAACAAGTCCCATACCCATAGTAATATTGATCATAGTATTTTGGAACAAAGAAACCTTCCATTTTTATTTCCATCTAGGCTTCTGTTTGTGTTGGAAACAAAATGTAGATATTAATAAGTTCCTGAGCACATAGTAGGTCAACACCTGAAGGACTTAGAGTATATTTTATTAAACAGAAATGAAGAAACAATTATTCAGGGACCAAAAATTTTTTAATAAAATACTAGACCTTCTGACATTTCTTGTTCTTTCCTGAGGTTTTGCCATTGCGCCAAGGAATCAATAACATACTCTGTTTGAGTACACAACCTAACCCCTCTTTCTGTCTACCTACTAAAAGAGATAGTAGGAGAAAATAATTTTGCACAGTGATGTGATGTGTTCAGTCCTGTGGTGCCCTCCATACACCTGCAATAATGGATCAAAATCATATTTTAAGTTTTATTAGCAGTCTGCTAACTGCAACTGGTCTCATCAGTTATTCAATGCTGTTAATAAAATAAAAATGCCATTAATAAAAATGGAAGTATAGGTATGTCAGAGCATGCAAAATTAAATATACACACACACGCAATCTGCTGGTGCACACACAAACAACTCTTTAATGCCTGGGTGCTGGTTATAGGAATGATAGATATCATTATAGGAATGATAGATATCTATGTGCATATGTAGCGGCTACATACTGTATGCACATATCAATATATCGTTTTTTCACAAAAATCCTGGTGTTGCTGCCGGTCATCTTTGCTACATATTACTTAACCGAGCACCCAGGTATGAAACTAGTAAGCGGTGTGCCACCCTACTGACTATATATATATAGATATAGATATAGATAGATATATATATATATATATATATATATATATATATATATATATAGATATATAGATATATTTTTTTTAGTATAGGCTTGGTTATACAGCCTTGTTTCTATCACATAATGGAGTGAATGAATTTGTTTTGACTTGATACTGTTAGTGCTGTCATTTCTAACAGAGGCAGATAGCACTACTTGAGTTAGAACACTGACAAATGGTCAAACTATATAACTCAGTGGGATAGATTTTATTCTAACACACTTGTTGGCATAGATCCAGCTTTCCCCACAGACTGTAATTATGTTTTCATAAAAATAAATCTTGACATAGATTTTGCTCATATAATAGAATCTAGCCCAGTATAAGAATATTGCTTGTTTATTAATTTTTGCTGGAAGATTCAATTAGTGAAGGGATTTTAAATCTCCTGCTCCCTCCTTTCAGGAATGTTGCTGAAAATATATTATATTAATGAATATTTTATCAATCCAGTCATTCTATCTATACCTTTTAGGGTCATGGCACATGCAACAATTTGATCGCCATGACTTGAAGCATCTTCAGAACTTCTTCAGTTGACAAAAAGTAGAGCAGGGAACCTTTCACCCACTGGTATCACTCAAAAGTCAACTCATCAAACATCAACACTGTGTGTGCCATGGGCCCTTAGGGTGTAGTAAAGACAAAGCTGTGAAGATGTGGAATTCTCTCCCTGAATCAGTTGTACAGGCTGATACATTAGATAGATTTAAGAAGGGGTTGGATAGCTTTTTAGCAAATGAGGGAATACAGGGTTATGGGAAATAGCTCATAGTACAAGTTGATCCAGGGACTAGTCCAATTGCCATTTTGGAGTCAGGAAGGAATTTTTCCCCCTCTAAGGCAAATTGGAGAGGCTTCAGATATGTTTTTTTGCCTTCCTCTGGATCAACTGGCAGATAGGTAGTTAATAAAAAAAAAAAAGCTTGAACTCGATGGACGTGTCTTTTTCAACCTTACTTACTATGTTACTATGTTACTATGTAATATAAATACACAGCAAAACCATCCTGTATTTTTAATGCCTACATATTAGTCATTTTAAGGCATGGTGCTCTACATTTCAGAAAAAAAATTGTCCCACGCAGATCCCACACCTTGTGTATTACTCCCTTCCCTTTAGACTGTATGCCTATGCATAGGGCCTTCCTCACCTTTTTGTACCTGTATTGATTGTGACGTTTGTTACTCCAAATATTCTATATATGGAGTAACTATATCTATGTAATTCATGTGATGTAGTTGTATAATCACATTTACTTTACAGTGCTACGCAATATGTTGGCGCTATATAAATACATGTTAATAATAATAATAATAAATACCTGTATATGCATTGAACTGCTTTTATAGCCAAGAGTTAACTGGTCTGAGCAGCACAGGGGTAGACACCCCAATTAATCTATATTTCTATATATAGAAATGGTTTCTACTTTTGTTTGGATGTGTAGCAGGGATGGGCGGATTTGACCCGTTTCGATTCGACAAAAATTCGCCGCCGGCGAAATGTCGCAGATGCCCATTAAAGTCTATGGGCGTCAAAAAAATTTGTCGCACGGCGAAACTGTTTTGACGCGCGTCTTTTTTTTGACGCACGCCACCATACAAGTCTATGGGCGTAATTTTTTCGGCAAAACGAGGCGAAAAAATTCGCCCATCCCTAATGTGTAGTATCCTGCATGGCACGCTGAGATTAAAGCACAACTTACTGCAGTGATCTCAGTAGAAAACTCAGCATGGAGGTCACTAAAGGCTTGTTGCATGTTTTATATGGATATTTTATAATGTATTCTAATTAGAAGACCTTACTGTATGGAGTTCTTATGCTGCCACTCTAATTAAAAATAGCCTGGCTGGGAATTTAGAAATATCTAAAATATTTAAGATCCAGGCTGTGCTATAAAAGAATTTCTGTTCTCTACATTTCTTATGCCACACACAGACGACCAGATCATTACACAAAAAGTGTGACATATGTAGTACAGAATGAGGCTACTGAGCAAAAGGGCAAGGATAGCATTTTTATACTGTATCTCAGAAACTGGATAGCTGTTTAAAAAGATAGCTGTTTAATAGATAAAAAAATAGCTGTTTAATACTCACAGCTGGAGTTGTCTAATTATTTGAAGGTACAGGAATGTAGATGTCTTTGTGTAGCATTAAAAAAACAGTAATATGTTTAATTTGTGATGTAGAGTGGTGTAAAAATGACACTAGCATTTATTAAGATGAAATCAAATGTCAACATAATTTCTCCAATGTGCAGGATTTTCATTGGCCAACATGGTAGTCTCATGTATTAGTTAGGCTGCGGGCCCTAGAAAGCTTGGGAAAACATTTATTGAACAGTATTTCTAATTAAATAAATTAAATGAATGTGATTTAAATGTGAAAATTACTTAAAAGTGTGTTGATGCAATTAGGAAAGACTTAATTATAAGGGTCATCATTAGTAATGGGCGAATTTATTCCGCAGGCGCAAATTCATAGCGAATTTCCGCATTTTGCCGCCGGTGAATAAATCTGAGAGATTGCCTTGAAAATTCGCAGATGAAAAGTGGTTTGATGCCGACGGCAATTCCAATGCCGGCAACAATGAATTGATACTGGCGTTGAAACTCACGTTGTGTGAATTTCACATGAAATTATCAACTTTTTTGGCGAAACAGGACAAATTCACCCATCACTAGTCATCATATAAATACTCATTAAGGGGCTAATTTATTAATGTTCGTGCCTCCAGTCTCAAACATTTGGGTTTGTTTCAATGGTTTCTGCCCCTGAATACCTTGGCAAATACCTGATCATTCCCCCCCCCCACAAAAAAAAAAAATAAATAAAAAGCTTGGCAGATTTTCGGAGCTGTGCTTTTTATGTTTTTGAAAACCTGCTTAAGAAAGACAATAATCAACCAACAGCCAGCTGTGGTATTCAAATGCAGAAACCACGTGTGGCTTTAGGAACTCACAGATGAGCCTAGAGGCACCTTAGTGTACAAGTGATCTTCCCTGAACAGAGCATGATGTATTCCTCATGTATTTGTAGGGTCATTTATTTGTGGTTCAGGTATGGGATCCATTGTACCAGAAAGTTCAGAATTATAGGAAAGCCATCTCCTATAGACTCCATTATAATCAAATAACTCGTATTTTTTAAAAAATCTATTTTTCTCTGTAATAATAAAACAGTACCTTTTACTTTATCCAAACTTACAAAAAAATTTGTCCCTATTGGAGGCAAAACAATGATATTACATTTATTTAAGACTAAAATTATGAGACTGAGATCTCCCATAGGCTCCATTATAATAAAATAACTCATAGTTTTAAGACCAATTCCATTTTTCTCTTTAATAAAACAATAGCTTGTACTTGATCCATATTTGTTGTGTATTTGTAGTATAATTTATTTGTGGTACCGTTATGGGATCTGTTATATGGAAACCCGTTAATGGGAAAACCATCTCCCATAGACTCCGTTATAATCAAACTTATATTTTTAAAACCAATTCCATTTTTCGCTGTAATAATAAAACAGTAGCTTGTACTGGATCAAAACTATGATAAAATAAATCCTTATTGGAGGCAAAACAATCCTATAAAAACAATAAATAATTATAAAAATATAATTGTATGTTTTCTTACTTTAATAACTATTATTGCTCGAACAAATATATTCCACATATTAATCCTATTAGCGTTTGGATTTTTTTTTTCAGAAAAATATGAACAAGCTGTCCTTTTAAACATTGCACCATTAAGCAATATAAGTCAATTGCAATCATAATAAATACATAGCGTGTGCTATAAATGTACTGTCTCTATAATTCTTTTTTCCCCTTGTGTCTGATGGTATCATTTATTTCGACTTTTGGATTTCAGTTTATTTCACCTGACACTCATGATTTCTCAGTAAAGATGGAAAGCTGAGTCCATCTTTCTTAATCTCAGCAGCGTTCTCTCCGCCAAGGTAGAATAATTGAAATGTATTTATTATTCAGCCTTTTCAAAAACTATAATTTGACATGTCATTGGCCTGCAAAGAGACACTAAGTTTCTATCTGAGACACAAAGGTCATTGTGACCATTTGCGATTAACCTTCACTGAGATAACAAAAAGACCTTTAAATGTTTCTGAAAAGGATTCCATTTATCATAAAAAGCATGGCATTAACTCGTTCTCCATATTGCAGAAACTTCACAAACACAATTCCAATGCAAGTGACCACTAATATTGCTTTCTTAATTTATGAAGTACATCTCCTAGAAAATACATTATTTTTACAGGGTTGCATGCAAAGGAGAATTAAGCACTAGTAGAGGTTCAGTTTATTTAGTTAGGTCGATCTCTGTGCAATAGAACAATCAAATTACTAATGGCACATTTGGCATTAGACGTACTGTATATTAACAATATCTACATACTTTTGGAGTTTCATGTCACTGATTTGCCATAATAATACAACTTTTGTGTTGTTGTTTTGGGCTGATGTGTTATTAGATGGCAAAAATACCAAGAAGAAAAAACATAATAAAGAAGCTTGGATATTTATGCAAGCTTAAACATTTTACCATATTTTTGGAGATGAGAGAAAAAAACAAAAACTACATCAGGGATAAGTAGATTTTAACTACAACACCCACATTTCCTCTAGTAGCTTAAGATCAATAGGAGTAGTGAGAGTTGTCATTTTGAATCATCCTAATAGCAGATTGCAGGCTATACCTACCCAACATTGTAAGAAGAGTGGCTAGTTTTAGGGTGAGTCTTTTCTTCTTATTGTAATGAAAAAAAACCAGGAACATGAGAACTACAGGATATATGTGGCCCTGTATTTGTTACTGTTATATACTTATCCTCGTGGTAGAGTATCTCTCATGATGTCCTTATCATACATTGACAACAATTTACTATGTTGTGGAATTTCTATTTGATAAACAGTTATCTACATAATAGCAAGAGAGGGATATTTCAGTGGTGCAAAATATGCTCATTAGAAAATCTTTTGTAGGGGAGAAGAGAAATCCTTCCCCTGCTTTTCTGTCTGTGACATCATTCAGCCCAGTAACAGGCTGGAGAGCGACCTGATTGGCTGGACACCGCAGTGCATCCTGGGAGGAGAGGGTGTGCCAGACTGTGAAGCTGTGTGTGTAGGCCCTGTTTTTGAGTCTAACACGTGCTGTGGAGAAAGGATCAAAGGGGAGCAAAGTCCTGCAAGAGCTGCTGGATCTGTGTGTGTCTGCAGGAGTGCAGAAAGAGGCTGTCTGACCCTGCCACGCTGCTAAAGCTTCAGAGGAGGAAAGTGCCATTGGAGAAGAGTTTCCAGTGTGATCTGCCTCTGAGAGAGATTGCTGAATAAATCCCTTGAAGAGAGGATTTGCCACAGTACTGAGCCTAACAGGAAGACAGGCCTTGTGTGATTTTGCCTGCTACATGGGAAGCTGCTATTTTCCAAGGGAAAAGGTACTCTGGGGAAAGGTAGCGCTACCAGTCGAATAAGTGCTCTGGGGAAAGGGACATTGCAATTTGAACTGTGTGCTTTTATCCCTTCCAGACAAGTGGGACTGTGATACTATACGAACTGTGTTTGAACAGATAGTTAAAACCTAATAGGGATTTAGGTGGTGTCCCTTATATTCCCATACAGGCGTGACTTTTGTATTAGTTACTACTTTACAGTTTATATAAAGTTAAATATTGTTATCTGCAAAGTGTGTGTTTATTATTTCCTAGGGGATTCCTCTGAGGTAAGTTCCTCAGTGCTCCCTAGGTGGAGGCACTGCACTGTGATTCCTAGTTTCCAGTACTTTTCGACTTGCAAAAGGGACTCAGGGCCCCTGAATTGCCAAGGAAGCTATTATTTAAAGGGACAGTAACCAAGATAGCGTTACACTTTCACATTTGGGGGCAGATGCACAAAGCCTCGACTTTTTACTTCGAATTCGACCTTTGATTCGAACGGTCGAGCAATCCTCCGATCAGGTGAATAGTCGAATTCGATGATCGAAGTGGACAAGTACGATTATCGAAGGATGTATTAGTTCGCCTATTCGACTATTCGACTACACTCGAAGGATACCTTATTTATCACATTTTCCCCCGAAGTTTTCTTTGTACCCCATCTTTGACCTACCGAAGTTGATTTTGGACTTCGACATTCGAAGATGATCGAATAGTCGAGGAAAAATAATCGAATGGTCGAGGTAAAAATCGTTCGACTATTCGATTTCCTACTATTTTCTTTGCTGGTGCTCTCCACTGTTGTGGGTGTATAGTGACACCTATGGGATCACTTTATAAACTGTTTTTTTTAGTTCTGGCTGCACTAGAGGTTTGGTGAATGACATTAAAATAAATACTGACACCAGAAACATGTTTGTTTTTGCATCTATCAGAATATAACCTAAGATTTTCAAGTATCAATGGCTTAAAAGATTATTTTTTAGTTCTATTTTTTTAAACATCACTTCAAATATTAATTGGCCCTATCTATCCTTACGCTTCACTAAATGGTTAAAATGTTTTAAAGCTGCATGGAATGCTGGGAAACACTGGCTTACTTATAAAAACCCCCACCAGATGCCATTTGGCTTAGATTTTTCTCAGAATGGACATTTTGCCAGCCGCCATTTTTGAGGCCCAAGAGCAGGCTGAGGAGCAGGAACACCTTGTCCCTGCTAGGATCAGGCAGCCTCGTCACTTCAGGAGACCTGTACTTTGTTTGGACGAGTTGTCTGATGATGAGTTTGTGAGGATGTTCCGTCTGAGTCGTGCCGCCATAGTGCAGGTTTATGGTCTCATCAGTGAGGCCATTGAACCTGTGACGGCACGGTCTCAGGCAGTGCCTGGGATGTACAAGCTGCTTGCAGTTTTGCATTTCCCGGGCACTGGCAGTTTCCAGCTGGTTTCTTCACGCCTCATTGGCATGAGCCAGCCCCCCTTTAGCAGGATACTAATACAAGTGCTCAGGGCACTACTGCAGCACTCGCAAAGGCTCATTTCCTTCCCCTCAACTCAGGCAGAGTGGATAAGATTGAAACAGGATTTTTTCCTAATTGGCCAATTTCCAAATTGCCTAGGAGCCATTGATTGCACTCATGTTGCGCTCACACCACCTCGCCATCACCAGGAGCGCTACCGAAATCGCTCCCATTCCATCAATGTGCAGGTGGTGTGTGATTCCAACATGCGCGTCATGAGTGTGAGATCTGGCTTTCCTGGAAGTGTCCATGATGCCACTATCCTGTGTCAGTCAGCTCTCCATGGCCTCTTTACCCGAGGAGAAATGCCGGACGGCAGGCTTGTGGGTAAGTTCTATTTTCAATTTCATACAAAGACACTTCAAATATTATTTTAAAGGTGATATGTATGTATTTTCAAGAATTGTTTCCCTTTTTGCAGTCTGGCTACAATAGATGCACTATGCATCTTGGGACCTGTAGTTTAGTTCAATCAGCTCACTTTGTTAGGGCTTTTAATTCTTGCCACCTGATTCAGTTTACAGGTGTGATGTGTTAAGGGGATGATTTCTTAATGGATCTGCACACACACAATTATTTGCATTTGGGGGGGGGATTACCTCTTTTATTGTGCGACCAATGCTCATTTGAACCTGGGTGGAGTCACCTTTAGAAAATATATTGGTAAGTGGCAGTGTTTGTTTAGCAATGACCGGCTTTTGTGTGGCTACTTAAATTTATTTTGATTTGTGTTAATGAATTTTTCTTGTTTGATCTTCACGTATGGCTTCTTCTGTTTTTTTGTTTCAAATGACATTACCCATGTTACTGTATTTTGGACAAGCGCCTTGGCAAAAAAGAAAAACAAACACACCCAGTAATGTTTTAGTGGCTTTACTGACACAATCTTTGTCAAAATCCAAAAAAGTTGAACAACAATAAAAAGACAATATATATCTGTATAAAGTTTGTTTGTTTTTGGAACACACAATATTTATTTTAAACCATTAAATATGTACCATTGCTGGAAGCCACAGGAGGAATTTGGTCTCAACATATATTTCAAAATATAGCAGCCCCTATAGACCACTAAAGGGCAAAAGCTTTACAAAGCATTTGTTGCATGACATTGCTAATGCACCCCAGGATTCATCATGGGCAACTTTACATTAAACAGTATCCAAAAATTTGGCCCTTGATAAGCTTGTGTCCAAAACAATAATATAACAATCAATATGATCTACAAATGACACTTGTCACTATATGACAATTTGGCCAGTTTAAAAGTATCAACAATATGAGATTAGTGCTAGCCAGGTAGAGTGTTGGACAACCAACAATGCTTGATAGTGCAAAGTAACAACCAAGGCTTTGTGCCTTTAAGGCATATCATACACCTTAGACTTGCTATTTAATGAGCACAGGTGGAGGAGGAGGAGGAGGAGGAGGTAGGCGTTAGCACCTATTATGAGTGCTTGGTAGCCAAAGTAGGCCAGAGGTAGCCAACATAACTTCTCGTGCAAAGTAACAATGCTTTGTGCCTTTAAGGCATATCATACACCTTGGACTTGCTATTTAATGAGCACAGGTGGAGGAGGAGGAGGAGGTAGGCGTTAGCACCTATTATGAGTGCTTGGTAGCCAAAGTAGGCCAGAGGTAGCCAACATAACTTCTCGTGCAAAGTAACAATGCTTTGTGCCTTTAAGGCATATCATACACCTTGGACTTGCTATTTAATGAGCACAGGTGGAGGAGGAGGAGGAGGAGGTAGGCGTTAGCACCTATTATGAGTGCTTGGTAGCCAAAGTAGGCCAGAGGTAGCCAACATAACTTCTCGTGCAAAGTAACAATGCTTTGTGCCTTTAAGGCATATCATACACCTTGGACTTGCTATTTAATGAGCACAGGTGGAGGAGGAGGAGGAGGAGGTAGGCGTTAGCACCTATTATGAGTGCTTGGTAGCCAAAGTAGGCCAGAGGTAGCCAACATAACTTCTCGTGCAAAGTAACAATGCTTTGTGCCTTTAAGGCATATCATACACCTTGGACTTGCTATTTAATGAGCACAGGTGGAGGAGGAGGAGGTAGGCGTTAGCACCTATTATGAGTGCTGGGTAGCCAAAGTAGGCCAGAGGTAGCCAACATAACTTCATAGTGCAAAGCACAAGGTACACTGTTTTCACTTTGACAGTTGCAGAATATAGGCCATTGTTACATGAATGCACATAACATGTAAACCACATAAATACAGAGCTTGATTAGCATATGTAACCTTTGAAGCAACACTGCACTAGTGATAAATACACCATAAAAAAGTGTAGTCATATGCTTGCAATAGAATTCATTGACCCTTACATTTTTTGGCCAAGTGAATGTGTTCGGCAACACTGCAGCATCGCCATAGAAATATGTTAGAGCAAATGCGCTTTTTGATGTTTGTAAGTGCTTTTCCAGATGTTATTGGAAAGGGCGCCAATGGGTGTTAGATATGGCACACCTTGGTGCTGATAACACCATACATATATACATATGTTAGAGCAAATGCACTTAGATGTTTTGAAGTGCTTTTCCAGGTGTTATTGGAAAGGGTGCCAATAGATGTTAAAATGGCACCCCTCAGTGATGAGAATGGAGCACAGTGTAAACAATGGGATGTGTTGTTTGGGAGTCAGTCCCATTGCTGGGTAACGGACAAAGTGATACCTGAAGCGTCAATAGGGCAAAGTTTGTTACCACGAGAAAAACAGGCAAAGAGGCCAGTGTCAGATGGAAAATGACACAGACTGGAGCTAGGGACGTTTGTCCCCTCGGACAGGACCGTCTCCCCTTCTATGCCCCCTTTCCCTCCGATGTTGAGGAGCTTAAGGGGGTGGAGGGGGAGCAGCAGGTGGACCAGGGACTTCACCCTCAGCAGAGCCCCCTGGTCGATGAGGCTGGGCTGCCATGGCTGCCACCAGGTCCTGGATTCCACGATGGATGGTCACCTGGGTGTCCCGAATATCCCTATGGATTTGGGCCATCCACCGCCTCATCCAGAGTTCCTGGCGGCGCTGCTGGTGGAGCATAGGCTGCATGGCAGACATCATCGCGTCAACGAGCCCCGGTTGTGCCGCAGGTTTCTCACCCAGTCGCCGTCCTTCCTCCTGTGGTGGTCCCCCAATTGCTGCAGCAGCAGCAGTGGCAGCAGCACGACCTACAAGAAAAATCAAATCTAAGTATATATATTGGACATGTGCATAACCCACAACAAACGAGCGGATCTCTCTCCGATATGCCCACCTTGAGGTGGGCAATATCGCACTGATCCGATTGTGGGCCCTAGGGACCAACAATCGGATCCTAACGAATAGGAACGGGCGGTCGGATCGCAGGACCGCATCAACAAACAGATGCCGCCGTGATCCGACGGGATTTTAGTCCCATCCAATCGAGATCCGGCCGACTTATGGGCAGATCTCGATCGGGGAAGCCCGTCGGGGGCCCCCATACACGGGCCAATAAGCTGTCGGTTTGTCGGCAGCTTTTATTGGCCCGTGTTTGGCCATATTTAGATTGGAGGTGGTGTTTTCTTTTGGGGGGGTGGCATAAACACAACATTGGAGTGAACATTTCACACCAGTCTGTAGCTTGGAAAACAAGTTTTTTTTTTGACAAAAAAAAAGTTTGAAAGGACATGTAAACCCTCCCTCCCAGTGAGGAGGAGCTTCAGATACCTGCCACTGGTTTTTAAAAGGTTAACAGTAAAGTCTGCAGTATCCCCTTAATCACTTAGAATTCCTTCTCCTCTTCTAACTCACTGTGGCCCTCCCTCAGGAATTCCCTTTGGCTGTTGGCTAATGAGCATGCTCAGTTCTTCTCAGCTCAGTGTAAGGTCCATTCGCGCACGAGCGTCAACATGGACGCGGACGCGAGCGCGTTGGAAACTGTCGCGCGCCGAGGCGGACGCGGGCGACGAAACGTCCGCTGACGCAACGGCGTACGGCGTGATGACGCTGGCGTTCTCACGTTTGGCGCCAAAACATTACCTTAAAAAGACGCTCTGGGAAAGGATCCTTGCTTGGTTATAATACTAGCTCCTGGATGTGATCTGATTTCTGATTTCGGCTTTGACCTTCGGCTTGTTTCCTCAGACTTCTGATTGACTTCTTCCTGATTGACCCCTGCCTGTTTTTGGACTTCGCTTGCTATCTGCCTGCCCCCGACCCAGCTTGCTTTCGGTTACGCACGAACCCTGCCTGCCTCGACCTCGGCCTGTTCCTGACGATTCTTCTGCTTACTCCTTGGTACCTCGCTTCCGGCTAAATCTGGGACTATTGACCACTCCTTGCCTCCTCACATCTGGACTTAATAACCCAGGCTTGACAGTATAACCAAGCCAAAATGGAGTCCAAAGAGGAGAGGTCGGTTTTGAAGACTATTTCTCAGCAGATCGCAGGTCTAGCTCAAGCTGTCCATGAGCTACAAGATGGCTATCAAGTTATGCAGGATCAGCTACAAGCTCTGCAAGAACCAGTGACTCATTCCCGTTCTGCTTCGGGTCCTTCTTTTTTGTCTCCTGAGGATTCTGGGGCCGGCTCTGGATCTTCCTCTGAACCCAAGGTGGCCTTGCCTGACAAGTTTTCGGGGGATAGAAGCACCTACAGGACTTTCATTAATGGGTGCAAACTCCTATTCACTCTAAAGCCTAGTACGTATGCTACTCAGCAGGCTCGTGTGGGAACGATGATCACCCTTCTACAAGGACAACCCCAAGCGTGGGCCCACCGTTTGATGGAACAAGACAGTCCTATCCTAGCTACTACTGAAACTTTCATCCAGGCTTTGGGCGCAATTTATGAGGATCCTCACCGCATTGATACAGCGGAAATTGCCTTGGGAGCTCTTCGCCAAAAGCAGAGACCGGTGGAGGATTATATTGCCGAATTTCGGAGTTGGGCCCCAGACACTGAGTGGAATGACAGGGCTCTAAAGAGACAATTCCGCATTGGGCTGTCCGACGGTCTTAGAGATGAGTTGGCTCGAGTAGGTATTCCAGATACCTTGGAAGAGTTGTTTCGGCTGGCGGTTCAAATTGACCGAAGACTGCGAGAGAGGCAGCTTGAGAAGGTGCCAGTTAATTTTTCACAGTCTCCTTCATGGGTCATTCCTGTAGCTCCGCCTCCCATTCATCAACCAGCCCCCTCCACTGTTTCATCAGAGTCTGAACCGATGCAGATTGGTGTGGCCCGGGGAGCTTTGACAGCTGAAGAGAGACTTCGCCGCAGACGTTTAAATCTGTGCCTGTATTGTGGCCAATCTGGTCACTTCCTTCGAGTCTGCCCAACTCGTCCTAAGGGTAGTACATCCGTTAAATCGTCTTCAGTTTATAATTCCTCAATTCCAACGAACTCTTTTGTGACTATTCGTCTTTCTTTACAGATGGGTCCAAGAAAGATTGAGGTTGACGCCATTGTGGACTCTGGGGCTTGTGGCTGCTTCATGAACAAGACTTTTGCTACACTGCATAATCTTCCGTTACTTCCCAAGTCCCAGCCACTCTGTATTAAATTGGCGGATGGTTCTTTGATGTCTTCCGGCTCAATTCTTCATGAGACTCCACTTTTTGTTGCTTCCCATGTTAAACATTATGAGGAAATAAAGTTTGATGTGATGGATTCCTTGTTGTTTCCTGTGATCCTAGGTCTGCCTTGGTTCAAACTTCATAATCCTTCTATTGACTGGCACACTGGTTCTCTGATATTTAACTCTTCTTTTTGTCTACAAAACTGTCATTCAATTTCCCGCTTGAAGGAACTCGTTCTTCTGGACAAAGGTGAAATTCAAGCAGTTCCTCCTGTTTATCATGAGTTTTTTGATGTTTTCGATGAAAAGGGAGCTGATTCTCTTCCTCCTCATAGGGACTACGATTGTCCTATAGATCTTCTCCCTGGAGCTCCTATCCCGTTTGGCAGAATCTATCCGCTCTCTGAGCCTGAACTTCAAACTTTGAAGAAATATATTGATGAGAATTTGGAAAAGGGGTTTATCCGAGCTTCGACATCTCCCGCTGGTGCAGGAATATTCTTTGTGGAGAAAAAGGATCATTCCTTAAGACCCTGCATTGACTTCAGAGATCTTAACAAGATCACGGTCAAGAATCGATACCCCTTACCACTTGTTTCAGAACTTTTTCAGAGGTTAAGTCAAGCTAAGATTTTTTCAAAGTTGGACTTGAGAGGGGCCTACAATTTGATTCGAATCCGCAAGGGAGATGAGTGGAAGACAGCTTTTCGTTCACGTTATGGGCATTTGAATATACGGTTATGCCATTTGGTCTTTGCAATGCCCCTGCTACGTTCCAACATTTCGTGAACGATATTTTCCGCAATCTGCTTGATCAATTTGTTATCGTTTACTTGGATGATATTTTAATTTTTTCTTCTTCTCTAGAACAACATCGTGTACATGTCAAAGAGGTTCTGTTACGCTTAAGGAAACATAAGCTTTATGCGAAGGCCTCTAAATGTGAGTTTGAAAAGTCCTCCAATGAATTCCTGGGTTTCGTTGTGTCTGCTTCTGGGGTCCGCATGGATGTAAGCAAGGTGGATGCGATTCTTAAGTGGCCGCCTCCCAAGGATTGAAAGGGGGTGCAAAGATTCGTGGGCTTTGCTAATTTTTATAGAAGATTCATTAAAAATTTTTCTTCCATAATCAAACCAATCACGGACTTAACCAGTCTCAAGAGAAAATTTTTCTGGTCTTCTGAATCACAAGAAGCTTTTGAGAAATTAAAGACACTTTTTATTTCCGCTCCAATTCTCATTCATCCTGAACCTTCTAAACCTTTTTTACTCGAAGTTGACGCCTCTGAAGATGCGGTTGGGGCAATTATTTCCCAAAGATCTGGATTTAAGGACAGTGTTCACCCAGTTGCCTTTTTCTCTAAGAAGCTCAGTCCCACTGAAAGAAATTATGGTGTGGTGATCGAGAGTTATTGGCCATTAAGTATGCTTTAGAGGAATGGAGACACTTATTGGAAGGTGCGTTACATCCAATTTTAATTTTTACGGATCATAAAAATCTTGAGTACTTAAGTCAGCCAAACGCCTAAATCCTCGCCAAGCTTGTTGGGCCCTGTTTTTCTCGAGGTTTCAATTTCACATTACTTATAAACCGAGTTCCAAGAATGTGAAGGCTGATGCGCTTTCCCGTCAATTTTCTGAAGTTGAATCAACAACTCCTCCAGCTACCATTCTTCATTCAGGGAACTTTCTGCTACTTCAAGCTTCTTTTCTCAAGAAGGTGGAGGAGACCCAGCAGTCTGTTGAAGATTATCTTGATTCTAAGTGGTTACATGTAAAGGATGGTGTCCTCTTGTTTAACCAACGAATCGTGGTTCCTCCTTCACTTCGGGCTGAAGCATTGAGTTTTATGCACGATCACCCGTTAGCAGGTCACTCTGGAATAAGGAAGACGTTAGATTTGGTGAGACGGTTTTTCTGGTGGCCATCAGTAGTGAAAGACTGTATTTCTTACGTTCGTTCATTTGAGAATTGCGCCAGGTCTAAAATTTCTCACCTTAAACCAATGGGTCTTTTGAAACCACTACCACCTCCAGAGGCACCTTGGAGTTCAATTTCCATGGATTTTATTGTGGAACTTCCTCCTTCTAAGAAACATAATACTATTTTTTGGCCACAACATTGAACATGTCTGTACCTTGAGCTTCCGGGGCTCTATCAGGATCTTCAGCCTCACCCTCTTCCTGGGGTTGCTGAGCGGCGTCGTCCTGGTCACTGCCCAAGTCAGGCCGCGATGTTTGCGGCGGTACTGCAATTGTGAATAAAGAAAACAAAAAAAGTATTAAAAAAACAAAATCATATGGAATTGCAAGAGACCTCCCACATGCTACAAATCTATTTTATTTCTCATTCCAAATACTAACTCCAATGGAATGGTACAGCAAGTGAGATGGAATGGTTAAAACTTAAAGGAACAGTAACATCAAAAAATAAGTGTTTTAAAGTAATGAAAATAGTGTTGCCCTGCACTGGTAAAACTGCTGTGCTTGCTTCAGAAACACTACTATAGTTTATATAAATAAGCTGCTGTGTAGCAATGGGGGCAGCCATTCAAATGAGAAAAGGCTCAGGTTACACAGCAGATAAACTCTGTAGAACATAATGGAGTTATCTGTTATCCACTATTTAACCTGTGCCATATAGACTTTTTTCAATTCCTGTTCCACAGCAGCTTGTTTATATGAACTATAGCAGTGTTTCTGAAGCAAACACACCAGTATTACTCGTGCAGGGCAACAGTACATGACATTTTCATTACTTTAAAACACTTATATTTTTTGGTGTTACTGTTCCTTTAAATACATTTGCAATGGTGCGAGCAGAAGAGAATGTAATATATGACAATACTTGTGATTTTAAAGTTATTTAGCTTTTTAATCAGCAGATCTAAACTTTGCAGTCTCAGCAATCTGGTTGCTAGGGTCAAAATTAGCATAGCAACCATGCATTCATCTGAAGAAGAGACTGGAATATAATTAGTGGATGGTCTAATTAGTAATATGAGTAATAAAAACTCACAATAACATCACATATGTAGTCTTACAGAGCATTTCTAGACCCACATTTTAAAGCTGGAAAGAGTCCTTTAATTTTAAAAATAAATAATGAAGGACAACTGAAAAGTTGCTTAGACTTGGCCATTCTAGAACATTCTTAAAAGTTAACTTAAAGGTGAACCACCCCTTTAATGCAGTTTCTAAACATGTGTACTATAGTGGGGAAATGGTTAATAAAGAAATGGCTGCCATTTTGTCTATGTTATAGCTGCACTTAATAACTAGTAATGAACAAACAGCAAAGTTGTAAAGAAAAGCACAAGAAACTCCTCTAATGCAAAACAGGAGCAATATTTTAGCAAAGAAGTGAAATGCTAAAGGGGAAATTAGACATTTATCTAAATGATGTGAATGTGGAAAAAAGGAGTCAGATGTTTGTTTCTATAAAATTCAACTTACTTCTCCAGTCTGTGTCCAGTCCTTCACTGCCCTCTTTGCTCAAAATGTCCAGAAGCCGGCGCTCGTAGGGCTTCAGTCTGAGTGGAGGGACTCGCC